>CM035790.1:25846245-26446245 GCA_020466265.1 Siphamia tubifer | reverse complement strand
TTTCACTTCAGTCACTACAAAATCAAAGTCAAATCAATGCTGTCAAATGTCCCCACTAAAAATATGAATTATATACTTGTACTCATTGTCTTCCACTTACCTGGGTCTGGGTCATGGGGGCAGCATCTTCAGCAAAGTAGCCCCAACCTCCCTTTCCCCAGTCTCTTCCTGCAGGAAATCCTGAGGCATTCCCAGACTAACTGAGAGATATAATCCTTCCAGCATGTTGTGGTTCTCCTCCTGGTTGGACATGTCTGAAACACCTCCCCAGGGAGGCGTCCAGGTTCTCACCAGATGCCCAAGCCACCTCAACTGGCTCTTCTCAACATGGAGGAGCAGCAGCTCTACTCCAATTCTCTTCTGGATGTCCTAGTTCCTAACCCTGTCTCAAAGGATTAGGGAAGGAAATTCATTTCGGCAACTTGTACTCGCAACCTCATTCTTTCCGGTATTACCCAAAGCTCCTGACCATAAATGCGGATCGAAACGTAAATCAGATTGAGATAAATCGAGAACTTTGCCTTTTGGCTTAGCTCCCTCTTCACCATAATGGACCAGTTTAGCAGATGCTGCCCCAATCTGCCTGTTGACCGACCGCTCCATCCTTCCCTCACTCTTGAATAAATTCCCGAGATACTTCAACTCCTCCACCTGAGGCGGGTCTGTATGCGGCCCCTGATCTAAAGTGATTTTAATACAACTGATTGTAAATATCTCTGTGTAATTTTTACATTTCTCAAATTCACCGCAAGAATGTGGTTGTCCTTTTTTTCATTCTGTTTTATAACATTCTTTTAGTATTCAAACTCAACACAGATGTAAGTAATCCTCCTGGTATTTTTTTTATATTTTCAGTGGAATTTGGTCTAGATTCATTATAAAAACCCACATTGTTCTTTCTGCTTTTCACTCATAAATGCTACAGAATGAAGCAGCTTTTCAGTATTAGATAATGTGTGTTTGTACAGAGAGGGACTAGGGAACGCACAGAGGAAGGATATATTTGGAAGGGGGGTAAAAAGCAGCAGGAAAGTGGATGTGTGGAGTGAAGTTGCTTAGCAACTCCCTTTACCCCTGCATGTGTGTAGTAAGATGAATCAAAGTGGGAAATGACTTGAGAAACCAGAGTGGATTGAGGTAAAGGCAAACAGCTTGGAAAGGGGAACTGTGTGTGTTTGTATGAGGATTTAAATAGTGTGTTAGTGTGGCATGGGACTACCTTCATCCCTGCTGCTCCCACTGCTGTGCTGTACATATCCCATCTGCAAAGATTAGCCTCAATTGTGGAGACTTGTACTATTTTTAACTGACCTACCGAGTCCACTGGCCAGCAGATAGAGGACTCGGGTCTTCTGCTGTGAATAAACCCTTCCCCCGTTTGTCAGGTTCATCCTTCATATATTCCTCTTCCGTTACTGTTCTTTTCCATCCATTAGCGTGTCTGGAATATTATCTGATTATCAATAGCAGCTTGCTTGTCTGCTGGAGTCTGTGTTAAGATTACGTCCAGGCTGAAGGAAATATTTATCATGTTTTATGCATTTGTTTTATTGATCCAAGCACATCATGTATGAAGGTTATTCCAAACTGTAACTTTGGCTTACAGACATGTATGATGGGGCGTAGTTTGGCACCAGGTGCTACGTTGTTCATGCGTGGCCTCGGTGTGACCCCCTCAACACTGAGTCATGCACTAACAGCTCACACGCTCCCATTACCAACTGACTAGAGCGTGTGCAAATCCATCATCAGCTGGCACTGCATTACCCACAACCCCTCTCGTCTTCACCTCCCATCAGTCAGTTTGTTTCCCTGAGTCTTTCTTTGTATTTCATTTCCTTTTTCATCCATAAGAGACTCCTTTATCTCCTGCTCTCTTAACATCACTTAAACCTTTGCCCTCGACATCCTTGTCTCCTACTCTTTGAGCCTTTCAGCTATACATCTTCCCACTCTGTCCTCTGTCACTGTGGGACGTACTGCATACGCCTCGTGCCAAGGGCAGAGCAGCTCCCTGTTGTACCTCAGTAATATCTACAGTAGTCTGGAATGGAAGGGTATCAGAGCTTCTTTCAAAACCAAATGTGGCGATTGACTGTGGAAGTTGAGGTCCGAATGTGTTTGTCAGCGTTGTCTGGTTTGTTGCTGTCTTCTTGGCAGGTACAGTTGTTGATTTGAGTATTGAGCTGTGGTGTCTGCGTTGTGCTCATATTAGTTGCGATGTACATCATTGGAGGTAACGGCTGGGTAGTAAGGTCCAAAAAATTTCCAGTTTAAACAGGAGAGATGGGGAGAGAGAGAGAGAGAGAGAGAGAGAGGACATGATTAATGTCGCACCGTCACAGTCTGCATATTGTCGCTCTCTTGCCGTTTATCATTTTTGCAGAGAACCCAAAATGTTGCCAAACAAAGTATTTGAAAGACAGAATTTTAACGCGACGAGTAATTTCACCAAATTACATTTTGTAAGATCTCGTCACACCCCTAGGTATGAGTCTTAGTTTGTAGAAGAAAACCTGATGATATCACAATACATGTGTGTGTAAACAATGAGCTTTATGTTTAACCTTTGTACTGTGTTAAAACGCTGCCAACATCTTTAGTGTTAGCAGATTAAATTTGACCTGTGGTTTAACTCTGCTTGAACAGACCTGTGAATATATGAGGATGATGTGTTGGTGGAACATCAATACTACATAGAACCCCTTTCGGTTCTTCAGCAATATTTTTCTGATGCAGTGAAATGTGAAGTAGTACATTGCATTTGATGTTTTTTTTCTTTATCTATCTACATAGAAAGTCGAGTTACAAATAGAAATGTCAAAATGTTGTTCACTATGTCTTACTTTCCACGTTAGACATGAAACCCTAGGGCTTATGTCAACTCAACCACATAATCTTTTGATAAATGAAAATACAGCAAACATTCTACAGCAGTTTCTGACATTTAAAACAAGAACAAATCTGTTTATACATGTTATGTTGCTGTGATACAAACACTTGAGTGATTCCAGGTGTAGTGGTTCTTGAAATCCACTGTTTGGTTCAGACTTTGATTTATTTTTATTTTTATATATATATATATATATATATATATATATATATATATATATATATATATATATATATATATATATATATTTCTTCATTTTATTAAATCAACCACTGAGGCTGATGAAATTCCTAAACTTTGCTGAGATCCATTTACATATTAAGTCACTGAAGAAAACAAACAAACAAACAGCCGCAGCAGTGAAAACAGGTTGAGACACTGTCTGTAATCTACTATGAATCTTTGATGATCAGTGGCAGGTTAGTGAATGTGTTAACATAGCAAATACTCTGCTGTGAGTCTTTTTTAAAACCCTTAAAAGCCACTTCGCTGTTTTAATGATTCAAACACATTCGTATTGTATCTGATAAAATGCTGTTCATCTGAACATCACACAGTCAAGTTTAGTCTGGAACATTCTGCCACTGTGCCATGTGTTCAGAGCATATTTTCTGGGTGTTCGAATCCCATCCCTGGTTGCTTCTCCTAGTGAACTGGCGAGCAGATGGAAGTTGGGGGTTGAGGGGGTTGGTGACAGTTTGGGGGGGGTTGGTGGTTCTGGCAGACTGTGCTGTGAGGAGGCAAAAGGAGGAAGTAATGATATGCCCTGTCTGCTACATTAGGAGACCTTATGTTCAGGGGAACACAGCACACATTGCACATGTATTTGTCATGTAGTCAGTCAAGTGTTAAAACTAGGGATGGGAATTGATGCCAATAAGAGCAATTCTGGTTCCATTATCAATATCACTTATCAATTAGTGATATAGTACAAATGGTGTAAGAGCAATAGAATAGACTTTATTGTCATGCCAGCATGAAATGTGTCGTATTATTCATAGAGATTCAGGGTCACAAATTATTATAGCCACCCTGGTGTATTTTCTGCGTTGTACCATTGACTGTCACTGTCCTGTTGTCAAGAGTGCAGGTATTTAGGCAGGTCACCTCACCTTTGTTGTCTGTATTTGACCCTGGAAGGGCATATGGTTTTTGATTGCTATGGCAGCTAGTAAGTAGATGGAGGAACCATATGGGTTACTGTTTGTTCTAAAATGAATTATGGACTACACATTCACTGTGGGAGGAAAAATAAAATGGATTTTAACATGCATGACATTCAAGACGAGGTGGGGATTCTTTATTCAAGCAGCACAGCATATGGTGAAGTCTCAGCAGTGTGTCAGTCAGGTCACTCCTGGGAGTTAAACACCACAGTGGCTTTGTATTACAACAAGCTCCTTTAAATGGCTTTGTTTGTATTGACTCTTAAAGGTGCCCTACCACAAGTACTTCATTACTTTTCGGATAATGTCTAAACTTCTACCATAGGCATGGACTCCGGAAATTTTTTTTTTTTTTTTTTTTGGGGGGGGGGGGGGGGGGACGCCTTGGTTAACAAGTTTCAAGCTATTCCATCATGATAAAGAAAACCTGCAGGAAGACTCGGTTTCATTTGCACCAGTTCTTTTGAATATTCAACATGCTAATCTGCTTGAGTCTGATTGGCTAACAGAAGTCTGGCTTTTCAGGATCTTTTTACCCTGTGCAACAAGTAGAAGAACTGGCGGAAACTGAAAGCGACTCCTGGCTTCTATGCCTCTCTTGTACAGTGGACCTGACATGGAATGTTCACGCCTTCTATCATGCATCCACTGGGCCCCCTCCACTACTCTTTGCCCCCACCCCCCGAGAATGCTGGGCCCCATGGATTTGTCACTATTGCCGCCTCACTGAACTAGACCAATTCTCTGGGTGTGGTTTCACCTGGGTGAGTTCATGAATAATAATGAGCTCAGGCATTAACACTAACTTTTCCGACCAACCTGATTTCTCTGCTTATTTCTTTTCAGTGGCAATAACAGACAGAGGAGGTAGTGGTTCATTTTCAAATTCCCTACATAACACAAACACCTAACATACTTCAAAAAGTGCTAGTAAAACGGTGTGTGTGGGAGGAACCTTTAAATACATAATGTGCACTAACATTTTGCAATCAATTCCAACAAAACTCATAAAAGGGGTTATAAAGGAGTGTGGGCGTTACCTGCTACAGCCTCTGAGCCTTTCTAGAACATGAAAAATGATTCATGAACAATAGAAAAAACAGGTTGTGTGATGGAAATGTCCAACTTATCACTGTTTTGCATATTGTCTGACACTTTGACATATATGCTTGCACATAAGATGTTCCACTGTTTGCCGTATGTGTAGAACAGCACGTAGTTAGAGATAACAATTTCAGGTGCAGCCGGTCACTTTCCAGAACTGTGTGTTTGTAAAGATAAGAGTGGGGATTCTTGTATGAACTAATGTGAGACAGAACTCATCAGCACAGTCTGATTTCTCATTGCTATAGCTCTTGTTAAAATATTGACTTGCATATAAAGGAAATTTTCACCCCAGTGTGTGTTTTAATATTTAACAGTTGACACAGTGAAGTGACGTTAACCGTAACAGCATCAATAGAATACTGCGACAGAGGACCCCTTGCTGTCGGCGCCCCCTCCCCCAGAGAGGCACTACTCCCTTCAATCAAAGACGTTCCATTGGAGGAGTATGAATGGATGGTGTGCGTTTAAATGGTTGTTGCTTTTGGAGACATTTCCCACATGTTATAATGGAAGCTCTGCAACTGTTGCAAAGAGAGTTGCCTTTACTGTTAAAATACAAGCACTTTAGATTAGAGCACTTCTCATCCAAAAAATGGAAATGACATGATGACACATTTGACATGATGATGTTACAGAACAGATTAGTAGGATTGTTGAGGAACAAAGACTAATACAGTGTGGAGAAAAAAAAAAAAAAGATTGAACATGATTCTTCATTCAGAACACATCTTTGAGCTTTACTTATTTTCATATATTTTGTGCACATTGCTCCTGTATTTCTTCTACTTCTCAGGGCGTTACTTACTTGCCAGTCGCACAGTGTCGTCTGCAGAGATTCAGAAATAAGAAGGAAACGGTTTGATGATTCATAGGGACAAGACAGCCTTGGAGCAGGTCAGAATAGGGACATTTGTACTCATGTTAGCATTGCTAGCAGCTGCACATCTTCCCTGATGTAAAGTCTGGGTACGTATCAACATCACTGATGGCTACATGGGCAGAATTTCGACAATGTGCATCTGATGCCCCCAAAACATTTGATCAGAATAGTGCTTTTACAGAGTGACTCCACCTACTGTTATCAGTCTAATGTAGGAAATATAACAGAAGTTTTCATCTCGAACACAACTTGTCGATCATCGAAGCATAAGGTAACCATTAATTCTTAAAGTGTCAATCATAATCATATTTTTCTACCTCTCTGTTTCTGTTTCTCCCGTAAATTCATCATGACCTCTAATGTTAGTCTCACCAAAATAAGTGGCTCATTCCAACCAGAGAGAAATAAGAGGAATACACTGAATTATTAACAGATTATTAAAGCTTTACATTGAGGTCGGTTACATTGTCATTTTTTGTTTAGTCTGATCAGGCTGTTATTGTAAATGCAAATACAGCATGAGCAAACTTTGTAAAAACAAAATGACAAACAGCTCTAACAGGACCACCATACACCAATAATCAGATTGAGGTCACACTTTTTCTGTTATTGCAGTTCATTAAAAAAATGAAAAAGAACATAAATCACACAAGGCCATTTTTTACAAAATGCTGAATAAAAGTCAACATGACTTTGTCCATGGCCTCTGATGTTGGAGTGTGTATCTGACTAATATTTATTTATTCTCAGGTTGCAGAATAACATATATTTATGACATTGTGACCAAGGTGAAGTGATATCAATGATTATCTCATTATAATAGTAACTTTGACAAGGGATCAATGGTCATGACCTCCCCCAGATAATGACATGTCAACGCAATACTGATCAAAGTAAAATTACTCCACATATGAACCAGTTGAAGCCATTCGTCAACACAATGAAGAGAATGGAAAATAATTAACAAAAAAAATGAACAAAATGTCCAACAAAAAGAATAAAAAGTAAGAAAAAAACAAACATGATAGTCAACAAAGTAAATATGAACAAACAACTCATTAATCAACACGAAGAAGAAAATGGACAAAAATGAACAAATGAGCAAAATGTAGAAAAAACCCCAACAAATATTAGAAAAAATGTAAAATGTAGTCAACAAAATGAACTAAATTACCAACACAGAACAAAATGAAGAAAAATGAATAAATACTGACTGAACTAACCAACAAAAATAATTAAAAAATCACCTTGCATATAAATTGAGCTCATTAGTCAATCCAATGAAGAAAAAGGACCAAAATATAAAACAAAATTGATAAAAAAAAAAAAAAGGAAGAAAAAACCAGACATGATGGTCAACAGAATAAAACAAATCATCAACACTGAATTACAATTAACAAAGAATAGAGAATCCAGTTTAAAAAAACCCCAACATAAATAAATGAATAAAATCTACATCCATGTATTAAACTTATTTAGCCAACACCTCTCACAGACGCTTAAATATTCTTTGTTCCGGATGTCGTTCCTTAGTCCATTTTTGATCAGTATCAACCACTGCACACCTGCATTTATTATGATGTCATCACTGCTACAATATGGACCTGGTCAAAGTCACTACGTTCCTTACAGTACATTACTCATTTTGTTTCAACCATCCAACATCAAACCCAGTGAAAAGGCCCCATTGTAATGAAATAATGACTATTACTACCCCTCCTCCTGTCAGTAGTCAGATGCACCTTATACTGTATATACTGTACTTGTTTATGTTGTTATATGTTTATGGAACCAGGACTTTACTTTGAGCCACATACGGCCGTGCATCCTCAGTAGAGGATTTAATTTCACAGCACAGATGTTGCCGAACATGGTGTTTAGTTGAGAACACAGGAGCATGTTTGTAATAAGTCTAGTAAACGAATCCCTCGGGGAGGGGGGGGGGATGTCCAAGCTGTTTCTATTATTTGTGTTTGTTTCTGAAGTGTTTTGTCCAAACTATTGACAGTACAATACACGTCTTTGTTCAGGTGCAAGAGATAAATAAACAGAATGTAGGCGGAGGGTACATTGTTGCTCAGTAATTTCAGTAAATGTAATTAAAGGGGAATCCTGCTTAAAGCCACTAATCTACCTTGGTTTGCTTTGACAGTCTAAAAGTGACAGTGAGAATAATAGAAAACCTGACTAGTGAAACGCTACATTATTAGTATCATCACTGAAGCTTCAGGCCATGGATTATTTTCCATCAAACTGATTTAATTGGGTCGTATTAACACAGTAGGAGCTCACTGTCCTCCAGATGTCATGACTCACAGGACAAATTTAGCAACTGTCAAACTTGATAACTGTCAAGCCACCTTTGAGGATCCATTAGACATTATATATGAGGGGGATTAAAAATGTAGATCTTTACTGCTCCTTCAGATTTGGCGGCATTCTTGGTTTTGTGTTGCCGTTTGTTTTAGTGTTATTGTGCGACAGATTCGTATTTCGTCTTTTTAAATCCCTTTTAAAAACTCATTTATTCAACATTTCTTTTCATGTTTGATTACTTTTATTCTGTCTGCTTTGAGTTGTGATTGCTCTGTTTTCTATTGTTTGTTTTTATTGTAGTTGGACTCTTATTATTCTGTTTTTACTGCATGTAAAGTGACTTTGAGTGTCATGAAACGCACTATACAAATAAAATGTATTATTATAAATTTTTATTTTATTTTATTTTATTTTTTCGTCTCATCATCTGAACCTACTTTATCCTCACTAGGGTCACTGGGGACCTAATCCAGATACAATGGGTGAAGGCGGGGGTACACCCTGTATGAGTCTCCAGTTCATCTCAGGGCTGAACATATATAGACAAACAATCACTCTTACATTCACACCTATGGGTAATTTAGATTAACTAATTAACCTATCAGTGCATGTGTTTGGATGGTGGGAGGAAACTGGAGTACCTGGAGAAACCCACACGCACACGGGGAGGACATGCAAACTCCACACAGAAAGGTCTGGTGTGGGATTCGAACCAGGGTCCTTCTTGCTGTGAGACACGAGTGCTAACCACTGCACCACCATGCACCATAATTATATTAATAATAGTAATAATTATTATTATTATTGTCATTTGGTCCTCATGCTGCCCCCCCCCCCCCCCCCCATGGCCTGTTGTTGATCCAGGGTGCAGAGAAGGACAATGAGTGGATCAGAGGTTAGTGACTGTGTTCTCCATCTCTGAGATCAAGGTCTTAAAGTTGGTAATAGATGTTTTTAGAGAACTGCCCTGGACATTTAATTTCATTTGTGTCCCTGACATGGATCTCTGCGAGTCATAGGGGAGGCAGTAGCAATACGGAAGCCTCCAGAATTTTAGAGGAAATGAGAAAAAGCTCAAATTCCAAACTTTTTTTTTTTTTTTAAGAAGATACATATTGCCATTTCATATGTATCATCTTTTTTTTTTTTATTACTGTTATTACTGACAAGGTTAAGGAGGGGTTTGGGTCACAGACAAAGAAAATGATGGTCCTCTATGAAACAGTGTCTGACATTTCAGGGCCTGTCATTGTATTAGCTGCTGTATTTTTCTTATTTCTGTGTTTAATGGGCCAAACATAGAGCATGTTCCAGTTCAAAAACAGCAGCGCAGCCACAGGGATTGATCCAAAACATTTACAGTAAATGTCAAATTTTGGTGTGAGCTCTTTGGAGACAAATCGTTTTTTTATTGATGTTGATGCAATCGCTCGAAAATGCTACCTTCCGACCACAGTAATGTGTTCTACAGTTATGTCCCCATTTGACCAGAATGTTGTGCAGAGTCTGTAAATCTATAGTTGGATAAAATAATTTTAATATATAAATGTGGGTGTTAGCACTTGTGCCTCACAGCAAGAAGGAGCCTGGTTCTGATTCCACCATCCAAACACATGCACTGATAGGTTAATTAGTTCATCTAAATTGTCCATAGGTGTGAATGTGAGAGTGATTGTTTGTCTATATATGTTCAGCCCTGAGATGAACTGGTACCCCGCCTTCAGCTGGATTAGGCCCCCCATGACCCTAGTGAGGATAAAGTGGATTCAGATGACGAGATGAGACAAGATAATATATAAATGTGATGTAGATATTTAAATCTTGGTGGCAATTCATGAACATTGTAATGTGAATAATTGACAAAAAAAAAACCTCAAACCGACTTATAGAAGGTTTTAATCTGAATGACATGTTACACAACAGGTATTTTTCACTCCGGTCTTAATTCATGAATGGTTTTTTTTTTCGTGTTTTAGTATCACTGACCATCAACCCTGTCCTTAGTTGGAAGTCTAATAACAACTGTCCTTGTATTTTTTCTTTTGATCTGAAAAAAATATTTTTTCTAAACCCTTCATTAGCTACAAGGTGTGTTGTAGTTTTCATCTTATGTAATAGTCATTGAATTATATTATGAAAGACTGAATATTAGTGCTATGAAATCAGATGATACTTTAACAAACATGCAAAAAATGCACTTTTAAGGAATATTAAACTATTGAATCCATTTTTACCTGCAATACCTGTATTTAGTGTTTTCGAGTATATATTTGAGTGATGTGATATTTGTGACCTATAGAAATGCTTCTAATTGTACAACCTGTATGATTGGGAATTGGAGTTTTTAGTATAAAAAGAGTGAAAGTTAAACATTTCTTAAACAAAACAAAAATTCAGTTTGAAGTACATTATATTACCTATAGTCTTTTAGAAGGTGAATACCAAGATTGTTCAAACAAATTATTCTCCGGCCCTCTAGAATGTTGCAACAGCTCCCGTCCACTTTGAATTGATTTTTTTCGATAACCGCCCGCTGCGCCGTTAACGCCCGCTGCGCCGTTAACGCCCGCTGCGCCGTTAACGCCCGCTGCGCCGTTAACGCCCGCTGCGCCGTTAACGCCCGCTGCGCCGTTAACGCCCGCTGCGCCGTTAACGCCCGCTGCGCCGTTAAAGCCCGCTGCGCCGTTAAAGCCCGCTGCGCCGTTAAAGCCCGCTGCGCCGTTAAAGCCCGCTGCGCCGTTAACGCCCGCTGCGCCGTTAACGCCCGCTGCGCCGTTAAAGCCCGCTGCGCCGTTAAAGCCCGCTGCGCCGTTAACGCCCGCTGCGCCGTTAACGCCCGCTGCGCCGTTAACGCCCGCTGCGCCGTTAACGCCCGCTGCGCCGTTAACGCCCGCTGCGCCGTTAACGCCCGCTGCGCCGTTAACGCCCGCTGCGCCGTTAACGCCCGCTGCGCCGTTAACGCCCGCTGCGCCGTTAACGCCCGCTGCGCCGTTAACGCCCGCTGCGCCGTTAATGCCCATGGCAACGTGTCACTTCAGATTCACATGTAGTAGCACTAATAAGCTGTAATAACCCATACAATAAGCACGATGTATTTCCCACGAATATTTTTCTGCTAGTAACTCATGGAAAATACATTATCGCTTGCATAATGATGGTTTCTAAGCCATAAATGCATCATTGTAATTTCATGTTCGTTGTTGCAAAACATGTGTGAAATAATCAAACTGGAATCTTTGAGGTGTCAGCTGAGAATGACTGACTGACTGAATGAGATGTAAAATAAAAATAATAATAATTGGAAACACATGCAGTGACAGAACTTCATGTGACCTGATCTGCTTTAAATATTTCAGTAGAACAGCTTGTTAAACAGCAGACTTCCTCTTTAACCATCCAGTTATCAGTTCGTTCTAAGTGTTTGACTCCGACTCTAACTCGGTTCATTACTTCAGTTCTTCAGGGCTTCTTTAATAAATACATTTCTTTCATCAGATTTGGTATGATCAGTAACTTCAGAACGGCTTTTTCTCGCAAAATTCGCAAAGTATCTTTCCTGTTTCTCCATCACTCGCCTGTTTATTTTAAGAGGTTTGTATCCGAGGGGACTGTGAAGATGGAGTTGGTGTGATCTGTAGCTCATTAACGGCACTGACAGATAGGATAATGGGAAAGTTCATGACCTCACTAAGCTGTGAACAGACTGGAAACACTCCTACACTGACTCACCCTCACAGCCACTTCGCTGAGTTTACGCACATATATATTTGACCCAGTGCGGCTGCACTGTTTACAACAGGTGTGGAAATGGTCACATCTGTGGTACGAGATAATCCTGGGTGGGTCGTTGGAAACTGCTGCTCCTGCTGCATTGCTTCATGCTGTAGTTGGCAAGGATTTATCGAGTGTTTGACTGTTGTTATATCACTATAACAATATGCTGTAGCATAATAAAGCTGTGTAGGGTATTCATGCAAACATATGAGTAAAGAGCAGCACGAACAGCACCACCAAAGGCTTTTGCTAGATGACAGAATATGAGGTGAAGCTATTACATGAATTATGCATTGTATTAATTATGTATATTTATAAGAACATACTCATGTAATCAATTGCTTGGTACTTTGCTTGAAGTACATGTGTTTTTCCCCCTAATCTATTTAGTTTTCATTCGACAGCCACACTTCATAGCATTTCATCAGTACTCAAATGGGTTTGCTTCTATATTGTCGTGTTTGTAATGATAAGACAGCTGCCTCAGTCACTAATGCAATGGTAGTGATTGCATTAGGCAACTTGAAATAATACTTTGAATGTATACAAGATGCCAACAACAAAATTGGAGCAGTGTCACAAAAAAAACCTTGTCAGAACAGCTGTCTTTATCCAATGTTGTTGCCATTTATATTAATAATGTGATGGCAAAATATTTCTGTATTTGCACATATAACTTGGAGTCATTTGATTTGATTTGATTTGATTTGATGTGTTTATTTTGAGCAATTCACACAATATACAGATACATAAGAAAATAAATAATGATATTTACATCCGAAAAGGAGTGGGAAGAAGAAACACTTATTTAATCCCACCCCCATTCTCATCAATAAAAACAAAGACTCAAGTTCTAAAATAAATAAAATAAATCAGGCCCAAACTAATTCAGAATCAACTCATTCAACATTGTCTAAACCATGGTGCCAAAATGTGAATAGAATACAGAAATAAAACAACAACAAAAAAAAACACATTGACACATTCAACAGCTAAACTCACATCATAACCACAGACCAACAGTGATAACAACAAAACTAGCATAGCACCAATGCTAAAGAACAACACAGAGCAGTGACGGCATAAATAAGCAAAAGGTAAAGAACAAACGCATATGAACCAAACATGGAACAAAGAACAGACATTAACAATTTAAACAGAATATTGATGTGACATCAGCATTAACCCCCCCCCCCCCCCCCCCCCCATTATAACCCTACTGGCCTTGTCTTGTGCAGAAGTCAAATGTCGAATGTTCATCCTATCTTTTCTTCTGGCGTCTTCCTTTCTTACTCCTGACAAGGTTAGAAGCAACAAGCAGTGTGTATTTTTTTGTTGTAGTTTTTTTTTTTTTTTTTTCCTCCTCATCACCTCACCTGCTGCTGAATCATCTTGGCTGCTTGTCCCTCTGGGTGTTGCGGGGGTGGGGTGTGTGTGTGTGTGGGGGGGGGGGGACTCAGCAATGAGCACAGATCAAGCCTAGTCCTGTTAATTTGTTCGTCCTTATTATCCTGACTGTATCAGAAACATCTCCTCAGTGTGAAGGGAGTAAGTGCTGATCAGCAGCCATGACAGATGGCACTTTACTGCCTGGCAAAGCCAAGCCACTCGGACTCAATAAAAATGCCTCTTTTGATTTGTTTGTATATGTGTGTGTGGGTGGGTATCTGGTACTTTGAAGGTGCTGGAGCTTTACTTTATCTCCTGCACTGCTCAGTTCAGGCTCATATCTGCTTCTCTGCCATTTGCAGTGTCCCCTGAGGGACAGGTCGCAGACTGCTGTGTCATAAAATGTCATATTTCATTACGTGCATGTTACAGCCATTCTGCTGTATGAGCTTATTACATCATTAACTACAATGTTTGCTGCACTTTGTTTTTAGCTTGTGAATGATAAATAGATTGTTGGATGCAGTTCATTTCATGCAGTGACACAACTATTTACTTAAAATAGAAAATACAATTGATGCAGAAAAAAAAAAAAACATGCACAGCAGGTCTGAAAATAAAGCATCTGTATTTTAATCTGCATCAGCAGCTGCACAGTGTTTAACTATGTATGAAAGTAGGGACACTGAGGGTTGGCTAAATGATGACCCACTGCATCACACACTCGACTTAAACACATCCAAGCGGTCACAAAATCACCCTACTATCACCGTACGGTAAGAACGTCCCAAGGATAAAAGATCTGATGTCTTAGCAGGACCTGGAAAAACTAGTCCATCCAGTCATCTACAGTAACAGTGTCTTTATAGGTCTGCCTAAAATAAAAACATTAGACATATGCAGCTCATTCACCACTCTGCTGCTACTGTATAATCCTCACTAAGACCAAAATAAATGGACCGTATTCGTCCAACTCTGAGGTCCTTCCAGCAGCTGCCTGTCTGTCAGAGGATACACTTTAAAGTTCTGCTGCTGGTCTATACATTTGGGAATGTTTTAGGACCAAAGTGCATCAGTATGATCCAATACGATCCCACCAGATCTCATCTGGATCTGGTCTTTTGTCAGTCCTCAGAATCAGCTTTAGCCCAAAACCTTTTCGGTCGAGCAGTGTATTTATCATATGTGAAACTCTGTCTTACCTGCCTTGTTTTGTATTTTGACCGAAATAATTCAAAAAATTTAAATTAATAATAATAATACGAATACTAATATGAATACTAATACTAATACGAATACGAATACGATTACTACTAGAACCAGAGACATAGAAGCTATTTTTAGCTTCTATGCTCCACATCTGGAACAAACTCCCAGAAAGCCTCACATTAGCTGAGACACAGTTTATTTAAATCCAGGTTAAACACCCACTTGCTCTCAGCTGCATTTGAATAGTTTTTATGCATCAGGTCAGATCTTCACTTTCTTAAAGCTTAACGTTTTTATCTGCTGAATCTATTTTTTTCTTTTCTTTTTCATGCCTGTACTTTTAATGCTCTCTGCTCTAATGCTTTTAATGTTTTATGTAAAGTACTTTGAATTGCATATTCAAAATGTGCTATATAAATAAACTCGCCTTGCCTTAAAACACACAAAGGGTTAGTAATATATTAGTAGGGAATATAAAATAATAAAATAAAAAAAAGCACATGAAGTACACTGATCAGCAATAACATTGTGACACTGACAGATAAAGTGGTATTAATTTAAGTTGTCTTATTACAACGGTACCTATCTGTGGGTGGGATATATTAGACAGTAAGTGAACATTTAGTCCTTGAAGTAGATGTCTTAAAAACAACAAAAAGTCTTTCTCACAGATCTTGGTGTAAAATAATAAGTACCGACCAAAAGTTATTTCAAAACAACTGGATTTCACCCAGTCGAGCATCTATAGGAGTCGACATTATTATTTCCTGTTTAATATGGTGTAGGTTTAATAAGGTCTAGTGTGTATCTGGACCAAAACATCAGCAGCAGATCCATAAAGTCCTGGAAGTAGAAAGGTGGACCTCTATGGATGAGATAATTTTTTCAGCAGCTCCCACAGATAATGAGTCATCAACAAAATGAACAAAAATGAGTCAAGTAACCAACAACAGGATTAAATGATAAAAGCAAATGAATAAAATATATGAATAAATTAAACTATATATGAATAAAATAAATTAAACACTGAAAGATGGCATTATAATAATGAGGATTATTAATATTTCTGTCAGTGATTAATTATTAAACAATCTATATCCACATTTTCTAGTGGGAAAAAAAAATTGTCATTATAATGTGTTATTATTTATTGTGGTTCATTGAGTAATATTCGCCTCTAAATTACTTTTTGTTGTTCTACTTCTGGTGTCTGAAGTCACAATAGATTATTTGATCATCAGCCAAAAAAGACAGTTTTACACTTTGGTTTTTGTGTGGAATAAACAAGAAGCGCTGGAAGCTTTATATTCATTAGACTGGCATAATTGACATGGTATTAAGTAAATAGTGCAGCATTAAATGACATTCTGTGGGACTATTTGGCTCTTAGTCAAGTCATGCTGCATCCCAACACACCTGTCGTATTCAGATAAAGGATGATTTGTTTAGTCTTTGGCTCTTTTTGCCATTTAATTGCTTTGCCTCAGGTTTATTTTCTGGCATGGGATCTCTGTGACATGTTATAAACTGATGTTTCCATCTGTTTCCAAACTATCTAGAAGGTATAAGGTGTCACACTCTACCTTTTCCACTGCTATGGACTATTCTGGATGCATTCAGCGACAGTGTCATACCTGTGTGACTAGTAGTAGTGAAGTTCAGAGCAGCACTAATTTTATTGATGAATAATTTTCATCATTCATTGTCAAAAACATCTATTTTTTTCTGACAAACAAAAGATAAATAAATAAAGAGTCATTCACAAGAGTGAGAAGATTGACTAAATCTAGTGGCACTTTCATCAACAAATAAAAACTAAATTAATAGGTCGGCCAGAAATTAGATTTAGTCAGAAAGATGGAGGGAGGAATTGAAATAACATCCATTTGTGAGGAGGAAGAGGCGAGATAAGTTGAGAACAAAACCCAATTGGATGATGGAGGAGTCCAATCAGAACTCAACTTTATTAGCATTAGAAGAATGCATAAAATAAGATATTATTGCGATGAATTAAGATAAATTATCGTGATTAGGAGATAATTATAGTTATTAAATACTGTATTTGTTGTTAATATAAAGTGAATATAAATATACATTATAGTTATTTAAATGCAATCAAATGGTGCGAGGTGGCTTACAAAAAATGTTTTTTTTGTTAATTTTGTCTGCATTTGTTCTCATTGTTTAACACCACAGAGAGGGAGTCAACATTGTTTGAGATTAATGCATTTTTTAGTCTTGCAGCCAAATATTTTAATATTTAGTGCAAATGTGTATATTGTCTGACTTTTCTGTTAATGGTAAAAGGACATTAAAAAAAAGTGTGTTAAAGCATAGGAAGCAGAATGTAATGGATTTTTAGTTTGTAAAAATGGGGTGGGACTTTCTAAGTTTTGCTTCTTTTCACTCTTTTTCGAGTGCAAAAAAATGCCGTTGACCATTTTGATTGATGCCCTGATGTTTGCTCAAAATAAAATGGAAATGAACATGCTTACATTTGTGGCACAGTGTGTTAAGATGTTGTAAATAGCACTTTTATAGCACTTTTCCACATTCATGGTGCTGAACACGCTTTATATTAGCCTCACATTCACCCATTCACACACACACACACACACACTCCAGTAGGTTTCAAAGCCGGGATGTGAACCACCAACCATTTGGTCATTAGGCGCTCTACCAACTGAGCCACAGCCGCCCAGCCGTTGATAGTAAAGCTGCACATGAGAACAGAAAAGTGTTGTTGTTGGGAGAAAGAAGAGCAGATGTCGACATTTTTTTATTTAGACTATTTTACATTACATTACGTCTGAGATATAAAGCATGGTTGATTCTTCTTCTATGGTTGATACCACTGTCCCTACATAATATACTTAATTCTAGTTTTAAAAAAGTAGGAAACCAATCATAGAACAAAAAAGGTAAAATAATAAAAGGAAGAGAAAAATTTAAAATAATATAATGGAGGAAAATAAAATAAAAACAGCCTAATAAACAATTACATCAAGACACATTGTAAACTCTGTATCACCAGTGTTATTTACTACTGTTATTGTCAAGGATTTGAATATGTTTTCAATTCTGTGTCAGTTTTCTGGATGTCGAGTTCAAATACATGGTGGCGTTACATGTGACTTCCTTTAAAATGTTTTTGATAGTTTTAACCATTGAAGTAGTTTAAAGTTGACACTCTTGATAGATAAATGATATGTTATTATATACCAGTGACATTTCTGCTTTTACGATCTTTACAAACATGGAGAACGCCGTGTGTAGTTTATGATTAATGCACATCTTTGCTGAGGGAAGTAGGATTGTTGTTTTAGTGGAAGTAAGATGATTAACAAAAGCTGTGGCAAATAAATATACATTTGTGTGACACGTAGGTGTACTGCGTATTCAGATTCCATTCTATACCACTTAGATGTTTAATTTGAAAGTCAAAATTATGACCTCAGATACCCTTTAGATCATTGCATAAGAATTTAGTCGACTGAATCTTAATGATGTATCGTTGACTGAAACTAGACAAAAAAATTTAAATAGTTCTGATGACTAAATTATGACTAAAACTACATCATATTTTTGTCTAAAGCCTATGACTAAAACTAAATTAATAATTGTTGTCAAATGAACAGTGTTCCAGACTAGTGTTTATTTTCAGTTGATAAACATTTACATCATATATTGTTTTGCATTTAATTTCTTTCCAAATAATCTTCTAAAAGGCACAGCACTGACAATGCAAAACTATAATGCTCATCTGCAGTATGTCCACAACATCTTCTACCACTCAATACATGGTGTCTCATTTCAGGACTTTATCCATTTGCACAAATTCACAGCAGTAACAACCAAGTCAAATCTCTTGCCCTCTAGACTTCTAATTGTTCTCTTTATCGGATAAAGCAGTTGTTGGCTTTCGAATAAAATGTCTTTTGAAGCCAGTTTCTCGTAGTGTTGTTAAAAATACACCAGTAAAGGGGCAGCTTCTGCTCAGAAAATAGGCCACAAATTGAATTTTGAAATCTACTTAGTGAAATAATTGTGGAGTCAGTATTATTGATCTATAACCATATCAACCCCACCCCCATATATATTGAATTATGGTTATTTTCTCAAATTGGGAAATATATAGCCTGATTACGGTCCCTGCAGTATAAACAAGGACAATTATCTTGTATTCACATTTTTTATGATGTAGAAAAAATGTATAATGTCCTTCAAAGTTTTTTTTTTACACAAAGCCGTGGTTACAGTGTGAATCACAGTGACTTTTGGTGATCTGGATCAGAAAAATGAGTCACACTGAGTCCCATTGTTTTCTCCTCTGTGTGTTTTTAACCTACTGTGTAATAACTTAAAGTCCTTGAGTTACAAACACAATGGAAATGATATGATATGTTTGATCCATGAAGCGAAGATGTCATGTGCTGACTTTGCCAATATCAACTAAAACATCATTCAGTTTTGCCATAACACAAAAGACAGAAGGGTATGCATGGTAAATTAATTTATATACTATTCATACACAGGGTAACTCAAAGAAAAATCACAGACAATAGAAATCAGAAAAAAAGTGCCAAAGGCATTAACATCATCAGAGAGAAAATGTGGCTTTGAAATGCATTCAGAGTGAAATAAATTATATTAAACCATTAAAATGAAGTGAAGCAATACATTAAAATAAAAAAAAGTGCATTGAAAAGATAAGATTGAAAAGAGTTGACTAATAAGCACATGAAAAGTTTTTTTTTTTACCTGGATTTAAAAAATATTCACATTTGGGTCTGATTTCAGGTCAGTTGGTTCCAGTTGTTTCACCATGTTTAGACTGGACTATGGACTATATTTTAGATAGATAGAAAATGTATTGTCATTGTATAGTATACAATGTAATTCAGTGCATTTTCGTACTGGATCATATAAAGACAGCATAATTAATAAAAATGTATTAAAACACTAAAGGACACTAAAATACACAAATAATAAATACAAAAACTTACATCCGTTCTATTCACGGTGTAAGAGGTACAGTGATAAAGTGATATTTACATTATTTATTTACATTTACATGTCACAGGCATGTGAACAGTCAATATTTCCACTTGGCTGTGAACCTTAAAAATAAAGTGCTTCAAACTAGAAGATTGCAGCTTTTATAAATGACTAATGTGGGCGAAAGGGGATTTTTTTCTATACTTTTCTGTTCTTTCTAATTCTAGTCTCATAGCTACTGCAAATATTGCCACCCATACATAATAGGAAGGTATTAAGAATTTGTTTCAGTCAAACGTCAAAGGTTTTACTTTGACATTCTATGAATTATCTGATTTTGGGTGTGACTATGTTTAGAAACTTTTCACAATTAAATCCTGAAACCAATACTGATAAAAATTCCAAACAGTTGTGACATTTACACAGCCATTATGGAGTCAGCCATAAAAAGCACATGCTCATGTTCTCCCTAGAACAGTTCAATAATGCCATCTGTCCATCAGCTCAACTCAGAATCGACATTTTTTTTTTACATAATTTACATAAGAACAGGGACTATGAAGTAACATCATGTAGTAATACTGGGTATCACCTTCACTGAGGTTCCCGGTGAACTAAAGCGATATTGAACATGACGTAAAATCAATATAAACAATGTAAAATGTAGCAGAATGTAAATGGGATGATGTTGGAGTCAAGCTAATGGGAACATGTCAAATTCTGCTTTATCTGTGATTTGATGTCTAATGTTAATCACCTGGAAAAAGACATGTTATTTTTGCTTCATTCATTGATGCAGTTGCACTGAAGGTGACATCATAATAGTCTTATATTCATATCTGCATGCTAATGTGTAGGTGCTAACAAGCAGTCACGTGAAGTTGATGTCAGCAGCGGTTAAGTGGCAGAAATATTTCTCACATACCCTCCCTATGTAGAGACCATAAGTGCTTAGCGAGGTAATATAAGTTCTTCTCTATAGGCGGCTTAAGTAAACTCGAGAGGATTGGACAGCCATTTTCCATTGGTATGTCCTCCACAACTACAAACACTACAACACAGTCATGCAGCTAGGAGACTTTTAAACTGTGCTAAAAGTGACATGTGTGCTATGATATCACTGATTAGAATGAATGGACTGTATTATTTACATTTATTTAAATACATGCATACAGTTTTGGACATGGATATAACCATTAGGATCCAAGGATCCACTGATTTTGCTGTCCATATGCACCTATGCCCTGCGGGACTGGGATCCTACCTCAGCTGATGTGCCCCTGCCATCACTTTCATTGTGCTGTGGGGTTTCTGGGAGACCCTCTGACTTGTGTGTACATTAGACTCTGTGTTTCAAGATGGGTTGGGTGAGTGGCCAACATTGCAGCTGACCCCTGGTGCCTGTTGTACTAGGCTGGTCCCCGCCCTGATGATGTGACGCGGTTGGTGCACAGGAGGAAAAGGGGTCCTCAACTCCCGTCCCTCCCGAGGCTTTGGATCCGGAGGAGAGAAGGAGCAGCAAGTCTACGACCCTGGAAATGACGAAGTCTGGGCGGAGGGTGCTGTAAAGCTTGCCACTGGACTTGTGAGCCACCTTCGACTCCTTCGTCCCCTGACCTTTCATGGCCAATCCAGAGCCAGTCTTGGCGCACCTCCACGGGGGCACAAGCCAGATTCGGGGGGAGGGTCCTGCGAGGGGACCCTCCCAGCACCGAGCGGCTGACCCAGACCTGCTGAGGTTGAATCCCTCATATGCAGTCAGTAAGGAGGGGTTTGGTTTTTTTTCTGCTTTTTCAACCCAGACACCACGAACAGTAACAAGGTGCCTTGTAGATAATTATCTTGTGGAATCACTGAATTATGAAACCTTCATTGAGGTTTGAATAA
Organism: Siphamia tubifer; assembly: GCA_020466265.1. Taxonomy (NCBI): domain Eukaryota; kingdom Metazoa; phylum Chordata; class Actinopteri; order Kurtiformes; family Apogonidae; genus Siphamia; species Siphamia tubifer. The sequence goes on along the minus strand of CM035790.1, from coordinate 26,424,626 downwards.
CTAAATAAAATGTGAACAGGTACGAGTGTAGTGTTTAAAAGTGTCTCATGTATTTCCTGGATGATAATCGGTCTTTTTTGTCCAAGGCTGTGAACCCACAGCTCAAACAATGACGCGACTACTTTACGTTTCACGCACGGCCATGGCTCAGTTGGGAGAGTGGGTCGTCCATTGACCGAAGGGTTGGCGGTTCGATTCCAGCTCTATCCTAGTCAGTCCGTTGTGTCCTTGGGCAAGACACTTTACCCTCCTTGCCTCCAGTGTCACTCACACTGGTGTATGAATGAGTATGAATGTTGGGTGGTGGTCAGAGGGGCCGTAGGCGCGAAATGGCAGCCACGCTTCTGTCAGTCTGCCCCAGGGCAACTGTGACTACATATGTAGTTTACCACCACCAGAGGGAGCATGTGAGAGTGAATGAATAATGAATCAATAATGTAAAGCGCTTTGGGTGCCTTGAAAAGCACTATAGAAATCTAATCCATTATTATTATTATTATTACTAACGATAGATTCGACTGTTGAAGAAGGGATTAGAGCTGTTGCATATAAACTTAGCATCACTGAATCAACGGTGAGAACCCTGATACTGGGTGGGTGTGGCTTATAGCTCAGAAAATACAGTGGTTTTGGATGGTTCCTCAGATTCTTATGGATGTTTAGTGACACACTGACCTTTGGTATCATACATCTTGGTGTTTTTAAGCCAAATTCCCAGAGGTTTCCCATTGACATTCCTGGGAAAAAAACTTAAGTGAGACAGAAGTGAAGGCTGTGATGGATTAGAAAAGGTCTTAATGTACATCGACGAGGAAAATTGCCAGTGGATTGTGAGAGTGTGACTAATTCCTAAACACCTAAAAATGTCCTGTGCTTGATGGTTACAGGATTTTATTCTGTGTAAAGTACTAGACTGAAGGGAAATAGATGCTTTTTGAACAAAGTATTATTGATTATTTGTATTTTCTTTGAAGTCTAATCTTTTGACAAGAAAATTGGACAGTGTCAAAATTGTAAGTAGCCGTTGTGTAACTGAAAAAAAAAAAAAAAAAAAAACCAGAGTGGGATTGATAGGGGCCTTGGCCTTTCTCAGTACATTGTAGTATTCTGTAACTCATAGTTATTGGTCTTTTCAGGAGCTGAAGTGTACTGAGAGCCTGCACAGAAACAGTAATACTTAAGAGGCATGTGAAGGTTTTGTTTGAAACCTTCACAGGGTTAGAGAATCTACAGACAGATGGTTTGAGTGGTGGGAGAGGAAATAGACAGATTGATGACAGATGAAAGTCGGCAGCGGTTTCTCTTTGCTTTGGGTGGATGACAGAGGAGATTGTGATTAAAAACAAAAGAATTTCACCTTTTTTCTCTCCGATAAAAACTTGAAAGATTGCACAGAAACCCATGACTTTCAAATCCAAGTGTGTCTTTAAAAATAATTAAATTGCAATAACCAGTAAAAGTTGTATTGCTCTATTTTAATTTGCAGATTTCTGCAGCAATTTGCCTAATTTTTCTCCCTTATTTTTTGGTGTTCAGATGCTATCTGTGTCCTCTAAATCCTTCCTCTCCATCTGTTCCTTTCTTCTCTATCAGTCATTACTTCATGGTTAATTCAAATGCTAATTCCAGTTCATTTGAGAGACTAATGTTTTGACTGATAACACATTGTGCCTTCCTGAATGACTCTACCTGGAAATCTGCTGCCCTCCATTTTTATGAGTCATAACTTAAGCTTTGCCACCAAAGATGAATTGATCCGTGCATCCTGCTTGATTAGGGAGCTCCATCATTGGACTCATTTAATGCCTCCAGAACAATAAAGCTCTTTCCTCCTCAGCCTTTCTTTTGGAGATACTTCCTCTTATAGAACTTATCCTTGTCCTACTTTCTTTTCCTACTATTTTCTTTGCAATATCTCAACTTAATTCCCCCTGTAAATGCTTAATGACACTGTAACGCAGTCACATGTTTAGTCACTTTACAGCTGAAGTAGCTGATGGTTCCGCTGCTACATCTGTTCCTAAAAATAAATTGGGTTTAATTAGGAGGTGACATTATGGGGACTTGAACAATGTAGGTGTTGCTTTCTAATGTTTAATTTTAATATTTCATGCATTTATTGCTCAAAGTTGTAGTTCAATTTTTTCATGACAATTAATAACAAAACAGCAGGTGGGAACTTATTATGTATGCGATTGTTTAACATTAAAACCTTAATTTTCTTTCAAATGTATCATTAATCCTTAATTCTGGCACTTAAATATTACAATAAAAAAAATTTATATTTGCTTTGGTAATCTTTGCAAATGTCTGATTGCTGTTGTTGATAATTTTTTCCTATCAGACATGAGAGTGGAGTGGAATCATTGATGAATGGAGCTTTAGCAGCTTGAATGAAAGCATTAGTCAAGGAAAAATTTAACTTTACACAACATGATTATGATGGTTTCAGACACAAATAAGCCCATTGTAGTTTTATTTTAGTAAATGTGTCCAAAAATGGCTTAAAAAAACACCAGCTTAGTTCCCTTACTGGAAATGTGCAGATATTCGGTTCAAGTTGTTTTCAGAGTTTGGTGACAAACACAATATTCTGTCTTTTCTCCCAGGCTAGGTGAACCAAATTCTGCCAAAAAAAAAAGCTTTTCTTAAGAACTTGTCATGTTTTTTTTTTTTTCAGTCTTCCAGCCAAAGAAACCAACATAAATACCGTCCTGCCTGTACAGCTAAACACAATGTTCCTGAAAAACTCTGCACAGAACTCAACCCAATTCAAGATCAAAAATGTTGTATCAGCATGAAAGACGGCACATTCCACTTCTATCATCACAACACCAAATAAGACAGTCTGCAGAATCAATGCTGTGTCATACAGATGCTGCTCTGAGACATATGGTGGAACAATGCCTTACTAAGTGAGGTTATCCTTTTTTTTTTTTTTTGCTTTAATTTTGTCACATAACTACAAATAAGGTGTAGATTTTCCTTGACAGTCTTATGTCATACTATAATATCATGATTATACTGCCAGTAGAGAGAGATTATTTTTCATGTCTGCTCCTTTAGAGTAGAATGAACAGATTTCATCATCCAAATTCAGTGTCACATGCAAAAGAATAGACCAGGAGGCTGCTGCATTACATTAGCAACATGCAAAGTGGAAGGGATTTGATCTTTAGATGTACCCTCAACTGGATCCTGAAGCCTTCACTGTGTACAGTATCTGTAAAGCTTTAGTCATATATTCTTGACATTGGTCAGCTGGTTTTAGTTCAGGTTTAACCTATGAAACACTGACACTTCCAGAAGGGGAGGCGAAGGCTGTTGTTTTTGCTTTGGTTTGTCTCTTTTTTTTTTTTTTGTTTAATAGTCTAGCAGCAAAACTATTGGTTAAGTTCATGCCAGATTTGGTTTACAGATTGCCAGTGACTCAGAATTGGGAATAGTCGGCCAAAGTTCTTTTTCACTTTTTATGAAATTTTCAAATCTTCATTTTACCCCATTTACTGTTGAAATGTCTGTAACGTCAAAACTATTTATTGAATACGAAATTTAGTTTATCAATCACCACTGACCCAGAATAAATGTCTTTACATGTGATGAAAAAAAAGTTAAAAAGTTAATTTTTATAAATAAATATTTTAAATATATTTTTCTCTTCATTTACTCGTGAATGATATATTTTTTAACGTATTTGTATATTTTTAAAACATTTTAAATGCCCCCCCCCCCCCCCCCATTTACTGATAATGGGCAACATTAGCATCCGTAGCAGCAAAGCTATTGGTTGAATTCATACCAAATTGGTTTTATAGATTTTTACAGTGATCAAGAATAGATGTGATTACATTGTTGGAACAGTAGATTAACATTCAATTTTTTTTAATGTAATTTTGACAAAATTTTGTTGTCTCATTTTCTTAAAATGGCCAAGATTTCCCATGTCTATGAAAACATCAATTTACTTGAAGCTTGGCACAGACATTGTGATATCAACACACACATACACATGATTATATCTGCTGGGTCCATGCCAAAGTAAACTAGAATATGTGTCAGGGGGGGGGGTTGTTGTGACTGGCACCACTGGTTTATTTATCTTTTTGTTTTGGAGGGTAGGTGGGTTTGTTGTCTACTAGACCTTTATGTTTGTTTATTGACATCCTGGATGCACTGTGCAGGAATAAAAGTGGCTTTTTTCAGATATGTAGTTGTGGCAGGATTGTTATTCTTCTTCTATCCACCTTCTGTGTGTTACAATTCTTGAAAGTCCTCCTTTCTCTGTTAACTCAAGCTGCGACTACATGCTGAGAATGGTATGTTTTGGCCTGAACACACTCACTTCTTGTTTTAACAACAGCACTGCCCAGTATGAGTGGAATTTAACTGGACAAACATGCATAATAAACATTTACTCCGCTTCCAAACTGACTGTGGAGGTAGTTATCGTAACGAGTTTGGGTACACAGGGCATTCACATTCTAATTTTGGTGACATGGAATTAAAATACCTGGACGTGTACTCATAACTGTAACATTTCCAAGTGTGGAAACAGGTTTCGCACTCAATGGCCGCCATCTTACATATGTAGCAGAAGAGTTGGAGCTCAGTAGGAATCAACTTGGCTTGTAAATAATAAGGATGGTGACAGAAATGTCAGCAGCAGGACTTTACAAATGTAATTTTGTCATTTCTTATACATATAATTGCAGAGAAGTTGAACTTTTGTGTTCTCAAAAGTCCTTTGGCGGGCCGTAGTCTTGATTGTCATTTCCAGAGGTTGGTGATTTTCTAGTTTTCCCATGTTTTTTTTTCATCTGTGTGTCTTCACTAAGTAATATTGTGTTATATACTGTATCGAAAAATAATATGAGGTGATATGGTTTTCAAGCATACATACTTTTTTTGTATACCTTCATTTGAGAGGATATTTGGTTTGAAGACAAACTGTGAATAAAATATTCTAATACTATTCACCAGAAAATTAAGTATCCATGAACAAACTGCAGATGGTTTGCAAATTGTCAGAATTTACAATGATATTTATAAATGTTTCAGTTCTTTCATATTAATTAGGTTGACCTTTGGGGCTGATTTGCTGTGTAAGATGAAAATGAGATCTTCCAGCTCTTTCCTCCAATAAATCATTTTCAGAGTGTGTTTACATTTACATCAGTTTTTACTGCTTCTGCAGAATTTCCTGCACTCACAGGCCCAAACTCCAGTTAAAAAATGGAGTCGAGAACCAAATAAAATATTTAACAGACTGATATTTTCATGCCTTCTTCATAGAAATGTTATTCTTCTATTACCACAATGTATTTGAGTGCACTCTCTGCTTGTTTACTTTATTCATGTGAGTTTATGGGAACTCTTGTCCCTTATGGTCAGACCAGATTAGACAGAAATCCATGGATGTGGTGATTGATGTTAGTGCTGTCAGTCAAACTTAAGGCCGCAGTGTGTGTGTTATTATTCTATCAAGTCAGAACATGTGTTTCCTGTTTATTTAAACAGACTATAAATGTGAAAAGGAAACAATATTGGATAGAAACGACCAAACTGCAGATGAGAAATGTTGTAATCAGGTTTTTTTTTTTTTTTTTTTTTTTATTGCCTCTGAGTCCTTTTATTTTGAGTGATTGGCCAATGCCGAGTCCCAGCCCAATACTTCTATAAGACATGAAACAAATGGAGAGTAACTAAATGGATACAGGATGTCCCTTTGTTTTATTCACATTATTTTTATTTAACACTTGTAGATGTAGTATTTCTGTGAGGTAGCTTTATCTGGCATCAAACCAATAGTGTCCGTTCATTCATCTTGTGCATGTGTTGCTTTTATAGGGGGTCGAGACCAATGACAGTTTGGTTGAGATGGTTTCACACATGACTACAACACAGTAATAAATACTGAGCTGTTATTGTTACCGTTTCTGTTAAAATATTCTAGATCTGACAAATAATTATTTCATATTATTAATAATAATTAATCTCCTGACTCCCTGATGAAGGCTATGATGCCGAAACGCATTGGGGTTGTTATATGATTTTTTTATATGATTTTATAGGTTTTTGTAACCAAGCCAATTTAATAAAGGCTTTTTAATTTTCATTTATAAGAGAGTGCCTTTGAATTTTTTTCTTTTTTGTCTTGCTATTTTCCCATCCAATAGAGCAGTTCTAATTATTATTGCTTATTTTGAGTCCAGGTAGCGCTCCTTAAGCAAAGTTTTAAAAATAATTATTTATATTTAAATACTTCTCGGACTATTGACCCCACGTGACTCTAAGCCACACTAACACTTCTTCTTCAGTCTTCAGCGTCTCATCATCAGTTCAGTGATGACAAGCTTATGCACAGCAGCTGTATTTTATTTTTCATCAGCAGATTCCATCGTTAGCTCACGAAACATAAATTACTTAAATATTTGAGCTGTGGATTAGTAGTTGTTTATAGACCAGAAATTGTGGTATACCGATATATGATCAGGACATGATAACCAATTCTGATTGAGTCTGAAATCATGTGATTGGCCCCAGTCATCCCTACTGCAAACAGTGCAAGCATTACGGACAAAAACTAGCCTGGCAAGCTCGACTATGACATGAATTCATAGTCCGGAGACGATTCATACACTGAGCTTAAGCGTATTAATGGGATCAATGGCTGTCTTTCAAACTGCTCTGTACGTAATAGGCCGGTGCTATGACCAATCACAGCAACAAACATTGTGATGTATACAGAACGTTGAAAAGAGGTGTAAACTAGTGTCTATCTATCTATAGGCTAGGCTAATAATGCTAACACACCGGAAACAGTGGAGAAAAAATATCCAACCAGGTCCGTTTACATGCTGCTTATCAGACCATAGACGGTAAATAACTTCCAACTTCTTCAACCCTGTCATCATTGTGCTAAGCCCGCCCTACAATTTCGTGACACAAATGGAGTGTTGTGATTGGACTGGTACAATTTTAGACGTCCTGGCTGAGGCTCTATGGAGCGTCACTAGACCAACGATTCAGGCAAAAATATGTTTTGCCACTAGCGGCAGGCTAGTTTACTAGGCTACACAAACATGTTTAAATGTTTCAATCATATGTTGAAGAAATGATAATTAAAAAAAAGAGATGCGGCACACAACTACTTTTGGGTTGTTTTAGGGGAGGCTCACTATAAACTGTGCAGGTTGAGGGGATTTGATGGATATAAGAGTAGAAATGTGTCCACTAGTAAAGATGCAATGTTTTCTCGAGGAGCTGCATGATGCTGAAATTCTCCCAAATCCATCTGCTTTCCCAGAAAACATGATTTGGGCAGCAGTGGCACTTGTCCACCTGTGAGCTGGTTTGCCGAGCACAGCAGAAGAACAGAGTGACAACATAGAGGAGGAGAGTGAAAGTGTAAATACAGAGCATTACGTATATATTTCCACAGTGTTACATCAGCTTTCTGAGTTCATTTAATTATTTTTTTTATATGCTAGCGTGCAGCTCTAAAATACAAACTAGTATGATTATACAAATGCAATATAGACCTCTCTCTATTGTAAGCTTTGTAGTTTAAGCCTTTTAACAAAATAAGTGATCATTTGTTGCATATAAACAAACATAGCAAGTGTAAAACTGCAGTCAAGTGAAATAAAATGTGTCCACCTGTTATGGGACCTCTTAATGTGCTGCTTTAACTGTGGCCTATTTTCAGCCCTTTTAAGTTTAAGATCAGTGCAAGGTGCAATAAACCTCTGTTAGTTTTTCAGAGTGCACTTAATTGCAGCATATGTTTCCCCCTTTGGCAAAGTGACTTGTTATTTACATACATATAACTGATTACCTTTTCTCTAATAAAAAAAAAAAAAAAGTTGTATTTGGAGTTTATTATAGCATATTTAATATTTTATAATTCAAATATTGTCTCTTTATGTGTCTAGTTTTGTTTCATTTTATGATCTGCTTCATTATGTTGCATCTTTTTATCATTTTTGTCTGTTTTATTTGTAATGTGCATAGTTCAAATCCCATCATTGCATGTAAGTCATTAGGTAAAATGCAGTTTTCCAGCTTTTCATAGTCAGATATAACAGATTCAATGCATTTATACATTAAACCATAACCACCTACTGCTACTTTTGTGGTAGTTCCCATTTTTTTCTCTATATATTTCACCTTTAAGAGAATATTCACCATTTATTGTTATATTATCCTCTTATTTTGAGTTTTATTGAGTGTTAATCAAATAGTTTTCTATATTTTGTTCAGTGATCATATAGATGTTCATAAAAACTCAGAGTAAATTCAAACATTATTAAACCAAAATGGAAAAAAAGACAAAAAAAAACACCCTAACTTTTTCAACAAAAATAACATTAAGTAAAGATAATAAATAAGTGTGTCCATCATTGTCAGTTTTACTGGTGAATCAATGTTGTAGAAGATGATGGTGTTTGCATGTGCATGATTGTCCAAACGGATCATATCTGATGACTATGAAAAGATGACAAACTATATTTTACACCATTTCGATAGATTGATAGGATTATTGGAGCAACCTTTTTTAAACATTTTAAATCAGGAGATGGTTTTTGTTAATGGTGGGTCTTTATGGACACTGATTCACCAGTAAAACTCATGCAATTTGACCAGTGACAGTGGATGGAAATGCTTGATTTGAGATTCACTTCTTTATTCTGATATAATAACCTGGGAATCTATTCTAATCTTTAATGAACTTCTATAGGAACAAGAAATTAAATATAGACAAATACCTTATTTTTACTGAAATATACAAAGAATAATCCTATAATAAATTGGGATAAATCCATTAAGAAAAAATAAATGTGGAGAGCATTTAATCCGGAACTATTTCTAGGTCTTTAAGGGATAAGTTATCTATCAAAAAAAATATATCATAGAACCTATAAGGAAAATTTCATTTAAAAAAAAACAAAAACACAATAATAATATACCAATAAAAGTCCACCTAATTAAACACTCCACTCAAACGCAATATTAATTTAGTTGGAATTGCTCACTTCTCATCACTGACGGTGTAGATGTACACTCCAGATTTTCTTCATATAAAATGTCAACCCTTAACCTTAGAATTAATGATTAAAGCATGACGTACACGTGCCCGAAGGAGACAGTGATGACTTACTCATGGACTATCACAGGCCTGTTTCTGAAACATAAAAAAAAAAAAGGAAATGATCAGAAAAGACATTATTCTCAAGTCTTTTGAAATGTCAACTATAATCTCTGTGTGCAACAAGGACAGAAATATAATTAGAAATCAAGTCTGGAGCTTAAATGTTCCAGCATCTCATTAGTGTCACTGTGAGGCTGTTGTGTGTGAAAATGAGGACAACAGAAGCACAAAAGCCATGACCGTAGGCTGCATATGTTGACGCTTATGATATTACACCATTTTTTGTTTCACTGCCTTTTCTACTTGTTATCTGTCCCCTCCCATTTCTTTCTACTTTGTATGTCGGTTTTGTTACCAAACCCTGGTGGTAAATGGAACGATTCAACATCAATAACCTGCTAATGGGACTGAAGACAGAAAAATACACCAAAAAAAAGACAAAGAAATCAAATAAAAGCCCATTAAGTACAGTAAAATGTGATGTTTATCATATGTAACCCTATGCTAACAGCCTGGAGCCCAAATACGAACACTAAGTTAATGAGTAAAAGTAGTCAGTATTCACTTCATTATGAGATAAAATGGTCAGAGCATCATCTGGTCGAGTCTTTAATGGTAAATGGACGACACTTATATGGCGCTTTTCCACCTTAATGCTGCTCAAAGTGCTTTACATTAGCCTCACATTCACCCATTCACACACACACACACACACACACACACACACACTCATACACCAGTAGGTTTCTAAGGTTCTGTCAGTCCTACTGGGAGATGAAGTCAGGGTTCAGCCAGAGGCGGGATGCGGGACATTAGGCGACCCACTCTACCAACTGAGCCACAGCCACTAAAATACTCTATCATACACATTATTAACACAGCTGCAATGTTCAGAGTTTATGGATACTGTATGTGAGTTATCCATTTTTAGATTTTTTTTATTTTTTTTTTATACATCTACGTTTTTGTGTGTGTGCTGCATGTGTTATTTTACTATCGCCATACAAAAATTAATTTCACTGTGTGCATGATAAAGTAAATAAATGTACTACATGTGATGAATAACATCTATCTGAAATTAGATACTGAGAGGCTGCAAAAAAAAAATAAAAAAATTATACTTATAAGTGATGAATGTAAAACTATTTCCTTCTACATGAAATAGTTGCATATATTCACACAATTATCATTGAAAAAAAGATAAGGTTGAAACAATTATATTGCACTTTCATAATAAAGAATAGTAATTTATATAAGTCTATGCTACACAGGAGAAAATAAAGCAAAACCTAATTCTATTTACTATTTAAATTGTAATTATATGAATAACTCTAACCTTTAAAGATACATGATTTAAATACTGTTAAAGTATTAGTATTGATACAACTACAACACTTTTAAACCTGAACAGTCGCTAAGAACTGTGTAGAAATAAGATGCTGCACTGTCGCATCAAAGGGAGAAATGATGGAGTGATGACTGACAAATAAAAAAGAAAGTGTGAACACATTTATGGAGGGAAGTTTGTGAAAATGCTTCACCTGTTCACAGTGGGAAACAGTGCGTTCAGCCTCCTGCTGCTGCCTGTCTATGAGTGAACTGAATACTAGAATGCATTCAGGAGCAAACTGAATAGAAATCCAACTGTCGTGTTTGTAGTAAACAGGTGCAATAAACAAGACAAATACATTTTCTTTTCAGATTTTTTTCAGAATTTGGCCATTGTCACTTGACCCCATCCTGCTGTGAGGAGGCAAATGGGTGACAGCCCTTCAGCAAAGTCCAACTGCGCACACACATACACACACACACACACACACACACACACACACACACACACATACATACACACTAGTTTTTATGTCTCATGAGGAGCAAGTTTGTAACAAAGTAGCCATTGGTGTAGTGAGTGTGAACACATCTTTTTAAAAAAAATAAAAGGAATAAATAAAAATTTTAATATTAAATTGAATTTAAAAAAATGACACAATAAATAAAAAAAAATAAGAATAAATTAAAAAAAAAATTTAAATGAAAAAAATATTTTTTGCAAATACATAAAAAATAAATAATTTTAAAAAAAGTTGCACTTTGCACCTGTTTCTCTCATGCTTCATGAGGACTTCTGGAAAAAAATAAAGGATTTATAGGGCCACATTATTTCTATTTTACTAGTGGATACCTTTATTTATATTTTATCCTCATGGGGACCTGAATTTTTGTCCCCATATTGTGCGAGGTCCCCATGGTGTGATTGTGTAAACATATCAATGTCCCCAGAAAGATAGGAACACACACACACACACACACACACTTCAGTTGACACTCTCAAGCCTTAATTGCCTTTTCGCAGGCTGATAATTACCACATGATTTCTCTTCCCAGACATGCTTAACCTGTCTAGTATTTCATGTGTGTTTCATTATTATTGTGTATGAATGTGCAAGAATTTTGATGTGCATACAGTATGTGTGTGTGTGTGTGTGTGTGTGTGTGTGTGTGTGAGGTTTGTGTCACTTTGCAATTAGATCAACCACTGAGCATATTCTGTTTTTCTCTGCTGTTATTACAGGTTCATTGTGCAAAATATAGAGCATCTATCAGAAAAATTGTAACTAATGGCTGTAGCCCTGTCTGAGCTTTTTGGTTATTTAGATAATAACTCCAATGGTAACATCCCTTAATGTTGGATCAAATCCACCATAAAACAGAAAAAGCAGATGTTGAAAAGAAATAATTTCACTATGAGCAACAGCAGGACCCCATGGAGGTTCGTTCTCTAGATATAAACGGCTCATGATTTCTAAGGAGTTCTACCAGTGATATTATTTTTAGAAAAGGAAATTGAGCACCATCCTTCTCCAGCATACTGTATATACATATGTAGAACAGCCAATAGGAATACACTGTCCATCTGTAAAGACCTGTGATTGGACAAAGTTTTTTTTCCTTCTGAAAAAGGAAGAGGGATTAATTATCCCATAGATCCTAATAATTATAATATGCTGAAAAGTTATACAGTGTATTTTTTTGTTGAAATATTCTTGCCTACCCTGGATTTAAGGCCATGTTTGAGTTAGTAACACACCTCTATTTATATTATTCCACACATTGTACATACATAAGCTCTGGCAATAGACTTCATGATGCAAAGAAGCTGTTTAGACCACACACACACAAACCTCAGTTTTACCCAAACCTTTCATAAGCTGCTGACATAAGTCAAGTGACCCGTGTGATTTAATATGTGCATAGAAGGCAGGAGGCAGCGAGGCAAAAACTGTAGTGATGCCCAACAACAAACACAAGAAATTACTTAAAGTTACCGAACAAATACACAGTGAGTCACAGTCTTACACCTATGCAGAAACGTAACATAATGAAACATGCATTTGGTAAAAACACCTGCATCCTCCAACATTGGAATTTATATATATATATATATATAGCCTCCTTGACATGTTCTGTCACATGGTGAGGATGTTCTTATCTTTATTTCTATTGCTGGAACTTTCCCTTCCTGCTCTCTGTTAAGTGTTCCGATTTATTATGTGTGAACTATTTCATTCAGTTGATATTTAACAAGCTCAGATGTTGCTCCTGATGACAATTATGCCCTATTCGCATTGGGATAAGTATTACCTATGGACCACTGGTAATTCGGAATACTCGTCATCTGAACCCGCTTTATTCTCACTAGGGTCGAGGGAGTCAATGGGGGCCTAATGCAGCTACAATAGGCAAAGGCGGGGTACACCCTGTATGAGTCTCCAGTTCATCTCAGGGCTGAACATATATAGACAAACAATCACTCTCACATTCTCACCTATGGACAATTTTTCCATAATTCGGAATAATTACGGATAATTTCTGAGTTCTTAGTCGCCATATCTGTAATTTGCTCAGGAATAAATCTGCCACAAATTACCTACCGTGTTTGGGCGAGAAACAGACGTCCAGATGTAATTCAAGTCCTGTGTGAATGCGAATGTCTGTGTTTGTGATTTCAATTGCGTGCCTCTTGTCTTTTTCTGGAGTTAATACTACAGGAAGCAGCCAGTATTGTGTGGCAGCATGCAATAAGGAAGATATGGTCACGTCAACCCACATGTACACTAACATTTATAGCTATGTGAGGTTGTCTCTATAGATGCAGTCTGTTTGCCAGAGGCTAAGAACTGTCCATTCACTTCCATTATAACCTCCAGACTGGTTTCATCTGCACTGACCCCGCTCTTATTTTGAAGGCGTGCTCCACAATTTACAGACTGCATCCTTATCAATGGCATTTTCCGTTTGTGGATACAGCGCTGTTGTTATGCATACTTTGTTTTCATACTACCTTATTAATGGATTGAGACCAAACAGGATGTTGTGAACTTACGACATATCCAGCCACAATGTCTGTAATTTGCCTGAATTACAGACTTTGTTTATCCCGTACGAATGCGCCACACAATAACACAGAGGTACGGGGGTAACTGCGAATTACCAGTAGTCCATATGTCATGCTTAACCCATGCTAATAGTACATTAGTCATGTTTTGTAATATTCTAGTTAATAGTGGAGTGTTTGTGCAAATATAATTGTGCTGCATCAACACTCATTTAATTCAGTCCGCCCGTCCATCAGTGGTCTCAGGTCATCACAATAGGACAGTGTTTGGAATGTTCGGTGCTTCTGTAGTGGGTGTGTTTGAAGGTGGGGGTTCAGAGTGTTGAAAGGTCACTGCTGTGATGAAAGAGCTTCCCTTAGGCACAATATGACTCTTTGATGTAACCCAGGGAGTTAAATGCACAGATTTACATTTGCAAACCTGTGAGTAAGTTTCTAGGTGTATATTTGTACACTGTGATGTTCAGAAGCGTTCAGATGATGCTAATGAGCACATGCATCAGCTCGTATGTTAGTAACCAGCGGTATGTTGGAAATGTGACCTAAGACATCTCACACATCTGCATGACATGTTTGCATTTTTTTTTTATTGGTAAGAGTGAGTAACAGTAAATCTAAAGTAAGGTACAGGCTCAGGAAAGGCTGCTGTGATCATGATGAAAGAAAAAAAAAACTGAAATGAGCACACATGCAGGTCATGCTTTAGATTTGAAAATCATGCATGTGTCAGTGCAGTAGTTTGGATGTTCTTACCATGTATGCATGGATTTCCTTGGGTTTTATTGTGGTTTTATTCAAATAGATTTGTCTCTACATTTTACCATTACCAATTCATTTATTCTATTTTATAATATATGATTTGTATTCTTTTCTTTTTAGTTTGGTTGTTTCTTTGTTTGTTATCAAGTATTAGTTGAATTCATACCACATTTGGTTTATAGATTGTCAGAATACAATACATTTAAGCTCAACAATGAAATGTATTATGAATTCATTTTTCCCCAATTTACTTATATTGGACAAAATTTCACATGTCTGTACCAGAAAAAGTATATCTTGAATTAACTGTAAATGTGGTTTATACATTGCCAGTGATCCAGAATATATGTGAATACTATTTGGGAAAATTAGGTCAAAGTTCACTTCTTTTTTTTTAATTTATTTTTTTTGTATTAATTAATTATTTTTTTAGGAATGTAGAAATATCTGTTTTTCTTCTTCCATTGACTTATAATGGGTAACATTTCTAATGCCTATAAAAAATTTCCATTTTGCTTCACTTGATATAGAGGTAATTAATATACTGATATCAACTAATCCATAGACATGATGAAAAGGCACCATTTGTTGACATTAATAACATTTCAGAGTAAATTGTAAGAAATGTTACTTTTTCCTCAAAATATATCTTTAACTACATAAAATCATGCGTCTATAACTACTGTCATTTTTCAATCTAAATACATTTTACTGGTGAAATAATGTTCCAGAAGTTACCACAGGTACCATGTTCAGTACAGAGGATATACCAAAAAAAGAGCTGAGAAACCACTTCGTACTTGAATCATTTCATTATATTGACAGGATCAGGAGTTAAAAAAAGTTAATACACATTTTGGTTCAGTCGATGCTCTTGGTCGTTGAGGATCAATAGGTTACATTTTTGCTGTATATCAGCCGTATGATGACCTGCTGACATGTCCAGGGTGTGGTACCCCGCTTTTGTCCATTTCTGTTGGTTGCTAATAGACTCCAGCTACATGTTATTATGAGTGTGAACATGCTGTGATGTTGGTGTAATCATTATCATTATCATTATTAGCATTATTTGTCTGACTCTGTAAATTTACCTGTTGTCTTCATGCTGTAAATCTTTCCTCCAGATCCTCCATTTGCTGCCATTAAAAACAAGCACACATAGGTTAATTCATACTGACCATGATGGTAAATGAAGAGTTGCAGTTTATCCTCAAGCGCCATCAATGGTAGTTAATGCTAATGCTAAGTGCTGTGTGTAATAAACTGGGTAAATTGCAGGAACAGAAGTTCCCTACGGTGACAATAAAGCGCGTTAACCTGAGTTAACTAAGTTAGGAGGGTGTTGCAAAAGGAAGGTATAACAATAGACCTTGTTAACCCCACAAATGTAACTCCCCATAAACATAAGAAACCACAAATATAATACAAAATTTCATCTTTTAATGTAATAATCTCACAATTGTACTAACTTTCTAACAAATGTAATAACACTTCCCCACCACAAACACAATAACTGTTACTTTTATGTGGATTTAGAACATTTGTGGGATGGTAAAAATGTCAAGTTTCTAAAATTGTAATAACATTCCACAAATGTAATAGACACCAAATACATTGGTGTTTAATGAGTGGGGGTACAAAACAGAAATGACAAAATCATTATTTTATTATAAAAGTATGAAGTGGATATTATTTATTCTCAAATAGAAGCATATGAAGAGTTCATTTGCAAAAATGGATTTGACATATTATTTATTCAATTTAGTGGACCTTAGCAAATGAAATAAATAATATGTCAAATCAATGAGTATTATCTGGAATGTAGAGTAAAAATGCAATTTTGTGGAAAAAACAAAAAATGGCAATCTGTGTTTGACTCTTGCATTTGGGTCTAGTCTGTTTCTGGTTTCTGCTCAAAATGACCTGGATACTTCACCTAATTTCCCTAACTGTCAGGAAAACCCTGTAAATTTGATAGAATGCTGTAACTTTTGTGGCCAGTTCTGTGTGTAATGACTCACAAGACCATAAGTTTTCTGAAAAATATGAAAATGAGCTTCTCTCATATGATACTGAAAACGTTCAACATTAGCAGCACTTAATTTGCAACTATCACAGCAACTCAAAAGAAGAAAAATCTCCCATGTAGATTTATTTTCATGACTCTTTGAAATGAATTGAGTTTGTCTTCCTATGAGTTATTTCTAAAGGTATTTAGTTTCCTTCACTTCAGTATCTGGGGACTGTAGAATGTTATGTTTTTTTACTGTGTTGCGGTACAGAGTATACGCTGTGGTGCAGACTGTCCACACTCCACTTTCTCAATGTGGTGGATGAGATTTCGTTTCAGTCTAATGTCAGATTTTTCATTTTCGTTCCATTTTCTCCCTCTTTTTTTCTCCATGCTCTCTTGATATATACTTTCCGCCATAAGCTGCCAGCTGCCAGGACACTGATGAAATGTATTTTTCTGTTCTGTTTGCCTTGTCCATGTTGTTTATGTCCTCTTTTGACAAACTGTAACCGACAAGTCATACATAGAGAAGAATTTAGTCTCGGTCCAGACTTAATAAAATGTTTTTTCAAGGATGTTTTTAATTGTAAATATGTTCATTTATGAATTTTTAACCCTCTAAATTTGTTTTGCTTTTCCCATAATTATGTGAAACATTGGTGGTTTCTGCCGGTCTTAAAAACTGCGTGTCATTTTTTTTTTTAAGCCCTCTACATCACAGGTGTCAAACTCGAGTCCTCGAGGGCCGGTGTCCTGCATGTTTTAGATATTTCCCTCTTCCATGTGACTCAGTTTAACCCTTTAACTCCTGAGAACAAACAAAATAACAAATGGCAGAAAAACAAAGAAAAACACAACAATAAAAAAAAAAAAAAAATGTAGAAAAATAAACAAAATGAGCAACAAAAATGAATAAATATTTACAAAATGACAAATGTGGAAATAAAACTACTGTTGAAATTTGGTCCCAGCAATTTTAATTTTGCCTTTAAAAAATGTTTAAATAAAATAAATAACAAAAAAAAACCTTGTCAATGCACAAAACTAAAAGGGAAATGGTTGAATTTTTCTGATTATTTAAACTAAATAATCCATTCAGAATGCATCAGCACTGACTCTTAAAAAGTTATTAATCAGCTCCTCATCAGACTGATAATGATGCAATGGAAGAGGGAAACATCTAAAACATGCAGGATACCGGCCCTCGAGGACCGCAGTTTGACACCCCTGCTCTACATAATCAGTCTGATATTTGTTTCTTGAAAAATCTGGTATACAGTTAAGTACATGCAATACATGGAGAATCCACCAGGAAGAGGAATTAGTGAACCAGATGCTTTTATAATGACACTATAAGTCTATCATTAATGAGGAAGGAGGTAGAACTTTGGCAATTTAAAAGGGAAAAATATTTGTGTTATGTTTGTTTGTTCAAAAATAATAATATTTGAGCATCGATACTAAGGATGTTAAACGGCAACGGTTGTCTGGTCATAATTTTCTGCTGTTGGTTAAAAAAAAAACAAAAAAACAGCCTGCATCAGTCATTGCACAAACTGTTTTGTATTGTAGTGTAGGTTATGAAGAGGAAGCTCTCTCCATAGCTTATTTTAAAATGATGAATTTGAGCATTAGCAATAGAAACGGAATTCATTAATAGCAAACGCACAGCTCAATTAATCTATGTGGTACCACCATTTTGTGTCAGTTTAGAACGTTTACTCAAAACTGAAACAGAACACAAAGCTGATGTGAGGTAATAGAACTTCTAGCGCTAGCAGCTAGAGACTCTGACAGCAAGTTGTCACCATGACAACCCAAAAACACAGTGGATGAGTTGTGTTATCCATCTGACAGGCCTACTTAAAATGACATGATGGGTGAGCTACGGCAGAAGTGACTGGTGAACATCACTAAGGATGTTT
The DNA here is from genome assembly GCA_020466265.1 of Siphamia tubifer. Taxonomy (NCBI): domain Eukaryota; kingdom Metazoa; phylum Chordata; class Actinopteri; order Kurtiformes; family Apogonidae; genus Siphamia; species Siphamia tubifer. Next base: position 26,406,381 of record CM035790.1, on the reverse strand, counting down.
TCCACCATATTTAGCAGCAGAATTTACTGTAACATCGAATCATTTTTCTATGTGTGACTGTTTAAAATTAGTTTTAACATAACATTGCTTGACCTCACAATGTGACTCGAGTTTCAAAAGTGAAGCATCATGTTGTTGTTAATATGGACACCCTGGTTGTTGCATGGAAACATATAGTTGCTTGCTTTATTCGTCATTACATCACGGTTACATTTCATTCCTCACATTCTCGGTGCACCTGTGTGCATGTGTGGCCTCGGCCCACCTCTTCCAACCGGGCCAAACTACCGCGGGGCTCAATTGTGGTCACACTGGCTTTAGAATCCAGACTTTAGAGGCAACCGGACCTGGGCGCAGTACAACGGCCCTAGTGTGATTGGGTCTTAAAGTGCGCCCTGGTACGTAATGGCTGTGCGTGTGTGAGCCGGCAAAGCAATAGTTTTCTTTTCTCTGTGACTAATGAGGCTCAGTGATTGGTCAAGATTTTTTATCAATTTCGCCATCCCTAATCAATACCCAATGTATCAAATATGATACACAATTGAAACTTGTACATTAAAATTGATATTTGGAAAAAAACAAAACAAAACAAAAAAACATTGTTTTTTGGTTGTTCAGAAGGGTCAATAAATGCTTCATTTTACAAGGTTAAAAAGATTTTGTGAAAACTAAGGCTTTAATTAGCATTAAAGAACATTCAATGCATTATCCAGAGGCATTTAAAAATGAAATATTGTTTCTAATTTGATTATTTAACTATTTAATCATTTTAATGGAAAGTATAATGTGATACTTGACAGACAGAAGCCTTTAATTGGCTATTGTTTACAGCTGGTGCATGAAGTCATAACACTGGATGCTTAATGCAACGTGCTATGAGTATTAGACAATGTCAGAAAAATAGAAACATGCAAGTTTCAGCGGTTTTTCAGTGGTTGGTGGAGGACCTTGTTACAGCCTGTTGACAGTATATGTGTGTATACATGTATATACTATGTGTGTATGGTTCACTCTCACATTCTCACTCTGACCAAAACCAAATTAACCAAAATGGTTAATAACGTCTGAACCATTAATCCTACAAGTTCATGTAAATAATTGAAAATAAGAAAGAAAGCTTTAAGAATTTTACGAAGTTTTCTTTGCTTAAATACATTTTTAAATGCGGAAATAATTTAGCTCCTGCCGTACTATGTCCTTTCGTAACAAAAATGAGTACAAGGTGAGTGGCCACTAGCGGAGCAGTGAATGGTAACTGTATAGCAGAGGGGTGTAAAAACCAGTTTTGGTCAAGTTTTTCAGTAACTGGGATTCATTTTTGGAACAAATAACCAAGTAAAATAAAAACCCAAACTGAGTCTGAAACATTGAATAGAAAAGGCTGAAGGAAAACAAAAAATGGAACCATGAAAATACGCAGTAGACAACATGCACACAAAACATATATTCCCCACATATACATGTTGTACGTTTTTTGCTTTTACATCAGGGTTTTAAGCTATAGGAAGCATGTTTTTAGATCAAATGTATTTGTATTTTTATCACTGGAGTTGCAAATTGGCTATAAACCTCCTGTGTATCCATATCTACACGTTTTGTAATGGCTTCACCATGTTATGTCCCTGCAAAATAAACTACAAATAAATACAAATAATTGGTGTAAAATACAGCTCGTCATCTTTTCATGGTCGATATGACCCATTTGGACGTTCAAAGGCTCTGTAGTTACCATGGAAACACCATCATGTTCTACAACATTTATTTTCCAGTAAAACCTATGAATTTGGATCAATGAAAGTGTATGGAGACACTTATTTTATGTTCAGTTAATGATACATTTTGTTGAAAAATTTATATTTTTCTTCACTTTTCTCTGTTTTGGAAGCAACTATGCTTAACTTTAACCTGAGCTTTAAAGAACATCTCCATTGGAACCTTTATTCAACCTGTTTTGGCTCACAGACCCTGATTTCAGCATCAAAAATCCAGAAATCGTCAAAAACTGTGTCTGCTTCTCCGAAAATTTGAGAACTTCACCATCATTTATTCATTAGAAACTAACCTATTCTATTGCTGTCATTTTACACACAATCCAACCTGACTGTAAATAACAGCTTTTGAAAGATAATTTGACAAGCCCAGGTCTCCAGCTGTGACTTTCAACTATTGGTCTAAATGTTGACAGGAACAAGACGGAGATTATTGAGTCAGCTCCACTAAATAGGATACTAGAAATAAAAAGTGAGTGCAGGTGTGTGTCGAGGCTGCTGCCAGTCTTTTGTGGACCTCTGCTGGGGGCGACAGTGATTACCCAAAACCCCAGTGACACATTTAACCGATGGAAATAAAGCACAGCTATCCTCCTCAGTGTGGTGTAACTATCCATCTATGTAACATGGTGATTAATAATGGAGTAGTGAGGGGAGCCCTGATCTGTCATTAGTGCATGTATGTATGCCTTTCGCATGCAAACAGTGCGGTGGAAATTTTAATAGCAAATTAATTTATGGATAATTGTGCTAGCTGTCAGGGTCATTAGTCGTTCTCCAGCCTGTCTCATTAATAGCTCACAAAATTCACCATCGTATTATAATCATTTTCTACCTTTATTATTATTATCAGCATGTGTTGAATCAGTTTGCTTGGCTTTTAATTAAATGAGTGTTTCCTCCATCCAAAAGTCCATAGGCAGACACAGACCACCCATGGACACATTCATTAGAAACATTTTCATGCCTTTTATTATCATCTCTAGTGCTTTCACTCTGATATGTACTATAGATTTGATAACTGTCTAATTATTAATTATTCATCAACTTCCTTATCCTTAGACAACGGTGATTCACAGATTTCTTTTTTTTTTTTTACATGCATCACATTTACAATTATATTGTGTTTTGTATCTAAATATGTTTCCTATGTGGTATTTTACCAAACAATTTCAATTGGTATGACTCTGGTGCATTTATTGATTTATTGATTTATTTATTTTTTTATTATTTTTCAAGTTGGGGTGGATGTGGAGAAGGACACTGTGCAATAAAGGTTTTTAGTCTTGGTGGTAAAAATGCATTGGTTAGAACTAGAATTATCCACCTATTTAGCATTTTTTTTTTCAGTATAAATCATGTATTTCCCTATCCGCGAGACAGGTCCCATTTTGACTAAGGGCCAATCCGTTAAGAAAGTACGTCGCTTTCACACAAACTCATCTCTGTGCAGATGAAGCAGAGTGTGAAAAAGTGACGTGTGTGTCATGGGTTGTTGAAATTCTTTGTTCAACCAATAGGGGCGCTCCTGAACAGGTTTTTAGCATGATTTAAGCCATGTCCAAGTGGGGACATAAAAAATGTCCCCAGTTGGTTATCATGTCCCATGTTTGTGAATGTGTGACGACACTCAGATCCACACATAGCTGGGTTGGTAAGAACACAGACATTCAGACACCAGGAAATGGCTGCTGCCATGCACGATGCTGCCAGACCTACTGGGAGCAATTCAGGGTTCAGTGTCTTGCCCAAGGACACTTCAACATGTGGACAGTCAGAGCCAGGACACGAACCACCGACCCTTCAGTCATTGGACGACCTGCTCTACCAACTGAACCACAGCCACCCTAATAATATCATTAGTATTAAAGTAGGGCTATGCCTTTCTTTAAAAGTTATATATATATATATATATAATTTTAAATGCATTTTAATCATTTTATTTTGTCTTCTATTGCCTTTGGCTCAGATATTATTTTAGATAGTATTTTAGTTCTTATACCTAACTCACTTTCTATTTTTCAGAGACTTTGTTCTAATGTTCTTGGCAGGGTTAGGGTATGTATATGTCATGTATCTACTGCTACATTGCCCCCCCCCACACACACACACAAAAAAAAGAGAAAAAAAGTAAGGAATGCAGTGAATACTTCACTAACAAGGCCTGCTCCTACTTTCCCACTTTTCTCATTTGATCTGTAATTGAATTTGGATTTTGAACAAATGTGACAGCCACAGTAGATAACACGTACGACTATCTTGTCTCCATTATTTTTTCTTTGACAAGTTTAATACTAAGCGCATAATCAAAAAAATGTCTAAGCTTCTCCTCCACACGGCTGCTGTTTGACCCAGTGTTATGAGCAACCCTCCCCAAAAAGACATTACTTTTATAACACAGAACTGATCCTTACAATTCCATGTTCATACTGGAGTAGATGTCAGTTTCACTCTGCAGCTAATTTCTGTTGAATGTGACCATCTTCAGTTCAATGACTTTGTTTAACAGTCTTCCTTACCTCATGATGAAGAAGAATACTCACTTATATACAATACCTGCTGAGCTCGCTAAGGCCTGTGATGATAATGTGGATGATGTTTCAAACAGGAGTTCATACAAATGTGAAAATCTTAGACTTTGGCAAATTTGATATAGATGTAACATACTTATTAAAGATAAAAAATGACCTCCATGTGACCTGAAAAGTGAGTTTTGTAGGATTTTTTTTTCTGCAATGGAGATGAAATCTTTACTTATTACAATATATTGTAAATGCAACACACATTGAAATGGACCTTGTACTTCTAACCCATCACTAGATGAACATAAAGGAACACCACACACTATGGACTAGGAACAGTGGGCTGCCATCTCAGTCACCTGGGCAATAAAGAGGGATTAAATGCCTTGCTCAAGGAAACATCAGATGCTGTAACAATTTCTTTGCTAGTCTAGGAAATCGAACTGGTGACCCTTCTCAGTCTCAGTCAGTACTGAAGATCTAACAAAAAAAACATAACTAATAATAATCGTAATTATAATATAACTGCATGTTGAGCCGCATCTTGTAATAAATGTCCAAAATGTAATAACTTTTTCATTTCATTTTGTAATAGACCACCCCAAAGCATTTTTAATACATTTTGCCGTATTGCTATTTCCAAAATATATTCGTGATTTCAAATTGTTCATGTCTAATTTGTCTAATTACCAGCCAAACCATAAACCACTTTGAATATTTCCCAAACAGCTCCTTGAGTTTTAATGCCACACCACCAAAGCGCCCTGCTGCTGCAAAATGTAAAAACTTATTATATAATGCGGCAAAATTTATTCCAAAATGTGGCAGGTTATTACAAAATGCACCGTTATTACAAAATGTGACTCAACACTGCACCAATCTCATTTGTACACAATGAAAATAAATTATATTCGATTTTATTTTATTCTATTCTTGTCAAATTATTGTCATGAATTTAGAGAAAAAAAAAGTTGCATGTTTACAGCTAGACCACAAATGTATTGCATGTGTTGTTCTCTCTTAACCCTAAGTATTCCAGTTGCCATTACATGCATTAAATTAATACATTTGTACGATGAAACATGAATATAGGAACGTTAGAATCGTTTTAGAAACCTTAGATTCTCTGCCCAAGAGTTTAAGGTCAGGCAATACTGGAAGTTTTTGTATTGATGTGATACCATGTAAATACAGAGCTAGTATTGTTGATGCCGATACTTTGTACTTCAAATGTCATGATCAATGATCGTTAAATAGATATACTTTGTTGTCGGGTTCACACAAAACATCAAAGATGCACTGGAGAAACTAAATATTGATGCACAGTCAGTCAACATGAAGAAAAACACGATTAAAAGGGGATTAAGATGAAAAAAACAGATTATGACAAATTTTGTGATTTTACCTTTGGTTGATTATGATTATGATAAAACACAGGACAAAGATTTAGGGCAAATAAACAAATTTTTTTTTAAACATAGACTGCACTCACATGACCTCTGTTAGCAAATGTAAGTAATTAGCTGGATGTACAGTATATAGAAGAAACTGCAGCCTCAGTCCTGAGTCATTAAGTTTATTTTACTGTGGCTCCGTTGGTGGAGTGGGTTGTCCAATGACCAAAGGTTCAGCGGTTTGAATCCTAGCTCAGACTGTCCACGTGTTGAAGTGTCCTTGGGCAAGATACTGAACCCTAAATTGGTCCCAGTGAGTATGACAGCAACTGCCTACTGGTGTGTGAATGTGTATGTGAATGGGTGAATGTGAGGAAACTGTAAAGCGCTTTGGGCACCATGAGTGCATAAAATGTGCTATGTAAGTATACCATTTATTTTTAATCCTTTATTTATATATTTATATTTATTGATGCATGGTTTATTCCTATGCATAAAATTATATTTAATGAAATATTCAGTTGGATAATGATCAAAGTTAATGGAAATACATGTTTGGTGGTCATTATGACACAAGAACAACACATAAATGACTGCTCATTAGCCGTGATTGATTCAGTTTGGTCTTGTGGTTCTTCAGTTATCAGCTTTGATACTGATTATTATTGATAATAGGTAAAAGTTAACACAAATAATGCGGGAAGGAGCAGGTTAATTACTTTACCAGAATACATCTATATATTTTAGAGTGTGTACTCTTATTTTAAAGTGCTGGTTGACTGGTGGAAGTTGAAACGAGCCAAAACTTTTAACAGGAGAGCTAAAAACAAACTTAAAACTAAAACTTTAAAACAAGCTAAAACTTTGTGGAGTTTACAGAGATAAACTACAAATAACCAAGACACTCATTAAATTTTTACACACACAAAAACAAGCTAAAACTTAAATACAATGATACTAAATGAGTCGACCTGTATAGCACATTAATAATTAATGTCTCCTCTGGGGAGTCACCATAGGAATCAAAAAGTTAAAAACACTGCTAGAGTCAAAACTTAAAACTTATATATTTTATTTCTTACACGTACACACTGATATTAACAGTCATCCACGATTTATATCTGTTTTTGTGGCCATAGGTACTTTAAAAATTCCATTATATATGTGCTAGAATAAAGAATGTACATCTAAGTTGACAGCTTGAAAGAAACCTATTGTTACGGGAGCTTTTTTTTCCAACAAGATGCTTCAGGGTTGTAGATGTTGAATCATCGAGGGACAGAGGGATTCCATCGCCTTACCAGTGTTGGCTGCGATGTCAACACTTTGAAGTTGAACATCTCATCTCTACAGTCCGTGCAGACATGACCTCCTAATTTCCACCCCACATGCTGCTGCAAGAGAAACAGCACTGGTCCTCCAAACTCTGTTAGAAGTCCTTGGCAAGACATCAGATGTAACTTCAATCATTTCAGTTCAGTGAAATGTTTTTTTTTCCCATCACATTTGTGCTCCTGACCACTGTGTTAAGTGGCATATCTACAGGGAGTTGTTTCCAGTCGGCAGATAGTTATAATTAGGGCCGGGACGATATAATTCTATGCCAATTCGATTCTTTTATGATTTTTTGGGTGCCGATTCGATTTAAAATGCGATTCTTCGATGTTCCCGATTTTTCGCTTGCCTTTTTAACACCAGACCAGGTGAAAAAGCTGAATGATTATGTCAACAGTTCATATTAGGAGCCATGTTTCCCAAAAAATGCACATCATATGTCAGTCAGTTCAGATTTATTCAGCAGTAATATATATTTGAACCAGACTTTGGGAAGTAAACAGCTACATTTATCTGCACACAACACAAATAGGAGCCTTTAAATTAACATACTTCATAATAAAGTGAACTTAAACTCTCATTTCATAACCTAGACTGCATGTAAAAGAGGCAAACAAATGTACATTATAAAAAATCAATTTTCTCCAGTATTTCTTTATCTTCCTTTGCTGTTCCTGCTCTGCATTTACTTCAGGATGATGTCTTGCTAAGTGCATTTACAAATACCTTTCCGCATGTCCAGCTCTGCTCTTCCCTTCTGTTAGAATGCCCACACGCTTTAATTGTTGTTGATTATTTAACTATATTTACTCAGGAACCACTCACTTTGTGTAAGTTTTCAGATATCCTGCACTATTAAACGCACCACATATGTTACGATAGTCATGAATGCACCACCTACCGTGTCTAGAATTAGCTGCTGTGTTGTTGCTAAGCAATTGTCCCAAGATAGCTATATTACCATGTGTTTCCCAACTCTAATTCATATACTTGTGGTTTATTACTATGTGTAAATGCCACAAGGTGAGGTTAATAACACAATACAGTTGGAATAGATATTAGCATAGTGCATTGTTTATCTGCGCATAAGTTAATGCTGTTTAACGCTGGTGTGTTGTTGAAGCTAATACGATAATAAGCTAGGTGTCATCTGTGTGCCTTCTGTGAGGTGTTTTCTCCATGACACATATACATCTGAGTGACTCATACAGTCATTTACGGTCTTTACAAGCGGCAATTTTTTACCACCTGGCTTAAAATTAATATTTTAAATATGGGGAAAAAAATCGATTTTTGAACAAAAAGTCTATTTAAAAATCGCAAAATAAAAGTTAGATTTATTGCATATAGATGTATGTGATGCCTTAGTAAACACAGTGTTATTTCCATTCTAACATTTTTGCAATACATTATATTATCCACATATTATTTTACCTATTTTCAAAGTGAAGGCCATAAATTATTGTGAGTTTTGTCTCAAACACTAGGAATAAACTACCACTGAGAAGGAAATACACACTCGGTATTCAATTTAATTCCATTTCTGTTAATAATGTTTCCAGTGAATGGCACGTAAACAGCCATTTAACAAATGTGGTTATATGGTATGGTTATATTTCACCATCTGGTGAAATGTAAATGACAAAGACATATTTAGATAGCTTCAGCATTTGTAATGGTCGTTGGAAAATTGCAAGTTTTGTAAGTTATAACTAACATAAATAACTGGGTAGTGGGTAGTACTTGTGCCTCAGTTTTCCTGGTTGTCCAGTTTCCCCCATCATTAAAAACAGGTGCGTACATGTACATGAGCAGCCATGGCTCAGTTGGTAGAGCAGGTTGTCCATTAACGAAAGGGTTGGCGGTTTGATTCCCGCTCTGTCCTAGTCAGTCTGTGGTGTCCTTGGGCAAGACACTTCACCCTCGTTGCCTCTAGTGTCACTCATACTGATCAGAGTGGCCGTAGGTGCGAAATGGCAGCCACGCTTCTGTCAGTCTGCACCAGGGCAGCTGTGACTCCATATGTAGTTTACCACCACCAGAGGGAGCATGTGAGAGCGAATGAATAATGTAACACTAATGTGAAGCGCTTTGGGTGCCTTGCAAAGCGCTATATAAATCTAATCCATTATTATTATTATTATTACAGTAGGTGCCCTTGATCACAGGCTGATGAAGATGTGGAATTAGTCCCCAAGCACCTTCAATGGCCGCTCACTGTTCTAATGTGTGCTAATGCTAGATACTGTACTGTATATTAGGATTAGTAAAACACAGAGACTGAATTTCTTTATGGGAATCTATGAGAAGTTAACCTTTTAACTACTATAGTTAAAACACACTTACATTCAGAATTCGATGTGAGTACATAAAATGTCAGAGTATAAATAAAGCAGTGGGGGGGGTTGTTACAGTTTACAGTTTACAGTTGACGGGCCTGTTCATGCAACCGAAGATATATTTTTAGTTTAACCATCTCACTGTGTGAACCTGTCATAACTTACATCCATAGTATTTAATGACCTGGAACTTAGCAATAGAGTGGAGCTGAAGATAGAGCCTTGACAATCTTTTAGTAAATCATATCTGAATCTCAATCTCAGCCTGTTTATCTGAGTCATGACTTGGTGTTGATACTTTTTTCACCCTTACCGTTGGAGTTCAAACTGTACATAAAAAAAAAAAAAATGCAGCTTTTGTAACCGTGCAATCAATATTGTAGCTTCATTCTTTTTTCCTATAATTGTGCACTGATGAGGTTTTTTGTGTATATTTGCCAGTGTCATAGCCTGAGGTTGATTAAATTAAAAAAAAGATATACAAATCCTTATTAGGAAATTGGCAGATTTTTTTTTTCTTTTCTGTTTTTGCAACTTAATTTTTTTTTTTTTTTACAATGAACTATATGTTTAACATGTGAATAATAATATAATATATAGTGTCTTCTCATAGGTCAGCACTATGTGGAACATGTATCACTTTTACATTAGGTCTATACATATTTATGATCCATACTGCACATATCCTTGCTGATGGCAGCTCGCAAACGGTAATGGTACAGTTTGACATGATATAATTTATGCCAAGGCTCATGGCTACTTGTACAGTAATCACACGATGGCTCATTTGCAATCTCACCTAAGACTCATAACACACAAACACACACCTGTTTCAGTAGGGGGTGGATTGTCGGGAGTGGAGCTTTACCCCCTGTGTGGACTGCATACATGTTAGAGCTATAATAGATTCTGTTTATGAGGCTGGTTTGCTGAGCAGTCTCTGTGCAACACTTGCTCTCAGCAGGCAGAGTGTGTTCAGATGAGACTCGGGGAGAGGGGGGGGGGTTGGGGTGGATCTGAGAGACTGCAGGGCATCAGTCACACTGTGGACTCAGCAGCACACTCCCTATCCACTGCTTCCAGCCCGTCAAGGTGTCTCTCTGCCTAATTCCTGATTGTAAATCCTGCTCTAACGGCCTGAACACATCTCACCTGCAATCATTTTCTCCCTCACTATGCTACCGTGCGGGAGGATTGTGCACTTTGTTTTGGTTTGGAGTCGAGTACAGTTGAGTAGAGACCGCTACATCATATTAAAATGGAAGAAGCAGCTGTGTCATTCATCTCTTCTATGAATCTTACCTCACCATCTGACCCCACCATGCTGCATATTGTCTTATCTTACTATGTCATGAGTATATAAAGAGAAGCTACTGTAGACATCAATTTTTTCCAACCATTTCTGTTGTTTGTGTCATCGTTAAAAAGCTCCTTGTCATCAGTGGGGTATAATATCAACTCTGATTGTGCAGAACCTCTGCATGGAGCGACAAAGTCATTTTTCTATAGGGCTCTTTGTGATCCTTTACATCTTCACTTCAGTGATGTTTGAATTATTGCAGACACTTGTCTCCCACTGAGACCTTGCCCTCTAAGTCAATGCCCCACATTTTGAATATGTGATATGATCTCTTGTCTGATGAACACGCATAATGTAAAATGTCAGACTGTGACCTTTGCAGGGTTTTTTTTTTTTTTTTTTAATATAATAAATACAGATTATTTGCCTGACATTGCAACTTCCATAGAATTATTGACCACAGCTGAGCAACGGGAATAAAATCTGCACTGTATTTTCAAACTGCATCTAACAATAACTTTAATAATTGATTAATCTGAACATTATTTTAATAACGAATCGATTCAAACACAAAATGCACAATTCTCAAATATCAACATTTAACCTAAAACACTTATAATATCTAATTATTACATTCCCTAAATGGTTTTGTTATATTTGTTGTTAGATAAACAAACTATATTCTCTATCCACCTCTGCTTATATGCTATCAAAGTAATGTTGTCAATGATAACGTTTTACTGGAGCTCTGATAAATAGATATAGATGAAAACATTATAATTACAATGGTAGTGTTTAACTAGCTAGCAGTGTATTTTTCTCATTTTTAGTCAAAATATCTCTTTCCATATGAAATAAGACACACATCTCTATAAATAACTTATTTTTAGACAATAGATCTTGAAAATATTATTCAAAGAGATCTTATCAAGACAAATGATGAGATTTATTTACTGGTATTTACAGTAGCAGTATCTATTATTGTCTAAAAATGCATTTGTTATATCTCACTGAAACTTATTTTAAGTTTGATGAGATATTTTATAAAGTTACAGGATGTAAAATATTTGTACCTATGTATATGAAATGATAGTGACAATGTGAGTTCTTCTGATAGATAAATTATAACTGGGACTCGGTATGCAGTCATTGTACCTGGTCAGGGGTGATTAATGATGGGTATAAATAGGAACAAGGCGGTCAGAGACAGCAGACCCATGGTGTCATATGATGTGATCGAGCCATAGGTGTTGACCCATCTGATGTCCGAAGGTAAGACGAGGGGAATGCAAAAGACGTTTATCTTCTATCCTGAGATATTACCACTGATGTGTTTTAACTGTTGACCTTTAGTGTGACCTTGACCTTTGACCTTCATTACTCAATATCTAATGTGTTCTTCCTATCATTCCTGAAGGTTTCATCAAAATCTGTTCAGAACTAATCCTACTGACAGACAGATAAACAGACACGAATTTAATACCTCCTTGGCAGCGGTTAAAAAAACATTATTTCCCTACCATACTATTCAACTTGTCATTTTGTCTGAACATTTTTTTTTTCCATGTGTGTGTTTAAGTAAGAGCAAGAAGCTTGTGTGTCTGTGTTTTTTTTTAACATTTAAACTGTAAAAGGATTTGGCAAAGATGAATATTATTACCATATTTGTAGAAAAGTAAGAGCAGCTAAAAAAAAAAAAAAAAAAAAACCCCATTCAGAACAAGGTAAGAACAAAATGTGCTTAAATGCAACCATCAGATGTTGGAATAGTCATTTAGTTTAGTGGTGTCTGTGTAGCTCAGAATGACTTGGCTGCTGCACCAAAGCATTTCAATTTGAGGCAGGTATATCTTAATGAACACTTATTGAGATTTAAGGCTTTCTGGATCATTTATGGAGACACTCGTCAGTCAAATGGAAAATCTGATAACATCTTAAAAATCTGCAAAGTAAAACAAAATTCAACTTTCTGTCAAACATGGAGTCAGCAAATTCCCAGAGCCAAACGTACTGGCTCTTATAGGTGTTTCTTATGTCTTTTTCGGATGAGTAATGGATTTTATTTTAATTTAATTTATTTATTTTTTTTGCTAATGATCAAGATTAAAATATACTGTGACCTTTTTCAACTCCACAGTGAAAACTTAAATGGCTCTACGTTTAATTTTAAGGCTCTCACTGGTGCTTTCTTACTCTTAACATCACAAACATAACAGAACGTAATGTTTTAGTTGGATTTTTTTATTTTTTTTGTAACAAACAAACACTGATCACCTGTGTCATATCAACCGTCTGTTCACTGATGGATATTTGAAGCTACTCTGTTGGATAAAGGTTGTGCTAATTGTGTTCACTCTGTAGAGAAGTCAGGAGGGAGATAATTAACTTAAAGCTAAAGGTGCAGCATCAATTCTGCTATTAGCTTCGACTGAAGTGTGTGTTTTTATCCTGAGTTTCCCTCCTGCCTTTTGATCCTGGGTTTATTCGAGTATTTTGTTGGCATCTGTCTACTCTCTCTGAAGTTTCTTAACACACACCACTTCTGCTGTTTATTCTATCAGTTGCTTTTTATGTAAGTTATTGCGGCAAAAGCTCAACATATACCCCCTCTTATGAATAATGTAAATCAGGGGTCTCAAACTCATTTTCTTCAGCCTGATTTGATGTCCAATGGGCCAGACCAGGAAAAAGAAAACATAATAACCTGTAAATATTGACAACTACACATTTTTGTCATCGTTTTAGTGCAAAAAAAAAAAAAAAAAAACACCCATTACATTAAGAAAAAACTTTTATAAATTATCCAAATATTACAAAAAAGAAAATAAGGGCAATTTTAACAATATTCTGCCTTGACTTATCATTAGTCCATGTTTTTTTGTTTTTTTTTATGGATCAGTTCTAGACACTATATGTTTAGTAACGGAAGCAGAAAATGGTTCAATTTGTGTCTAATTTTCTTTAGATATTTCAGGTTATTCACATTCTATTGTTACGGGATACTTTGTAAATGTAAATACTTTGGTAATTTTATATTTTTCTGCAGTCGAACAATGAGACAAATTGGAACTTGTTATCATTTAGAGGCAAAAAAAAAAAGCTCAGAAGAAAACATGGTATCATTTAATAGGTTATTGTACTCCTCATCCCTCGGACCGCATTGGCACTGTCAGCGGGCCGCATTTGGCCCCCGGGCCGCATGTTTGAGACCCCTGATGTAAAGGAAAGGTGTTCTTCTCTCCAGAGTGTGCAATATAACTGAACAAAACTTTCTGAATAAGAGTGATGCGTTTTGGAAATACAGTCTGTAGGACACTTTTAGCATGGGATTGAATTGGACATAAATAATATTTTTATCTTCACCTTCGATTTTGTTTTGGTTTTTTTTATCTCAGGGGTTATATAAGGTAAGGTATATCCCTGAAATGCGATGCTTCCAGTCACATAATTTCTCCTGTCTCCCACAGCTTTATGTTCACCCATTCATAAACTTATATATTAAACACAAAAATATAAGATAATAAGTTAATGTGCCTGACCTACAGCATGAGCACACTGAATTTGATGGCATTTTCACTCCGTCCATTTTCAGATGTGAAAATAACCAAAGAACCACGGTTTGTCTGCACATAAGAAGATGATGGAATATTATAATGAAGATGGTAGTTAACCATAGGCATTTATTAACCTAATGATATTTTCTTTTTCTTTTTTTTTACTTGGTTAATGATCATGTTTTAATTATTAATGTGCTCCAGATGGGGAGATTATAACCCAGTTAACAATTGACACCATCATTTTAGTAAAGTACTGCCTGTGTGTTAATCTTATGCTTTATCCTTTTACTTTAAGGAAATATCAGTAGTGGAAGACAGTGGGTATGAAGTTGGGGTATGCAGAAGCTAATTTTCCAGCAATAATGAAGGCCAGTGCATTCCCCCATGGCAGTCTTTAACAGCGGTCATTACCATCCCATTGCATCCCTCTCTCTTATTTCCTCCTGTCACTCTCTCCACTGTTTCTTTCTCTGGGCGATAGTGGAAATGAACAAAAATCTTTTTTGATAGTGACTGCCTGGAGTTTCACTGTCTTTGTTCAAATTTCATTACCTTAAAGAAAAAAATAAAGCATAATAACTCCAATGCCCATTTTCACTCCGGGTGTCTAAGTGTGGGGACCCCCAACCACCCACCCACCCCTCTGTGTTTTAGCAGAATGTGTCAATCTGCTCCATACTCCACAAAGTCTCTCAAACCAATTTCAGCGCACACAAACATAATAGGCTCATATGCATCTAACTCAGTGTGAAATTTCAATTTCAATGTTCTTGTATTTTTCAGTCCAGCCAAAAAGACACAAGTATACATAATGAACCCAAAGTTTTCAAGCCAATTACAGAGCACTTCTTACCCGAAACAAGAATAAAAATGCAAGTTTCATGTGCAACATCAAAAAAGAATCTACAATGTCATTTTCACTCATTCTTCATATTGTAATCTTATGCTTGTTATGCTTTTATATTCCTTTAAGTGATTTAATGCCATTGATTGAAATATATTCCTTATTTTGCTTTTTTTTTAATTCCAGTTAAAATCAGGTATTTTTTTTATTCTTTAATCACTGATCATGTTGATGTTCATAAATGCACAGATTAAAATTGAGGGTTATTATATTAGAGACAGAGAAAACTGAAGAAAACGTGACTTTTTCTGTGAAATATGTTAATAATTGAACATAAAATAAGTGTGTCTATACACTGTCATTAATCTAACTCTGTGGGTTTTTACCAATGTAGAAGATGACAGCGTTTCCACAATCACTACAGAGCATCTGATCACAACAAAAAGACAACAAACACGTATTTATTAACATCTGTTATTTACATGAAAAGATAGAATTAGTAGCTCAACAAGAATTAAACATTTAGATCAGAAGATTGTTTTTTCCACTTTGTTTTCTTGCATTTTTCACAATAGCCATGTGTATAATAAGCCCACACTTTTCAAGCCAATTACAGAAACACTTGTTACCTGAAAAAAAATAATTAAAAATGTAATATCAAATGGAATCTGCAATGTCATATTTACTCAGTTTCATTAGTGGTTTAACAGATATTAAACAGTTTATATATGTAGATAGTTTGTGTCACTTTATGGGTTGAATATATTTGAACACAGCCAGTGATAAAAGTGTCATGCATAGACTTATACTGTAACTGTATCCTGTTGTTTATAATTATTATAAGCATTTGAGTCTGTTTGTCTGTTTGTCTGTCTGTCTGTCAGCAAGATTATGCAAAAAAGTTTTGAACAGATGTCGATTAAACTTTCAGGAATGGTAGATATAGGGTCAAGGAAGAACCGATGAATGAAGGTCAAAGGTCAAGGTCACACTAAAGTGGTAATATCTTAGAATTCAGACAAGATAGAATCTGCCGTTTTTTGGCGGGGGGGGGGGTTTGCATTCACCTTCGAACATCAGATGGGTCAACACCTATGGCTCCATCACGTTACGTTTTGACGTCATATAACGCCATATCAAATCTTGGCAGAGGTTTGCCGTCTCTGACTGCCTTGTTTTAAATGATTTAGAATCCAATGTAATTCAGTTCCACAACTGAATCCAACCTGATCAAAGCCAAACTTTTGCTTTAATTCCAAAAGTGATTACATTAGTGAAGTTAAATTGTATTCATTTTATTAGTCTATAATAATAATAATAATAATAATAATAATAATAATAATAATAATAATAATAATAATAATAATAATAATAATAATAATAATTATTATTATTATTATTATTATTATTATTATTATTATTATTATTATTATTATTATTATTATTATTATTATTATTATTATTATTATTATTATAATAATTAAAACATGCAATTCTGTTTTATTTGAAGGAATTGCAATTTACATTTTGTTTGGTTTCACCTCCTTGAATCCCCTCTGACCCTGAAAGCCCCCCCCCCCCCCCGCATCATGACTATTTCAGTTTTCTGTGTCCGCCACTGCTCCTTCATCCATATGTGACAACACTCAACTATTAGTTTTCCTCTTCTACTTCTTCTCTCTTTTTTTTTTTTTTAAGTCTTCATGAGTTCCTGTTTCAGATGAGAACAACAGTTCACAATGGCTATAATCAAACACACTCTTGCTGTTGATTAAATTAAGAGTGATTGTTTTCCTGCATGTCACGCTGTTTTATTACCATGAAGTGATGGTTGTTAATCAGAGGCAGACTGCAGATTAACACTCTTCATCTGTTAGTAAAAAGGCAAAGTGGCAGCTCTGTTCATGGCCTGAAACGTCTTAGTTTGCAGTTGTTTTTCTGGTCCTCATCTATTCCTCACTGTCTCTGTTAGGTTCACAGAGTTCATGTCAACTTTTAAAAAAGATCAGATATACCTTTACAGGGTCAAAAGTAGAAGATTATTCCATCAGTAATTTGTCATTTAAACATTTGCATCATTGTTGTGTATTAGTGCTGTGTCACAATAGCCTGACGTGTTTTTGTTTGAAGATATTAAATTAATTCACAGACTTGTGTTTAATTTGAGCATGATTGTTACCTAGCTGTATCTTTGACATGAATGTTCACTGCTGCCCATGAGGTTGAAATACAATATTTTTACCTGTTCTCATGAAATTATTTATTGTTTTTACATACGGTGTAACTGGGACTAAGCATTACACCTGGTCAAAGGTGATATATAGGAATAAAAAGAGAAATATGTCTGAGATATGTCTGATTATTACTACTATGAGCTACAGTGTACTATATAATGTAATATTCCAGTTATACATTAAAGCTCTTGTTTTGTTGTTGTTGATTTTCAGCCTAAATGATTGACACTCATATGAAAAAAAAAAAAAATACTACAATAACGTAAATTGTTTAAACTGATTAAACTACAAAGACGAGACACATTTAGAACTAATATTGATGCTAGTTTCACTCTCTCTGTCCTTGTCATGTTTGTCATTAGTGACTTTCTTCTTTTCAAAAAATGTTTACTCTTCATCATGGAATTTGACAAAAATGATTAATTAAGGACGGCGATTGATTGATTGCGAACCATTCACTCGAATAAATTAAATATCATCAACTAAATAAATAAATAAATAAATCCCCTAAACAATATGTTTTCAACCTGAAATGTGATGTATTTTTCTAGATTGACCCCAACATTAGAAAAAGCAAATTGTTCTTTATGCACATTTCCATGTAAGCTGTAAAAAAAAAAAAAAAAGTTCAAAGATCGTCTTCAGGTCAACATGACTCGACAGTTAAATTCAGTTGAAGTCACAGTCACAGAATTATTTCCACACCACAGAATGTGAAAATGTTTTAGTTCTGTCTCAGATCAAATAGCAGACATAAAAAGGACCAGACAGGTGGTCTTCTGGTGGACTGCGCTGCCTTTGGTCTGACCCAAATGGAACAATATTGACCCTTTGTGGATTCCCAGAGACTATAAAGGTGCTACAGATGACAGTACCCTGAAATAGCAGTGAGTGGTGTCTTGAAAAACTGCATTATTTCTGCCAGGTGAAGAGAGGAAACTCAGGTATTCACACAATTAATAAATACAGTCCTAGTGAATGAGGTCTACTGAAACCTAAACTAAAGAATCATGTATACAACTAAAACCAAATATTCTCAATAAATAGTGTGATGGAAATGTGCCATGTATTATTAACTAAATAAACAGTATATCTATATCATCTTAATAGAACGTGTTTAACCAGTTTGACTGAAGGAGAAATAAGAAGTACTTTGGTGTCCAAGGACGTATGTTAGATAAATATATTTCTGTCTCCAGATGTCCTTTTTTAGGCAAAGGCAAGACAAATTTATTTGTATAGCATATTTCATGTACAGGACAATTCACGGTGCTTTACATAAAACATATAAGAAAATGAAAACACATTAAAATGCATAAAAAGCCAATTAAAATAAGAGACATAAAACCAGTTAAAACAAACAATTCAGAATCTAAGTAAAGGCTCCAGTAAATAGTAATGTTTTCAGGCCTGATTTAAATTAATTGTTATTATTATTCAGGTAGTTTGTTCCACAGGTGAGGAGCAGAAGAAGTAATTTTTAGTATAAACATCATTCTACCAGATATGAGATAATTCTAGTCATTCTAGTTATTTGTAATTTAGACTGTTGTATTGTCTTCTCAAGGCTTTCAAGTATCAAGGGAAGCATGATGATGAAAAAAAAACCTCTTTCTAACAGGGGTTATAAAAGAGTGTCTTTTCCTTCTATGATCAGAACATCTGATAAGAGCTCGTTCTGTTTGTTCTCACTGCAGTTCCAGTTTGTCTGATCAATAAATTATTATTTTAATTTGAAGATTTTCTCTCATAGTGATTTAAAATTCCACAACAATAGTATCTCATAGGTAAAATGCATGAATGAATATATGTATACTGTAATGTTGTATTTCATATGTACCAGTGATGTGCGGGTCGATGTATAAACGACCCACAGCCGATCGCTTTTTTAACTAAACCACCCGCGGCTTGGACCAGAATAAATGTATTTGAAAAGAACGGACCCGACCCACATTTTAAAATGTAATCAATGGTCTTTATGAAGATGAAATGACATTCACATACCTGCATTTATTTCTGTGTTAAAATCTGATGTCATTGGGGTCAACAATCTGTAATAATAATAATAATAATAATAATAATAATAATAATGGATTACATTTATATTGCGCTTTTCAAGGCCATTATTCATTCACTCTCACATGCTCCCTCTGGTGGTGGTAAACTACATATATAGTCACAGTTGCCCTGGGGCAGACTAACAGAAGCGTGGCTGCCATTTCGCACCTATGGCCCCTTTGACCACCACCGAACATTCATACTCATTCATACACCAGTGTGAGTGACACTGGAGGCAAGGAAGGTGAAGTGTCTTGCCCAAGGACACAACAGACTGACTAGGACAGAGCGGGAATCGAACCACATTTGAACCTGGTTTCCATGGAAATGAAAACACTGGGAGCTACTCATCATTTTTAAAACATCTCAGTGAATGTGTCCCAAACCTTAACTTTTTTTGTTTGTATGTTTCCACTCTCCCAAATTGACTTTCTCTCTTCTTCCCTCCATACTGATGTTGTATGTCACCTTCACGGACATTCAGTTAATGAAGCGTATTCGCCAGGTTATTTTAATGTTTATCTGAAATGACAAATGTCCCGACCGACCAAAACCCGAATATCATTAAAAATATTTTTTAATGACCCATAACTGCAGATGTCTGCAGGTGACCGTGGGCACCCGCTTATTTCAGGTCCACCTGCTCATCACTGATGTGTACATATATGCCTATTCCTGCTCCATACTTAAACATACTATGTTGTCTGCAGATTAAACGGGTAACTGTTTGCCCGAATGTGAGCCTGTTGCTTTTATTGCCTGTAGATTAACACACATTATTTGTAAAAAGGAAAAAGGTCAAAGTGGCAGCACTGTTCACAGTCTAAAATACCTTTGCCGTCCTTCACGACCCACAAAATGCTGAAGTGGCTGAGTTATTGTTGCAGCTAAGGTGACACATGTGATAGGAAATGCCACTGCAGTGACAACCGCATTTATGTCGCACTTTTAACTCACTGCACTCAAGACGTAAGAACCTACACGAGTAAAAGTAGCAGCTCAGTAGCAGTGTATGTTGTGACAGCCTTTCACAGCCACAAAGTATGTTGCACTTCATTACCATATAAACCCAAAGCCGGTGAGAGGGAGTCAGTTATTTGCTCTGCGTTGAAGAACAAATGGAACACAGTTAGACAGTCTGATGCACTTTGTACACGGCATGAATGAAGACTTCAACACCTTATTCATCTGCTTCAAAATGCTAGAATAACACAGGATAAAAATAAATTGGCGGTGGAGAAAACACTAGCACTGTATCTGTGATTCCTGCAGTGTAGTCTCAAACACATTTTAGTACATGAAGTCTGCTGTGTCTGACATTTGCAAAGACTTTGCTGTTTAAAAAAAAAAAAAAAAAAAAGAGTAAGAGTAAGAGTCAACCTCTGACAGAGGAACAGAAGCAGGTTTCGACAGCTGCGAACAAAAATAAATGCATTATGTACAGTTGAGGTTGCAACACATTCAAGCTAGGATTTTGTCAAGTCACATCTTATTTCCATAAATATTTGCTCTGTCAGACCAAGTGTTTGATATGTTTGTATAGTCTGTGAAACTGGAGATACTGTTCGGGTCAAATTTGACCCATTTTAACATTTAACACCAATAAAAATACCCTAAATGTCTTTTTTTTTTTTTTGCCTGAAATCAAGTGACTTTTCCTAAAATGATCCAAAATACACAAAACTGAAAATATTTTAAACTTCTATAATTTTACACAGGTGCTAACCCTAACCCATATTCATTTCCATGTATTTTAAACTTCCCAGTGTGTGTTAAATCAAGGTAAAGGGTGGTAATGGAGGGAAACTTGAAACTTGAAACTGTACATGTCATGTTCCTGTATATCATTTATGGGACAGTTGTGACAGTGTTCAATGGGGGGGCTTGAAACTGTCTCGAGAACTTTCCATGTTCCCACCGTATTTTTTTTTTCTGTAGGAACATGAACCTGTTAGTTTTTGAAGTCATGGGGAATCTTGAAACAGTGAAATAATAATAATAAAACAAAACTGTTGATAAACAGTGATCATATATAGTGAACCTAAGGAAAAGAGGTCATATGAGGTCAAAGGGTGCCTCGAAACAGGCGTGAGATCTGCACCTGCACCAGAAATGTAACAAAATAAAAATATACAAAATATCAATTTATTTGAGCAAGACATTTAAAAAGAGGAGTTGAGTGTTTATCAGGTCATACAGCAGTGATATTTATAGAGAATATGGTGAAGACACATACTGGACAAGAAGTGCTTGATCTAATCTTCTAAGATGAAGACAGTGACTTGGACGAGGATGTGTCAGAGCAAGAAGACCAATTAGAGGAGAACTCTGATTACAGTCACTCTGATGATGATGATGATGATGATGATGATGATGATGATGAAGATAATGACGAAGAATGGTGAAGAAGAGGAGCAGGCAGCAGTGGAGACATTTATGTCAAAAAACAATGCCATCAGTTGGTCCTCACTTCCACGTACAGCAGCTTCTGCCACACACACACACACACACACACACACACACACACACACACACACACACACACACACACACACACACACACACACAAGGTGTCATACTACTGCTTTGAATGCACACAGTCATTTTGTTGTTGTTGATGTGATTTATGTTGATATTGAATTCATATGGAATGTATATAATTAATTAATGCATTTTTACATTTGTAGTTGTGGAGAGTTCTTTGGCGTTAAGACAATAGGGACAGTGTTTTAACATTTCAATGGTTGTACCAGGTAATATACACTAAATCCTACCAGTTCATAAATGTTTTTTGCAAATTGTACTTTCAATAAAATATATTAACATCATTATGACTATTATGTTTTCATGTCTTAGTTAAAACAGGATGAGAGAAAGGTGTTTTTATCCAAAATCGAGTAGTGCAAATATAAAAATACACTTTCTCTGCTTTCTGAAACTTTAATTAATGATTATTCAAGAATTTATTAATGTCAGATTGGTTGTTTATATGTTTTAAAAAGATATGTAGTTCAAAATTAGGTGTAGACTCTTATTAGGAGGGTATTCTTTGCCCGGGTCAAAATTGACCCATGAAGGCATAGAATATGAACATACTGTAAAAGGTTAAAGCATTTTACTCTCATGTACATATCTATGTCTGTTTATTTTTATTTTGTTTTTATTATTATTAACTACAACTCATTTAAATACTTTCAAGCAGATATATCACAGTCACTTTTGTTCAGGAGCTACATATGAATGCCAGTAAAAGGCTGCACAATATATATCTTAAAAAAATACTATTATCAAAAAATGTGCAGTAATGTATCTTCTTTCTTTTTTTTTCTTTTTTTTTAGGAATTTTATTTTATTTTTTCAGAGTGGTGTTCTCTACTACTCACACTAGTTTTTATCTGGTCCCCCCCCAAAAAAACAAAAAAAACTGAAGTACTGCTGCTGCTAGTGGTTGAATGCAAGTTTACATGATAGTATTAATGTTGAAAAGATTGGCAGTGGTTAGCAGTGGATTAATATTTTGTTAAAGCATTTATTATGATAAAATACAGTTGCGGCATCACAAGGTTATTGGACAGAGTTGTGCAATTGATCATACTGATTCAGATTCAGATATCTTTATTTATCCCCTAGGGGCAATTCAGTTTGCTGAAAATACTGCACAATACTGGTCAATATTTTGTCTTAAATTATAAATAATTAAGTCAGCATATATACGGTTATTTTATTTAATTTTTTTAGTCGATGGAATTGGAATTTTTTTAGATGAATGACAAATTTCACAATGTTATCATTATTGCAAAGCTCTACACATATATCACATGTTGCAAGTTTTGCTAACATTACACAGCCATAGTACGTGTTGTTAAATATTGTGTACAGGAACAATCTGTTTCGTAAGATGATCAGTCCGCTGACGTGTGTCCTCTGCCAGATCCTGCTGATAGAAGGATGGTTATCAATGGTTAATGTCGTATATGGTAAATTTCCATCACACAAATTCTTTAAATGATTACTCCAAATTTATGTCTGTGTTTTAGAGCAAATTAACTAGTAGGTTAATCGGTTAATCTAAATTGCCAATAGGTGTGAATGTGACCGGTTGTTCATCTCAAAATGTCTAAGGCATTATTGGAAATGTTAATCAATTCTAAGTTAACTTACCTGATTAAATAAAGCATAAATAATTAAAAAAATAAATAAATAAAAATAGACTAATTAAAATATGGAAATGCTTAATTTTCCAAACTATCTGAAATGTTGTGACATTATACCTCAACTTACAGTATATTTTACACATGTATTACAGTTTACAGTATATAAAAAAAGACAAAACACATTTTTTTTTAAAAGCAAAATTTAGTTTCAGCGATTGAAAATACAATTATTTTAACATCCTTAATGACCAATGGTATTTTATGGCTGACTACCTATAGACTGCACTCAGTTTCTATCAGGGAACATTGCTTAAATTACCATTCAGTATCCCTGCTTACCGTCAAGAGACACAAACAGTCTACCGGTGATTCAGGACAACACTTTAGCAGCTCCTCGCTCTCATACTGTGGCTGTTCTCATGTTGTGGCAGAGCCGTCACATCATCAGATAAGGAGCCTCCATACAACAGCAGATAAACATCAGTCACTGCCACCTGTGAATGTCTTATTTGAAGAAAGGATGATAGCGGAAAAAGTCAAATATTGGCTAGTGTGTGGATCTGAGCTTACATCCTTCCCCAGAGCCCTGCTTCTGTGTAATACAGTCAGTGGATTAACCCATTTAATCCCAAATGTTCCCCTTGCAAAGTCAGTCCATGCATTCCACTTTATAGACTTCCCTAACACATAATATGTATGAATTCTATTCATTTTTATGTTGGTTGTTTTACTGAAAATAGCAGTTATTATACTTAGAGTAGTTGAGAAATATAATTTAACACACGTTCTTCACTTTGACATAATTACACATATCAAAATGAAAACTAAGAGGTGTTAAAACTACTCACATTCTGTACTTAAGTAGAAGTACAGCTACTTGTGTGAAAAATGCTGCTGAATGTACTGATTCAACTCCTCTACTGAAGTAAAAAAAAAAAAAAAAAATCTCAATTGCAGGACTACTAGCAATCTGAAGGGAGATCCAGATTTTGGACAAACTAATATTACTCTGACTGTCCTGACCGACCTTTTCTGTCTGGTTGTTTTTTGTTTCTTTTTGAAGCTGTGTTTATGTTCTGCACCTGTCTTTGTTGACGTCTCTATGTTATTGAAATAAGAAAAATAAATAAATACACTTTTGAAAAAAAAAAAAAAAAGTAAAACAACAGTTTTTTTTGCCATGAATTGGCAAAAATAATACTTATTTAAAAAGGAAAGATCTGAAAAGTTCCAAAAGTATCTAAAATAAAACCTTTAAAAGTGATAATTTTAAGAGCAAAAATTTAATTGTGAAAATAAAAGTCACAATTATGAGATAAAAAGTTAAAATTATGAGATAAAAAGTTAAAATTATGAGATAACAACTCCAAATTGTGAGATAATAGTCATATAACTATAATATATAAAGTCACACTTTCTCTCCTCCACTTATTTTCCCTTTGAAGTCACATATTTTTTATACTGTCACATCTCTTTAGATTGAAAAAGTAACGTGTCTATTCTGAGAAAGTAAGGAGTACAGATATTTATCTAAAAATGTAGGGAGTAAAATTAAAAAGTTGCCAGAAAAATAAATACTCAAGTAAAGTACAGATACCTAAAAAAAACTACTTAAGTACAGTAACACAGTACTTTTACTTAGTTATTTTCACCGCTGGTCTAATTTATTGTAACTACTGAAAGTACTGTATATTCATGAAGTGTGTTCAGAACTTTTATATTACATGTCAGTCAAAATGTTGGACACACCTCAGTTAAATGACATCACATGTGCTCAGCATCACTGGGAATCCTTCAAGACTGTTGGAAGTCATTTCAGGTGACAACCTCATGAAGCTCATCCAGAGAAGTCCAATAATGTGTAAAAGATGAATAAAATAATGGTTATTTTTGATTAATTTAAAATATAGAACATGTTTTAATGCACAGCGCACTTTTTTAAACTACATGATGCCATATGTGTTCATAGTTGTGATGCCTTCAGTGACAAACTAGAATGTAAATAGTCATGAAAATAAAGAAACACCAAGTGTGTCCAAACTCTTGACTGGTAGTGTATATAAGTTACCATGGCAACGCAAACTAAAGGGAACTAACAGTGGCAACAATCCATTTGCTGTATTTCATTGTCTTATAAAACAGTTAAATAACAATAGAATTGCTGCCAGTTGGATTAAATGGGTTAAAAACTAAATAAAATACAATAATACTGAAGTCTGCCCAAGTTTATGATGATCCAAAGCTTCAGCAGATCATACAAGCATTTAGTCACATGACACAAAAGGTTTGATACAGTTCACTATGATTATTTTTAATCTCTTGGCCAATCCACATTTCTATAATTATAGAATTAGTATAATGTTTTGGGTTTTTTTATACACTCAGAAATGGCAAAGTGCATGATTGTATAGGTCTCTAATCGTATTATGATGACAGTCTGATGACATTAGAATAGTTTCAGTCAACTTCAAAGTGCAGTTTAGTTTAATGTGTGAGCCCCTTCTTTCTCTCCCCAGTGCAAACAGATGGGCCACGAGGTTAATGGAAACTTGATGGGTTTTTGAAACAGTAAAAAAAAGCTGTGATCCTCATGGAAACAGGATCTGGGACCTGCCATGATGCTGTTCTCCAAAAACCCACACACTGTTCCAATTTTCTGGTCTTGTTTTGCAAACGTAGTTTTGAAAACAGACTTGAACAAGTGATTGCTTTTGATGAGCTGACCAGGAGACCCTTAAGTGCTGCCTGGTATTTTTTGTCTGACAGGGTGACAGACCTCTCCACGTTAATACTAAGGGCTCTAGTTTCGCAGATCAGGCACAAGCGGGGCGCAGGTGGTCTGCACTGCGCCAACGGGATCTGTTCAGACGACTTTTGCAAGTTTGGCACACTACGAAGACTGGCGTAAACCCACCTCTTGGTTCCTCCCACAGGATTAGTGGTCACCTCCCACAAGTGCGCCACCACGCCCATCTTGGCGCGCTGGGGTCGGCCACACTCCCAAACTGCTCTGCGCCGCCCCAAAACTAGCATTGCACAGACTAAAGCCCTAAGCCTCAACAAAGCTCAGCAGGAGTTTTTGGGTTCTGCTGGATTCATCTGTCTGAGCCCGCCCAGGGACTGAAGGTGCATCGGGGTCCTCACGCTTTACCAAGTCCCTCAGCTCTCTGGTGGTTTTCTCCCGGCGCTACTGGCCTGTCAGCTTCAATGAGTTTGATGTTAATGTGATCCAGCAGGGCTGCAGACACAAGGCCCTCTGAGGATGATGGGATTGGTCCGAGACTCTAGTGGAACTTTCAAAGAAGGCAGCTGCTCACATCCTATTGGTGGAAAAAACACTTGGGATGTGAGGTAGATGTGGTTTTTCAGAGGCAGGATTAGTGCCGCTGACATTGACAGGAGCAGTCCTAGATAGACAAAGACCTGATCTAATCCAGTCACAGACTGTCTGTGGTTGGACTGTGATCTGTAGTCTGGATCTCAGCTGCACTCTCATAGGCCCTAAAACATTCTGCATAACCTTCACCCCCATTATAGTACTTTTCAAAAACTATATTTTTTTCTAAAATATTTTATCTATTGAGCATCAATGTTACTGTACATACACACATGGCACAGTGTTTGTATACCCCCCCCCCCCTAGCGACCCACCCACCCATAACTGCCCCCCATCCCTCCAAAAACACTACACAAACCCAACAATAGAAATATATTGTTCCTTAAAAACACTTGTGTTGGTGTGACCTATCCTAACCAGTTACCTTAGTGTCATATAAATGAAGTACACAACTGCAGGAAACTTTGAGTAATTAGTAGATAATTTTCAATTTCAGTTTTACTTTCTACAATTACAAGCACAGCAAAAGTCAAAATCTTTCCAAGTGTGTTTTTCTTCTTTGTAGTCAAAATAACTCAAACCTCTTAAAATAAGATAGATCACTTTAAGAGTAACTTTTTTTTTTTTAACTTGAATTAAGGTAAGATTTGGTAAGATTTAGATTTAAAGATCAGATGGATGGATGGATGGATGGATGGATGGATGGCAAAACGTGGACATTTCCAGATGTCAAAGTCTTATGCCTCCATA
Source organism: Siphamia tubifer (assembly GCA_020466265.1). NCBI lineage: Eukaryota > Metazoa > Chordata > Actinopteri > Kurtiformes > Apogonidae > Siphamia > Siphamia tubifer. The sequence continues at coordinate 26,378,788 of CM035790.1, read as the reverse complement.
CTTTTTGATCCTTATAGATAGAAACCCCATGAGACACATAAGTTGATTGTCTCCTCCTCCTACTTTCTCTCTGTCTCTCTCTCTCTCTCTCTCTGTCTCTCTCTCGCGGCCTATTTAAAGGGTTTGTAAAAACATACTTGGGAGCAAAATGAAGGAAGCTTGATGAGCCTCTTTTTATTTAACGCTTTTTTGAAGACTTTCACATGGATCCACTTTAGAATGTCCTTTAATTTCCCTCTTGTGTCCATCTGCTTTTCAATTACGCAAAACCATACAATTTTTATTTTCAGACAGCCTTTTGCCTTTTTATGGCTTCTGAGAGTGGGAACTTTTCTATTTTGCCCATTAATTTAATGACTGTACCATTGCCACCTTAATTATAACTGCGATTATTGCTATTATTAAAATGGAATTATTTGGAGAGAAATGTATTGTGGTACTAGTGAGCACTGACTGAGTTTAAGCATTGATAGTGCCCTGTGTAAAGCAATAAATTGCAAACATAAGCAGTAAACAGACATGACTGGATTACTCTAGTGGATTTATCTGCAGTAATTGTTCAGTAAACAATATGCATTGCTGTGTGGAAGGCAATATAAATGATAAAAGAATTGTAATGAGTAGATAATGCAGATTTTTAGAAGTGGTGCGGAAGAATAATAGTATGATTTGTTTTTATCCATAAACATTATTCAACTATGTTTGCATTTTCTCTAAGTCCTCTATGTTGTAGCTTTTCTTGTGTTGTACTATTATTAACACTATTTGACATCAGATCAGCATGATTGAAAAACCTGTCGATATGAATATATTACATGACACACTGAGGAAAAAAAACACAAACAAACAAACAAACATACTGTAAATATTCAGTCTTTGTCATCTTATCCCTGTGGGTGTTTTAAAGATATGTTTCAGTCTGAGACCTGGGCTGACTCTTTCTTTTCAAGTGCTGTAATCCAAATGAACAGACAGCTGGTTATCAGTGAAGCATGTTTGATGAGTCATGCTGCAAAGCAAAGCAACCTCAGATGTCTTTCTTAAACCTGCTGAATATATATTCTGTTTTACATCGCATGATTATGATACCACACCTGCAGAGAAATAGAATTTTTTTTTTCCTTCCGTTTTGTCTTCCTTGGGTCGACATCAACTATGAAGGTTTTTCAGGGTCAGAGTAAGGTTTGCAAAGCTTGTACTACTACTACTGCACAGCACAGAAGAATCATGTCTGTTCACTTGAAAACAGACTTTGATGTATTGAAGCAGTTGTCGTGTCAGTGCTCATGATCGTCATCAGTCAGAAAAAAAACGTGCAAGCTCATCTGCGGACAGAAACAGTGCGGACAACTTCAAACAACTGTAAAAAAAAAACCTTGACATTTGAGCGTCTAATACTAGACAACTAGTCGTTTCTAAGGTGTATAGACATAAAACCGAAGTGTGATAAACAGATTTAACAAAAATATAAAATGAACCTTGGCCAAATACAACTGCAAAAATACTGCATTGTTATTAAAATGATTTAAATTTGCTCACACTAGAGTAAGTCATTGGGTATAGATGAGCTCACCTACTGTTAAGTTTATGCGTTTTTGGTTCCAGGCCTAAGGAACGTGTCAACAGAGGTTAAATCAGGGACATCCACTTTTATTACTTGTGAGCTACTTTTAAAATGGCCAATAAAAATGATCTACTTACACTAAAAAATGCTGAATATATAAGCACCAAGTATACTTCATGTATACAATATAATAAGCCTACCCTGCATTATAGCATGAACCCCTATGATACAATATAATTCAGTCCATTTGTGGTCAGTATCTTATTCTGATTACTTTTATTTTTACATTACATTTTACATTATGCTACATAAATATGCAATGAAACACCATTTTTGCTACTATATTTGTATTCTTACTATTGCTCATATGCAGTTAATATAGTGTAAGTTGATGGTTAACTGTTACTGCTGGTACAACCACTAGGGATGTACTTAGTTTCTATTTTTATACACACATTTTGGTTATATAACATAGATATTGTTCAATTATTTTATTCTATTTTTTTGTTCATTGTTCGGGCTTGACGTCTAAGGACATGAGAGAGTAATGTTATGTTGCTCTAAGTTATTTGATGATAAGAATGGGGCCGAGATTAAGTATGTTTTTCTTCTTCCCACTCCTTTTTCAGTGTAAATGAATTATGTAGGATTTTTTTTGAACTTGCATGTATTCTGTAAATCAGGCATGTTCAAACTATTCCACAAAGGGCTGATGTGGCTGCAGGTTTTTGTTTCAACCAACCAAGAGTGCACAGTTTGACCAGTCAACTGTCTGAAGACTGAGATCAGTTGATTAATTGATTTCAATCTGGTGTCCTGCTGCTTGGTTGGAAGAAAAACCAGCAGCCACACCAGGCCTTTATTGAATTGTTTGGACATGCCTGCTGTTAAATGCTCGAAATAAAGAAGGAAAGGAAAGGAAATGAAATGACTATGCAACAAACAAGCAAATGCCAGCTCCTATCTCAACTAATGTTATTTTCAAATCAGGGGTAACTGTCAAACATGACAACGTAGCACGCTCCTATCATTGTTTTCAATAGTGGTTCACCTGTGTTGGCAATGCAGACCACAGTGTTATTTACACACTATTTAAAATGTTACCAGTTTATCTCAGGGAATCTCTGGCACCACCACATTTCATTGTGAACTAATTTTGCAATGACAATAAATGCGATTCTGATTCTGATTCTGAACTTGCACAGCATGCAAAATGGATACATTTCAAAAACGGATACAAAAACAGACAACAAAAAGACAACAAAAACTACAAATACAACATGGAGAAAGTCAAAGGCATGCCCTGTCAACTTGCATTCATCCCAGTATGAAGATAAATAATATATGATCTTAACTGAAAATATATTGGCTGTGTTGCTTCTCCTTTTTATTTGTAGAACTGCTCATTCTTGGAGGTCATTTGTTATACTGTCATAAAAGTGGCTCCTCCTTGACTTTGCTCTGCCAATGTGGCTCTTGTGCAAAAGATAGGGAGGACCAGTGGTCCAGAAAGTAACTGTTGGTGCCAGCCTTAAGCAGACTTCCACAAGATCATTAGCCATGGTGGAATGGCATTTTAATTTAATAATCTAATTTTACTTCCCTCACTTTTCTCTTTCTTTGCTCACTGATGATTCAGTGTCATTGTTTTTATGAATGGTTCCAAAGCACCTCTCCACATTTTTTGGGGGGGTGGTTTTACTAATAGTTTGAAAGATTAGACAAACACACTTAGAATATGACATCATTCTACATAGAAGTGGAAGATTTTGATTTGAATCCATGTAGGTATATGTGGAGATGTGTGTGTGTGTATATATATATATATATATATATATATATATATATATATATATATATATATATATATATATATATATATATATATATATATTTACTTGTTATATTTATTCATTTATTTTGTTATTGTTGATATTGTTTGTATGTTCGAGATGAATGAATGAAAGACAGACATATTATTTTTCATATTTTTCCCATTCATAGTTGCATGAATTACCTCTGCTAAGGAGGTTATGTTTTTGTTGGCATTTATCTGTCTGTTTGTTTACAGCACAACTGGAAAAATGTATGCATGGATTTTTATGAAATTTTTAAGATATAGCGGTAATGGGGAGACCAAGAAATTATTAGATTTGTGTGTGTGTATGTGTGTGTGTTGGGGGGGGGGGATTGTGCTCTCAGAGTGCTTTTCTAGTTTTTGATTACTAATGATGGTGAATCAGAACACTGTATTAACTCTTCATCATTCCAAATTGGAGTGTGAACTTTATGGAGTCTAATTCATGTGTGAAAATGATGCATCGTGCTCCCTGAAGTATTCTGTCACAAGACCCTGATGACCCTGATCAATCCTGGAAATGTCCAATGTTTTAGACACTAGAGACATGAGAGAATACTTACTGCATCAGTGAGTTAAATAGCTGAAACATTATTAACCACTGCAGTATTTATCTATGGAAGGATCTGAACTATTTGCGTATGTAAGACTCAGGAGTTACAGTAAGAGGGTTTGTGTTGAAAGTGGGTTGATTCATGTATTTGTTACAAATATAATGGCAGTGTTCATCAAATACTGCTTACATTTATGTTTGCAAAATTTGGATTTACACATTTAAGTATTGTCATTTGTTATAGGTAGGTAGATAGTTGATATTATCTTTTGAATCTGCTTTTCTGGACCATATTTGCTGATCTCACGCCTGCTGGCTCCTGATTGGCTGGTGAGTGGTTGTTGTCCGGAAGTGTTGGAATGTTAACAACATGTTTGCCAAGTAAAGCACTCCATTCTGTAGTGTAATTTTATAAATAATTCACCCTAAAACATCAATGAACTTCGTTAAATCAAGTCTTTTGCATTGCATGTTTGACCTTTTTTTTTGGCTGGGCAGTGCATGTACTCTAGAGATGACGGACCAAAAGAAATGTTTACATATTAACATTATACATAATATAAGTCGTTGATACATGCTGATTGAATTACAGTTTTCCATTTACAGCAGGAGGACACATCAGTTGTTTCCATTAAGACATGGAAACTTTGACGCAACATGACATTTGTGTTTTCTATGCAGCTGTTTTTATGAAGGTAAATGGAAATAACTGCAAAATAATCGGTTGTCTAAAAAAAAAAAAAAAAAAAAAAAGTCAGTGGGTTGTTACTGTATGTGATCAGCCTAATTGCTAAGCATTTTGCAGACTAAATATGTAGCCACAAAATCACCTGAAAAGCTGTACTCACAGTAAATGCAGGTTTCCATACCTCCAGGAAACTTGGCAACACCTACCTTCACATTTTTCCAAGGGGGAAAAAATGCACAGCTGTAGCATTGGCAAAGCAATACAGTTTTTTTGTTGTTGTTTTAATTTCATATTCTGTGTTTTATCTAGTTCACTGTCTTAGTTTTGGTCAGTACATCTCTTCCAAAAACCAAATCCCAGGAGTTTTAACAAGAACATGACAAAAAACTGCTGCCAAATGTTCCCACACATATCCCCATTCCTCCCCCTCCTCCTGCTCCTCCCCCTCCTCCTGCTCCTCCTCCTCCTCCTCCTCTTCCTCCCCCTCTTCCTCTTCCTCTTCCTCTTCCTCCTCCTCTTCCTCTTCCTCTTCCTCTTCCTCCTCTTCCTGCTCCTCCTCCTCCTCGTCCTCCTCCTCCTCTTCCTCTTCCTCCTCCTGCTCCCCCTCCTCCTCTTCCTCTTCCTCTTCCTCCTCTTCCTGCTCGTCCTCTTCCTGCTCGTCCTCGTCCTCGTCCTCGTCCTCGTCCTCGTCCTCGTCCTCGTCCTCCTCTTCCTCTTCCTCTTCCTCTTCCTCTTCCTCTTCCTCTTCCTCTTCCTCCTCTTCCTGCTCCTCCTCCTCCTCGTCCTCCTCCTCCTCTACCTCTTCCTGCTCCTCCTCCTCCTCCTCTTCCTCCTCCTCTTCCTCTTCCTCTTCCTCCTCCTCCTCTTCTTCCTCTTCCTCTTCCTCTACCTCTTCCTCCTCCTCCTCCTCTTCCTCCTCCTCCTCTTCCTCCTCCTCCTCTTCCTCCTCCTCCTCCTTCTCCTCCTCCTCCTCCTCCTCCTCCTCCTCCTCCTCCTCCTCCTCCTCCTCCTCCTCCTCCTCCTCCTCCTCCTCCCTCCTTCACACAGAAGTATTTACAGAGGAAATAGCTGCTGTTAATATTTTTGTCTATAGTATAAGGCGCCTCATTCTTTGTGATCTGGATGAAGCATAAAGAGGAATTGTAAGTGTTTGCTCCTGATAAGCACCTCACACCAAACTGACCATGTTGTTAAGCGTCTTTTCTATAGAAACTGCAAAAAAAAAGTCTTAATGGAAAGAACTATATTACAGATTTCATTATTGCCGGTTCTGCCTTTAGTTAATCTCTGTGCTTCCAGCTTTCTTTGCAGTGTGAAAGGCTCCACTTTCAGAGCCGCTAAATGTAAAATGCATGACTTCTATTATGATAACGCTGGAGAGGATTCTTTGCTACAACACTAGTGCTAGTTCTATATTACTTTATGCGCCTTTGTTGAAAAGAATTATGTTTCCAAAGCTTTCATTGTACATTGGAGATTGCTTACTGCCTCCCTGTGAGTTTCTGTGGCAGTTGATTGCACATTTCACTTCGACATGAAATATAAAACAGCATATAAACCACTTAAAATACTGAGAGCGCACTGTGCAGATTGGAGTTATAAAAAATACATTCTGCTGCAAGGTTTATTATCATTATCGATGTTCCTTCTATATCACAGAAAAAGAAATGCTTCCGATTTCCTCAGCCAGAAGGCAATGTATTCAAATTAGTTTTATATGTATGTTCCAACACAGTCAAATATGATTTTATTTGTACGTATTTTTATAAAATAACATCCAATTATCATTTGAGAAGCAACAACAACCAGCACATTTTGAACATTTTCTGATTGAACAACAGCAAAACTAATGGATTTGCTTTGAGCTACAGCTTTTTAATGAACCTGACATTAACATTTTCCAAATGAGGATGCAAACACAACGATGGTAAGCAGGTAAAAAATAATTGTGAAATGAACTGATTGTATTACTGATTAACAAATATCTGTTTGCATGCTAAAACAGGTGTAAAGGAGTGGATTAAGGAATAACTCAAGCTTCCTTTCACTGTGGTAAATAAAGCGTGACGAGCCAATCAAAATGTGCGATCAGTTGTCGATAACATGAAAACATTTCTTTAAAGAAGAAACTCCTCCAGGTCAGGCTGGTTAAGTCAAGCATGTGGTTCAATAAATGATGACTGGCCTCTTGACGCCCATCTGATTATTCAGGCTGTGTCAAAGATTAGTGGGATTACTGTAAATCAAAACCATTAGAAGTGAATGAAAGCTGGGTATCTTTAACTGTCCATCTTATTTTCAGTCTTTTGAATGAAAAACATTTGAAGTATTTACTGATATTGCTTCTTATTGACCGGATTTTAGTGCAGACTAATTACTGTATATAGTTCTAATGTATGAAAAGAGCTGCATTAAAGCTTGGACAAGGAGCTAAAGCATAACACACAATGTGTATTATCAGAGTACAACTGTGCTTTGAACGTTTTACATAATCACTTGTCTGTCTGTTGTGCAGATACTGAACTGGAGGCTGAGTTTTTTAGACTGTTCATGACCACCAAATGCATTTAATATTAATTGTCGCTCAAATATTCATGATGCAGAGGTCGAGTGATTGTGGCTTTTTAAAGGCTGATGCAGTAACGATAGCTGGGAGATGGAGAAAAAAAAAAGCCACCACTGTCAAAACTCCAAACTATTTATTCAACACTATCTTCAACTTTATTTGAACTTGGAAACCATCAAACTTGTAAAAGAATAAGTTGAATGTATTTAAGCTTGAGTCAACTTCTGCTTTTACCGATACTTTGTAAAATGTCTTATTAGTGGCTCCGACATTGAACGTCAATCCTGGATTTTTAGCATTTAAAATCTTTTTGTGCCATAATAGACATTGGAATGTAATTTACTTTGAATATCCCTTCCTTAGCGATGACATTGAAAGAGCTTTTTGCCATAAGCAAAGCTATTCAACAGCTGATAGCCCCTTCAACTTTCAGCACTTTTGTCACTAAGTACCTTTTTAACATACATAATTGTATTAACGGGATATTTTATTCTATTTGTCCAACACAGGAATAGTCACCTGCCTTTCACAGTCTATAAGATAGAGACATTTAAGTCCACTATTGCGCAATAATCCTCCATTGTCCCCTATAATGAACCTAGAAAGGCTGTAGGATGGAGCTTGTTTCAGATTGTTGCAGAGAGAAAGAGGAAAAGCTCAACAGAATAGGAAGCAGATGGAGCTGTGTTGCTTTGGGCATGGGCTCTGTGTGAGTGTGTTTATCTGTTCTTCTGAGTGTCTGAGCACATATGTTACAACACAGCCTGCATGTGAGTATCAGGGAGTCTTCATTTGCAGTGGGAATCATAAATAATACATATGTGTTACTGTAACATGCAAAACATTGAGCGTGTGAGCAAATGAGTGAATCGCGGTAAGAGCGACTAAAAGGTTATAAAAGCACGGAGGAAGCAATCGTGAGCATCTGTGCGGATCTTATTTAAAGGCTATTTCCTCTTTTCCTGGCTCACATTAGGAAAGCAAAACCTCTATCGTCACATTGGAACTGCTGAAAGAGCAGGCTGCCGTGCTGCTGCTGTGTCTGACGGTGCATATTTTGTCATGGAATCAGCCTGGTCTAAGATCCGAATGCTTAGTTCACTAATCTGGACGATTTATCATTAGTGAAAAATGCACGAGGCGCTGTTTCATTAAGACGTTGACATGATGTGACACAAAAACAATAGCAAAAGCTTCATGTTGTGCAAATGTGATATTAATGGTTATGCATGCCAAAGCAGCTTTTTATGTGTAAAATATTAACAAATTTTAAGGTAAATTAGTTGCTGATGCGTAGAATACCTGTACGTGCTGTGTGAGTTAAACCATGAAGTTTCAACACAAGTGCGTGTTATGTTTTATAGATGTTAGAATGAGCATGGGCATTAAGTAAGTATTTATTGTATGACAGTATACAGGATTTCCACAGCTAATCCTACATGAACTGTGGATTATGGTTATTATGGTTTTAGATTTTATATTCTAGTTTACACTGTAGATTTTGCAGTGTTAATTTGGAGACAATGGGACCAAATACACTCTAGAAGACGTTAAATAAACTCTCTAAGTGTTGATTTAACACTGCAAAATTTACTGTGTAGTTTTATTTGGTTTAGATTATTATTTATTTTTTTGTAATTCAGTTTGTTTTCATTAGTTTTTAGAACACGTTTGCTAGTCACCTCGACCAAAGACATTATGTTTTCATCAGGGTTTGTCTGCCGAGGCGAAAGCAAGAGTTTCATATAGAGAGAAGCTCAATGTATGCTATGAGCTATTGGGATTCATCTGTACCGACTGGCCCCTGTTACCACTGGACCGGCATACAGTTATTTTGGGCATAAGTTACTACACAGCGGAAAAACTATGAACTGTTTTACTGTGACTGGTTCAAGATATAGCATCTACAGCCTGAAAACACTGTGATGCATCTGTATGGGAATTGTAAATACATTAACCTAGTCATAAACCCATAATATCATACCTCTTAACTTGGGTACATAAAATTGGCACGATATGTTAGCTTTAAATTGAGTAAACTATTAGCATGAAACAGTCTACATAAAATAGATGCCTAAGGTGTTAATTTAATGGAGTGGACACTTTAAGTTTATTAAATCCTGTGCCATTTGTTTTTATTCAGAATAATTTCAATAAAACACAAAATATTGGGGTAGCCAATAGCAGAAGTTTAATTCATTTGCACTCCCAAAATGAGATTATCAAGATCTATTGTCTAAAAAATGAGTTCTTATGTTTCATTGAGAAGTTACTCTAAGGTGATTATGTCTTATTTTAAGTGTGATGAGATATTTTGACAAGAAATTAGAAGAAAAAAAAAATACTCATGGTAAAATTTGCATTGTAAAACAAAGTTAAATAGGTAAAATGAAATTACAAATCACTATTCCATATTGTGAACGTAAGCCCCCCCCCCCCATTCAGTTACTGTTAGCAGTAGAAAAATAGTATGTGCACTACTGGATATGTGTAACATTGCCAAGTTTGTGATACTGATCTGTTGTTTTACTCAATCATTTATGACATACACTGGTCTCAGACTGTTTGCACTTTTTCAATATTCATCTATTTAAGTGCTTGTTGTTTTGTTGAAGTTGTCGCTGATTTTCATCTGACCACAAGGATTTCTATATTATTATAACATTACCATGGCAACACAGATGGAACTGTGCTTGTAACTGGGCTTAAATACTGTAATATTCAGACATGGTTGGATAATGGATGTAATGGAAAGTGTTGAACATGTTGAGGTCAAAGCTGTCATACATATTTTAGGCATATGTGAGTACACATTTGAAATAGAGTAAAATCTTAGTCATATTTTGACACATTAAGCTGTGTATAATATTTGCTGGTTTTGCTTGTATTTAGTTTCACTTCCTCAAATGGATGTTGAGTGTTTGTGTTTAAATTTGCTAAAGCATATCCTATGTTTTAAGACTTTGGAAAAACTGTGGCTGATGCATTCAAAGTCAGCTTTTTTTTTTTTTTTTTTTTTTTTTTTTTTTTTTGCTTCTTTTTCTCTCACTGTGGTTTAGTTTACATCAGTGATGTCCTGTGTATGGGGCACCCTTCTAGGTACTGTCAGTGCAGCACTCTCTTAGCTGTGGATATTGTTGTTTTTATTTTTTTTTTATTTTTTGACAAGTTGCCACCAGCATTTTTACTAGTTCAGTACAGATTGCTGTCCTGTCACCCTGCAACATGTCAATCTCAAAGAATCAGTTTTCTCTTCCATGAAAGATTCAAGAGCTGTGTTGTTCTGTCTTTGCTTATATTTATACATTATTTATATTTGGGAAAAATCGAGTGTAGGATTTTCATTCTTTTTTTCTTTTTTTTTTCTGTCTGCCACATTTTTTGAAACAAAGCTCCTCACCAAATGTTCAGTGTAGTCTTGAATTCTTTGTTGCCGGATACTGATGCATGATGGGACTACAGTGATTGTCCACTGATCCCTGCCAACCAGTCAACAGATTGGAAGCAGATCTCCTGTGTCATCACTCAGCCTGGGAGAAACGTGTGTGGGTGGGAGGAGTAAACGAAAGCTGCTGCCAGAATCTGTTGTCCTGCAGTGAAGGCAGCTCCGCCAAACTCCCCAAGTACCTGGATGAGTTCCAGCGCTCCTAGTAATGATAACTGACTGACCTGAGATCAGAGAGCTGGACCGGAAATGTTCATCATCTGACGCAAATGGCTAGAATAGATTTTGTGGATGGTTTGCACAGATTACTTTTAAATTAATGCATATTACTTAGACATTCTATTCTATTCTATTCTGTCCTATTCCTTTCCTTTCCTTTCCTTTCCTTTCCGTTCCTTTCCTTTCCGTTCCGTTCCGTTCCGTTCCGTTCCGTTCCGTTCCGTTCCGTTCCTTTCCTTTCCTTTCCTTTCCTTTCCTTTCCTTTCCTTTTCCTTTCCTTTCCTTTCCTTTCCTTCCTTTCCTTTCCTTTCCTTTCCTTTCCGTTGTGTTCCGTTCCTTTCCTTTCCTTTCCTTTCCTTTCCGTTCTGTTCCCTTCCTTTCCTTTCCTTTCCTTTCCTTTTCCTTTCCTTTCCTTTCCTTTCCTTTCCTTTCCTTTCCTTTCCTTTCCTTTGCTTTCCTTTGCTTTCCTTTCCTTTCCGTTCGTTTCCGTTTCATTGTTTGCTACACTGCAAAAATCCACATCTTACAAGTGTATTTTTCTCCTTTCTAGTCAAAATCATTGCACTGAAAACAAGACGTCATCACCTAAAGAGTAATTTTTCAGTGAGATATACATAAATAACATATTTTTATTTAGTTTTAATGCATTTTAACACCTTTTTTCTCCTCCTCCCACTTACTAAGACTTTCATGTCCGTAAAAACATAAAAACTTCAATTTACTTCAAACTTTGTACATGTAGAGAGGCCATTGATATGCTGACGTACGCACATGAATAGATATGATACCATCAACTGGATCAATGTCAGAATTAGTAACTATAATACATGCGTAGGGCAGGGTTTGTTGTGCCTGGCAACACTTGTTAATTTTCTTGATCATTCATTGCAAAATGTGTTGTCTAAAAACAAGATAAAAAATGGAATCTGAGGGGAAAAAAAGTGTTAAAAACAAGTGAAATATAAGCCCATTGAAGGAAGACAATTTCATTTGGCAAGAATTAGTGGATAAAGATTGTTAAACCTTGAAATAACCATGTCTACTGATGCATGAATACTAAGAAATGGACTCTTAAAACAACATAAATTATCTAAGACTTCTAAACACACACACACACACACACACACACACACACACACACACACACACATATAATTATATATATATATTTCTTATCTTGGTTATTACCATATAATTTGTGGTGAATAGCTTCATCAGCTTCTTAATAAGAGACAATGTGTAGACAGAGCCACAAACCCATCAGTATTGTAGTGATTGCTGTGGATAATCCATGCTTCTGTGGGAACAGCAGGTGAAATCTGACAGACGCTCAACCAGACATAGCGGCTGCTGTTTGATTTGGCACCTAGTATACAGAATTAAACACTACTGTGTGCCAGGTAGTGGAATGTCCGCCAATGAAATAATTTCTGTTAAGATTGACCCAAAGGGAAATAATCTGTGTACTCAGATGTTGATGTAAATTGTGAAACATTAGCCTGTAAGCAAATTTTGCAGCACTGGAGACAGTAAAATAAACTACAAAAAAATAAAATAAAATGTCATCATTAACACTTATATCGTCTTTGATTTCATCCATTTTTCCATCATTTCTGGGCTTAATCAAAGATGTCGTTATGTCGAGTAGTACTGGGTGATGATTGCTTTCTTTCAGAGTCACATAATTTAACAGTGCAAATTGGACCCAGTGGGTGTTGTGGATAACCAGCATGCAGGCGGCTCAGCTGAGTGTGTGTGTGTGTGTAGAGGAGTTCAATCATAGGCCAAGAGGAGCTCCAGTAAATGTTCATGTGCGTGATCATTTGATGAGCGGGAAGAGGTTTCGCTTAAGGGGCTTCCAGTCTGCAAAAACTCAACATTCTCAAACAATTACTACAAGATTTACTGTACGATGCCCATTTAATAAACCTCAGATGTTGACACAGTGTCTCATGTATGCAGATGATATGTTATGTTATCTACACACTCAACCAGTAGATATACAGGAATATATTTGCTTTTGTGTTTTCCATCTGTGGCGCCATAGTGTTAAGTGCTGACACTAAGCAAAAAAGCACTAAGCAAAAAAAAAAAAAAAATCTAATTAGAGGAGAATGAGTTGATAATATTGTCATTTGATGTTGCGTCGGTTGGTCATAATGGTGGGCATTATGTATTACAGTGCACGTTACAATTTTTTTCGGTCTTATTATGCAGCTAAATGACTATCAAATTGTTATGTACTTGCACCATTTAACTTACAAATATCTATTATATAACTGATTAGATAGAGGGTTGAAATTAGTGCCAGTATTCCAACACATGATTAATTACCAGTATTTTTCTTAGATCCACTACCACTTAAATAATGCTATGTCCCTTTCTTTCTGATAGTCTTTCATCTGGGACAACTTTAAATCACTGTGTATATGTTCCATTAGGTGCTTTGACACCACAGTCATGGTGGACTTGTGAAGCCCTGATTTATACCCAATCTCCCAGAACAGGCTAATTTGATGGCATAATGTACAGCAGAAATGGTGTGTGCAGATTCACGCTGCCTAATGGTCTGCGAGTATTGAACGCATTAGACAGCTGCTTTGCTAGTAATGTTTTCTCATGTTAGTAATTGTCATATTTCATTGGAAGTGATGAACCACAGCCCGAATTGTATATATATATATATATATATATATATATATATATATATATATATATATATATATATATATCCATCTATATCCATCTCAGCACATCCTGGGAGTGTGTAGATACAAAAAAGGCATCTGGAGAAAATAAGAGACCACTACTTTTACTATTAATGCATATTTGTGTGAGTGAAATATAATTTTTTTCATTATTATGGAAACTGCTGACACCATTTCTGCCAATACTGCAAAACAAGTCCTTGTTAATATTCACAAAAACACATGCTGGGAGAAAATACAAATCTTACCAAGTGTATTTTTTTTTTTCTAGTCAAAACATGTCATCACGCTTAAAATAAGACATCATCACCGAAAGAGTTACTTTTCAGTCTGATATAAATAACTTATTTTTAGACAATCTTACTTCCAGGAAGCTTACCAATATCATTTTAATTAGTTCTTTTGGCTGATTTATTCATTTTATTTTTACTTACTTTTACTTTATTAATTTAAGCAAATAAATCCGCCAGTGGAAAAAGATTTCCTGAAATAAGATTTTCAAAATTTCTTGTCTAAAAATAGGTTCTTCTCACTAAAAAGCTACTCTTTAAGTGATTATGTCTTATTTTAAGTATGATGATATATTTGGACTAGAAATGAAATTTAGATTTTTGCACAGCAACTCTTCAAGTTCAGGTTATACTTTTTAATTATAGTGTTACTTTAAGTTTTATCTTAAATTTATATCTGTTAGACAGAGCATAACTAATGAAGTTTTGTTGTCTTTTTACAATGACATTTCTTATATTATAAACGTACAATATTTATCTGTTTAAAAGCCTAACCAGAGGCAAAAGTAACAATATATGCCCACTATATGTCACTGCATGTTCCCTTATAAATAAATACATGAATAAATAATAGATATCAGAAGTAGAATCAGTTTGGGTAGAATAAACCTGGCCTATAGTTACAGCCTGATCATGTAACATCTAAGCCATTTCACTTTATTTGATGAATTGCAATCATCCATCTCCCCTAGGATCACATTTCAGGTGTAAAAATTTTATTGAAATTTACATATTTTCCCCCATAGCTGTAGAGCTTTTAGGAAACAGATGCAATATAGGTGATTTAAGTAATTGATTGGACAGTGAAAGAATATAGACTTATTTGTAGTTACAGCAAAAATGCAGATTTCCTCTAAAAATAATAAAAAATATCAGACATCCCAAGTCTCCCGAAAGTTCTGTAAGTCTCCCTGATTTAGATAGTGGCTCACTGATGCCCTCGAGTCAGATAAAATATTCTGCAATTTTGGACTATGCGAGGGAGTTTTCTTAACACTGGAAGTGAGATATTTACGCTACTTGAGAGGCTTCAGGAGCGGACCCAGACTTCCTTGGTGTCGTGGGGTTTAGGAACCGCCATAAAATAAATGGACCGGCAACACAAAAAACCCCAAACTTTTCTCCATTAAATCAATTGTATATTCATCTCAAATGTATAAATAAATACACGAATGAATGAATCAATACATAAATAAATGAATAATTAATAAGTATTAATTTAATTTAACTAGCAAATGCTTACTCAAATTACACATTTTTGTTCAACAGTGTGTGGGTCATGTGGGTCATGTGGGTCATGTGACCTCTGGACTCCAATAGGCCTTTAATTTATAGCCCTGGTCTGGGTACACAAAACACACCTCGTATATTTAATTTATATCACTTCATTGATTTTTCTCTCAAATTTTTACTCATAAATTACACATTTGCGTCCGATAATTCGGAAAGGGGGTGGGGGTGGGTGGGTTTGAAGGGTCGATAAGCATCTCCCTGAAATGAGTTTTTGATAACTTGGGATGTCTGAAATATGGTAGTAAAAATAATACAACACTGACTTTTCCCTGACACCTACATTAGTCTTCAAATCCCTGGTGTAACCGACCATGGACATGTGTTTTGTTCCACACGTTCACTCTTTTAAAGTCAGAAGAAAAGTGCTTTGTTAATGTCATGGATTCCTGCTGCGTGAGCTGTCAATCACAGACAAACATCAGCCTGCCCACGCTACAAAGAAAAACTATTGGACTTATACCCTGCTTTCTCTATTAAAAACTAGAGCGTTCAGATATAGGAATGTATTTTGCCTGTGAAGGGGATTTCATGAACGGGACATTAATCTGAGTTTTGCTCGAAAAAATGTGTCCATCCTCAAATAATGTGATCCGCTACAGTATAACCTGTCAAGTTGACGTACAGCGTGTTGTCCTGAGCTTCAACTTTTATACATGAAGAGACATTTGTGGGATCCCCCCCCCCCCTTTCTTGTCATTTTGTTTGCCCTCTGGCTGATCACTGTAGGAATGTGAATTTCTGAGGAAGCCTTGGAAGTTCTGGCAGAAATGTCTGATGGTTTGGCAGCTGAGCTCAGGCCCGGTAATTCAGCTTCCTCCATTCCATGCGGGTGTGTCCGAAAATGTGTATTCGCTGGTTTTATCTGACAGCACCGAGAGTCAACCTGAGCACCATCCATCTGTCTTTGCCTCTGAAACATTACCTCATCATTTCCACACCTTTTAAAGTGTAGGTGCACAAAAATATAGGGTGGTTTTCTGAATTTAGTGCACTTTGTTTCCCACAGGTTTAAAGTAAAGCACAAAAAAAACATTATAAAATATGAAATGAAAATGTCCATGTGTCTTTACATTATAACACACAAACACATTTTAAATATTATATTTTTTAAATATTTTAAAGGTTTCTGAGGAGTTCATTGAACATAAAACAAAAATAGCCAGTAAATACACTTTTTTTTCTTTCTGCTAATGTAACCATTTATCTCTGTACTTTAACCTTAATATAAAAAATAATAATAATAATAATAATTATTTATAAAATGGCAGTATTTAATTTTCTTCCCTAGTTTCGTTCAACCCCCTAACAGGGTTAACCTGACTCACGCTGAGGTATATGGATGCTTCGTATTAGATCTTAGAAAGCACCATTAGCTTCTTTTTGTTAAGGTGGGATTGTCAGTCAAAATAATTCGGAGAAACCAGGTGCTTGTCATTTTCAATGACGTACCACTTCAACGAATCACAATGAAAGCAGCATGTAACGGAGATGAGAGCTCTTACCATATCTGGTTGGGAGAAGAGCCATAACAATTGCAGAATCTTAGCTGGGTTCAGTCCTCCTCTATGCTAGCCGCCATGTTTTTCAAAGCTACTGTGTTGAGAGTCTTCTTTACTGTACATCATAAACTGTTAAAACCACGCCCAGTGATCCTGATTGGTTCGTCCATAATTTGGCCGGAGACAACAGAATTTCTACGGTGCTTTATTAGACCCACACAAGGGTCAGCAAAGTCAGGCTATAACAGGATATCAATATAATTTTTTGTAAAATAATAGTTTAGTCCAACAGGAAGTAACACCCCCCCCATTGGGGAACATGAACTGCACCATCAGAGAACACTGTTGATTTGAAATGTTCATTTAGTTATTTGAGCCTCATTTATGTTATTCATGTGGGAATGAGGGTCAGAACACACCAACATATATATATATATATATATATATATTATATATATATATATATATATATTCACTGTGTGTAGTGTAATGAACAGCTCCACTGAGACATCTCACAGTTTCTTAATGTTACTGTGTATCTCATCATCAGCTGCAGCAGCACAATGCACGTTCAACGTTCAGTGATTATAAACCAGGCTGTACTTTTAGTGTGATATATTGGATCAAAGCCATCATAGATGTATTGTCACAGATATCATCTTTCTTTCTTTCTTTCTTTCTTCTTTCTTTCTTTCTTTCTTTCTTTCTTTCTTTCTTTCTTCTTCTTTCTTTCTTTCTTTCTTTCTTTCTTTCTTTCTTTCTTTCTTTCTTTCTTTCTTCTTTCTTTCTTTTTCCTTTCTTTCTTTCTTTCTTTCTTTCTTCTTTCTTTCTTTCTTTCTTTCTTTCTTTCTTTCTTTCTTTCTTTCTTTCTTTCTTTCTTCTTTCTTTCTTTCTTTCTTTCTTTCTTTCTTTTCTTTCTTTCTTTCTTTCTTTCTTTCTTTCTTTCTTTCTTTCTTTCTTTCTTTCTTTCTTTCTTTCTTTCTTTCTTTCTTTCTTTCTTTCTTTCTTTCTTTCTTTCTTTCTTTCTTTCTTTCTTTCTTTCTTTTCTTCTCTTTCTTTCTTTCTTTCTTTTCTTTCTTTCTTTCTTTCTTTCTTTCTTTCTTTCTTTCTTTCTTTCTTTCTTTCTTTCTTTCTTTCTTTCTTTCTGTCTTTTTGTCTTTCTGTCTTTTTGTCTTTCTGTCTTTTTGTCTTCTGTCTTTTTGTCTTTCTGTCTTTTTGTCTTTCTGTCTTTTTGTTTTCTGTCTTTTTGTCTTTCTGTCTTTTTGTCTTTCTGTCTTTTTGTCTTTCTGTCTTTTTGTCTTTCTGTCTTTTTGTCTTTCTGTCTTTTTGTCTTTCTGTCTTTTTGTCTTTCTGTCTTTTTGTCTTTCTGTCTTTCTTTCTTTCTTTCTTTCTTTCTTCTTTCTTTCTTTCTTTCTTTCTTTCTTTCTCTTAAACTTGCAAGAATGGCTTTTTTTTTTATTATTAAAGTCAATTGTGTGAGGATTAGATAAAAGCACTCACCAGATCAATATAACTTTCTGTTTATTAACCAGAAGTCTGTACTCTGCTTCCACTGAGCCACTGGGGTTGAGACACATTCAAGTGCAAAGAGAGGCACAAAAGCAAAAACAAGTAAAGAAGTTTGGAGTTTGAAGTTTGCACAGGATTGCTTTCCGAACACCCACAGCAGCAAAGAAACAAAACAGAAATCAGATCAACCAGCCAGAGAGGCATGATTTATGGTTTTAGCTTCAGACTTAAGCAAGTTTGTGCTGACACTATTAGTTTACTGTAACTGGATACAGTCGTACAATAGAGAGTTTTCACTGTTAAGTAAAGAGCAGAGCAGGAGCAGGACGTGTGATATTACACCGACTGGGTGATTACTCTGCTCAGTCTGTGAAGTCTCTAAAGCAGAATACAATTACAGTCCAAAACAGTGTCGTCTTCTGTATTTCTGCTCATCATCTGAGACGAGGAAAATGGACGGTACATCAGAGCAGGGGTCCCCTGTTGGTGGATTGGTCCAAATCTGGGCTGCCAGGGGTTTTCATGTGGGCAGCAAAGCCCTTTGACCAAAAACAAAACACTATTTGGCTGCAACATCTGACACAATGAGGTTGACTCAGTAACATTGTTGATAACCTAAACTATGTAGATATATGTGCAGATATATGAAGACTGAAGTTCTGAAGCTGTGGACCTTGAATTAGTAACTGTTAATTAACTTGTATACGCTCTGATAACATCCATCCATCCACGTATACTGTCATATATATATATATATATATATATATATATATATATATAATATATATATATATATATATATATATATATATATATATATATATATCTGTCCATGTGCAAAAACATATAACCTATTATATCATACAGTATGTAATTACTTGGTCTTGATCACACACCCACACCTCTGGGTCCATATGAGGTTCTTTCATCCCTCTACTGTAGCTCCTTGTGGCTTTGGGAACATTCATAATGCATATTCAATTTAAATACATTTGATTTGTGTTGATTTTTGAAGATTAAAGTGGTCTTTTAAAATTAAAATAAAACATGTTTAACTTTTTGCCGTTCAGTAAAATAATGCCAAAACATTTAAACCGTCAGTTCTAAAGTCTGTATTCTGAACAGTGATGTCTTGGTCCCGAAAATAACTTGGCTTGTCAAGTGAATGTTAGGAGCTGGTTTCTACTTGGGAGCAGGAGCTTTTTTTTCCCTCTCTTCTACTGCACTCAACAAAGCTGTCTTGTTGCTGTCCAGTGCTGAACCTGTTCATAAGGCACAGGTAACCATCTATAGGACATAAATACAATAATACATTAAACATTACTAATTTATTTGACAAAACAGGAGTTTTGGAAACCAGATACCTTTTGTTAAGGTTTGATGAAATCCAATTATTGTCACTCGTCATCTGAACTCGCTTTATCCTCACTAGGATCACAGGGGTCACTAATCCAGCTACAATGGGTGAAGGCGGGGTACACCCTGTATGAGTCTCCAGTTCATCTCAGGGCTGAACATATATAGACAAACAATCACTCTCACATTCACACCTATGGACAATTTAGATTAACCAATTAACCTATCAGTGCATGTGTTTGGATGGTGGGAGGAAACTGGAGTACCTGGAGAAAACCCACACAGATATGAGTAGAACATGCAAACTCCACACAGAAAGGTCTGCTGTGGGATTTGAACCAAGGTCCTTCTTGCTGTGAAGTATAAGTGCTAACCATTGCATCACTGTGTTGCTCTCAAATCCAATTATATTACTTAAAAACTGAGAAAAATAACATGTTCATATGTCTCAATGCTAATCTGTAAAGATCCTAATTCACACTATCTCATTCCAACTTTCACTACTGTTACAGCCCAGTTGAAACTAATGTTTTTCTTTCATGTCCAATAAACTCCCAAAGAACACTGCAGTTCCACAAAGTTCAAACTCATTTTATAGAGGTTTATAGAGGTTTCTTGCTTGACAGTTTGACAGTAAATAGCAAAGAGAAGGTGATTACTCTGCCATGGCTGGTATATAACATAATAAACCAACAAGCCATCTGTTTTCTTTTTCTTTTTCTAACTGATTTCTGGAGAGTTTTGTTTTTGGTTTGTGAGATTTAAGCATCCACACTTGAGAAAAATTTTCAGCCACTATTTTTTCAACTTTGAGGCAGTAGTAGTGAAGCAAAACAAATTTTCCAGCCATTATGCCCTTAACCAGCTGCACATTTTCTGTATTTGAATGAAGTCACATTAAAACCAGGCTTACTGTTCAGACCAAAGGACAAGAACATACTCACAATTCACAACCAAACCTTCTCACAGGGCT
Source organism: Siphamia tubifer (assembly GCA_020466265.1). Lineage (NCBI taxonomy): Eukaryota > Metazoa > Chordata > Actinopteri > Kurtiformes > Apogonidae > Siphamia > Siphamia tubifer. Next base: position 26,358,267 of record CM035790.1, on the reverse strand, counting down.
TCACATAAACGCAATCAACTACAGAAGTATAGTCCCAAGCATCCCCTGTCCTTAGACCCTCCTTCTTGGCAAGAAAAAAAATTAAAAACCCAGTGGGATAAAGAAGAAGTCTTGTGGAGAAACACACTGAGGGAGTGATCCACTCCTATGGACGGTCAGGCTATAGATAAAAATCAATTTGTAAGGGGGGAGGGGCAGGACCATCCACCAGACAGGTGAGAGAGGGGGTCAAGGGTCACAGGTCAGCAGAGGGCACGAGCGAGTCACCACAGATCCTGCCGTCCATGGGTCCCCACACAGACACTGCTGAGAGTGGAAAGGGGACACCGGGTGACTAGCCATGAACAGACTTGGTATGTAAGAGAGAGAGGGAGAGAGAAAGAACTCAGTGTCTGTACTTCCCCCAGCATTTTAGCTCCTAGGGCAGCTTAGACTGAACTATGACTTCAGTCTGTTTTTAGTTAACCTGACCATAGGCTTTCTCAAACAGGAATGTTTTCAACCTAATTTTAAATGTAGAGACTGTGTTCGCCTCTTTATTAATGTCACTGCAGTCACATGAAAGTATCCAAAAGTTAAAATACTGCATATGACCACTGGGGGAGACTCTAAAAAGCAGTGGGTCCCTTAGATTTACACTAAAAGTCTCTCAAAATATTAAGATTTTACATTAACAAGAGCAAAAAAATGACTGATATGTGATGTTTTGTAGTGTCAGTAAGCTATTATTTAGCATTAGCCTACATGACTCCTCTAACTCCTCCCATTTTGTCCATGATGGTCACTACTGTCTCTCCAAAGCCATGTAGGATGTTTCTAGTGCTAATAACTGTACATGGTCACTGTTAAACATTTAATAATATTTAGTAACATTGTGCAACTGGAATCTCTTCACTTCATCGTCTTCTACAGTGACTTTTGAAAACACAAACAGAACTGTTTAATCCTGTTGAGTGTCAAGAGGATTCAACACTAATAAAACCCAATTAGTAGTTTAATTAACCTCCTAAATCATACACATTGGATCTTTAATACAATAATACAAATACATTATCAAACACTATTGCACACAATGCAATGTCCTCTATAAAATGTTATATTTACTGTACATAAATACTCATCCTCGTTAATATGAGGATGTGATACTGCTGCCATGCATTTACAGTTTTCTGAACAGTAGACTGATTTCTTGAGAGAGGAAAAAAAAAGTAGTGTCTTTTGTTGTCATCGAGATGGAGGGACATCGACATAGCTTTGTGTTTCTACGGCTCACGTCTTTCAGTAGCGAAAACCCCAAGTTTTATACACTTGTGCTTTATTAAGCAGTAGTTGATTATGTGACAGCACTGGGATTTACTGCTCAAAGAATAATTTGGCATGCGTATAATAGAATACTTTCAGTTCGTTGGGGGCTGCTGGGGTCATTTAGTCGTGTAAAGGAGGTTTAAATTGAAGTCAAATTGGGCCTTTAAGGCACCTTTTAAATCCATTTATTCTTAAATCATTTTCTATTAAATTTCACTTTTGAAGTGTCTTTTTTTCTGCAACAAAAAAGGGCATTTAGTTGTTAAAGGGACAGATGCCCTTTATAGCCTATGAATGGTTCCTTTCTTGAAACATTAAAGTACAATGACTCAGATTTCTGATGCTTCATCTCTGACATAATTAAACTATAGTGTGACCTCTGTCTGCGATTCGGTGATCAAAAAGCTGAATTCAGTCATTGCCAAATTAGGTTTTTATGCAACTTTTATTTTTTTTACTTCTTCCAGTCAATCATCACGTCAGATCCTAATCAGATTTTTCTTAGCGTTGTTGTGTTTTTGTTTATTTTTCACTTGCTCAATAGACACAGCATCAGATATTACAGCCCAGAGTTGGTACGTCAGTAATCTTCCATGAACTGTCAGGAAGATGGATAAGTTTCACTGGTTTTCTTCAGGCTGACAATGACTGACTTCTCAAGAGAACTCATCAATACATTCCTGCTGTCAGACGCTTCTGTTCCTGCTCGTTTGGTGTAGTCAAGTCTGTCAAGGTCGTTGCTTTCTGCCTGCCACAAGCTCAGATCTGGAGCTTCTTGACTTTGCTCATGTCAACAGCTATTTGGGAATGTCCTTGACTCACTTTCCAAGCGATAAAACAGTGTATTTTCATATGTTTTTTTTTTTTCTACATGTGCTTTCATGACTCAGTGTTTCAAAGTAATTTATACATCACAGCCCTGATGCTTATCTTCTGTACTATAAAATAATTCAGTTTCATGATGAGCAGCAGAGACAGGGTTGTTTGCTCTACAAATAAAGTAATAAAATTTAATGGCTCTATCAATTCAAGATATAAAATATCCATTTGGTATAATTAAAAGTGAACTAATAATGCACTGCGTTCATTGCTGGCTTCATACAACACCCAGTTGGTTTGTTTTTGTGGTTGGCTGTAAAAGAGGGACATGATTTTCATAAAGTTGAGCCTAAGTCTGCATCTGTAATGGTACCTGTTGGATAATCCAGTTTGAGCTGTGAACAGGCCCAAATGAGACCAGTTTACATAAACAGTGGTTTGTTTATATTTTAAAAAGTATGTTGTTTTTCATTCTGTCAATAATCTATATAGTGAGATTGTTTATTCAACATTTATCAAATGTTTTTGTCTTAAATGAGACACGAAAGCAAATATAGCAAATGTATATTTTTATTATATTGATTTAATATCTAAACTCATGCATGTGACCTTTTATGAGTTTCCACATCCATGTGTAATTATGCCACAAATTGTATGTTTTTGTTTTTATTATTATTTTATTTTTTACAACAGATACAGATGAATATACAACTTATTCTACTTATGATAGAAGATAGAAACATCTCTCATCTCCTCACTGATTCTATTTAACCCATAAAGATCCATTGATATTTTTGTGGTAGTTCTCAAATAATTTTTCCTAATATTTAACTTTTAAGTGATTCATCACCATTCATTTTTAATCGTTGTGTTTTTGTACTTTTTTTGTGAAAATCAGGTATTTCCCTGTATTTCATTTACAGGTCAAGTTCTTTAATCATCATGGTATTAGATTTGAAGGTTATTAAATAACCTTCATGTGTATATATATATATATATATATATATATATATATATCAACATTTATTAAACATTTTATGTCAGTAGGTGGTTTGAGTCTACAGTATATTGGCTGTTTAGGTCTTTATAGGTTAAATCCCTTGTCACTTTATGATGTAATGACGCTGCATTTTGTAATAATCTGCCACATTTTGTTTTATTACATATTGCGTCTGTTATTACAAATTTCTGCCATGGCCATTTTTTTCTAAGCAAAATGTAACAATGTGGTGCATTATGTAATAAATCACCAAAGTGGATGTCTATACCATCAATCAGCCTCCTGAGTGAGCGCCCAGTGAACAGAGAAAAACAGAACATTTCTTGCACCACAAGGACAGCGAGGCTCAAACACAACTATAATACATTTTCACATAAAGTGAAAATGTATTATATTATTACATAATGCAGCGTAACATTCCCTCATAATATTAGACTATTTTAAATAGGATTTCATTTTGATGTGGGTTTGTAAGAATATTCCTTAGGCTGACAGTAGCCCCGGTCACTTAATGACACAGAATTGTCTGAATATACGTGTTTTTCTGTAACTTGTGACATAGCACATCTTTCTTTTTACTCAATTCTATACCTTCTACACAAAGCAAGTCAAATATTTCCAAGATGTCCAGTAATAGTTTATCTCCAGGTTTCTCTATTGAAACATGGCATCAAATATATCATTATTTCCAGACGGAACAGATTGTTAATATGGATGAACAAATTGGCTCCAGGTAGAAAATAATCCTATTTTAATGCAATAAAGCAAGAATAAATGACTCCACATGTTCTACTTTTCTATAATTTTATGTGATAAATGACACATTTAGATGTGACCGCTGCTGCATGTAAACAGAAATGTGATCGATTGTTTAATTTCCCTTTTGCCATATGATGATGGTGTGTTATTCATTTTCATTTGCTATGCTGCAGAAACAGAACTAGAAACAATCTATGTATTCTTAAATGTGGCTGAACTGTCTTGTATTAAGCTGAATAAAATGGAGCTGATGAATTGTGCTTCTTAAAATAAGAAATATAGTCTGGTTTCTCTGCTAGGATATTATGCAAACCATTGTTTTTGCTTGTTACTGTGAAAATGTCCTTCAATGGTGTCTGGAATATTTTATTTAGACTAATTTTATAGTATATTTCTGAATTTGATTACCCTTCAAATGGAAAACTGAGGCACATTGCCATGAAACAAGGTTTTCTCAGTCTTTTTTTTTTGAGTAATAATATTGTCTTATATGGAATAAGAGTAAAAATGGAAACATACTGTAGTTTTTACTGCATTGAAAATTAAGAAGTGACCACCACTATCAAACTTTGTGCTGTGGCAGAAATCTGCAAACGTTGTGACTTGTACGTGCATATAATGATTTTGCTTACTGTAAAAATCCAGTTATTATTCAAATGCCATAGCTTGTAAAATCTTTACTAGGAGATTGATGATGTTGTTCTCTCAATCATGATGAACCACCTCTGGAAAAACCCTGAAACCTGAAATGTAATCTTTGTAGATCACTGAAGATAAATGTTTTTCTTCCGGTGGGATGAAGACTCTTTACGTTGTCAAAATTAATGTCATTTCAAAGGTTGACTCCACAGCGGATTGAGTGGAGGACCTTGGTTTATGCTGATGGATCACATTGAGCTTGGGCAAACACCATAACTCATACTGTACGAACAGCTGAAGGTGTTTTGGACTTCACACAACTTTCTCTCCACCGACAGCTCGAGCAGGGGGAAGATAACTTAGGCAGGAAGCAGCTGTGAAGTGAGCTATAAAGCAATAATGTGACATTCAGATGACTGGAAAATCATCTGATCCTAAACGGTCCGTAGAGAAGTGATGGAGCAACATCTGCTAACAGCTACAGCAGTGTCTTCTAACACTAACCTGTCTGGTCAGCTATTCTTCTTCTCTCTCTCTCCTTTACCTATCTCTTCCCCTGCTCATGTAATCAACCTACCCTCATATCTCTCTTCTATGTATTACTTTGTGTCTTGTCCATTGTTGTTAGAGTCCGGGCACCATCCATTAAGGCATTAAGGAGACTTTATTGTCATCTCGACATGTAACATGAAGAAACGAAATTTAAAAACCCCTGGTCCCAGTTCAAACCCAGTAAAGTACAAGGTACAAGAGCAACTTAATAAGTACTAGTACAGAGGAAATAAATAAAATAAAATAAGATAAGGTGCGTACAGAATATTCGAGTAACGGAACTGTGTAAACTAGTAGGTACAGACTGAAAAAGTGGCTAGCGGTGTTCTTGTTTGCAGCAACATGATTTGCATGACGGTGAATGGGACGACTGGAGCCAAGTATTAGGAGTCAGCAGGGCCCTAATAAATCGAGAGGCTCCGAGCTGTAATCTTGGTCTTTTCGCCTCCTGTGCTGACAAAGTAGGCCAGAGAGAATGTACTAACAGATTAAAGAGGTTCACAACTTGCTACACACTACTCGCTGTGTGGATGGGGGTATGTGAGTGTGTAAAACCAGAGGTGAGAGGATCCTCTTAACATCTCCCCAACGGCACATACTGATCTACTGCTGTGGATGAGAGTCCGCAACACCATCAAGGCTTCACTTTCAGTCGAGTCACGAAGGGAATTCAGTTTTACAATTCACTCAATACTGACTTTCTTTTTTGTACTCGGCTCGGTTATCGCAGAAGGGCAGCGTAAACATAGCAGCAGCAGTATTGATCATTTCCACAGTTTGTACATCAACATGGTTCCACAGACGTGTGCTCAAAGAGATTCTGAAGTCGTCAATGTTTGATATAATTTGACTTTTCAGTTCAATTTATTTCGAGCACATAAAATCATCAATACATCAATCAACATGGTCAACATCTCTATTTTTTTGTACTCGAAAAGGAGTGGGAAGAATTAAAACGTATAAACTTGCACCCCTCTTTTACAAACCAATGCTCCAATAGTACTACTGGATTTGATTTGAATGATTTATTTCGAACATGTGCAGAATGCAACAATAATCAATACAATAATAATAATAATAATAATAATAATAATAATAATAATAATAATAATAATAATATGCCCGAAAGGACCTCATATCCACCTCCCCCATCAACATAAACATCCATAATCATTCATCAACACATTGTCCCCTCACACAATCTGATTTACACAATCAGTTCAGTTCAGATCAATCCTTTTTAAATATGTAACAAACAAAACAATCCCTAGTAATGAAAACAAGACAAAAATCTTGTTTTAAATTCAGAAGATTTTAAATGGAATGACATACTATACAACAGCTAAACAACATATTAACCTGTTACTTAGACTAAAACTAGAGCTCCATGATTAATGGATTTAAACTGAAACTTTTTTTTTTTTTTAAGGGAAATCGGTCTTTTATAGAAATCTGTGTAATGACCACAGACCATAAATCTGTATTGGGCCCATACAACATAGTGATACCAATGTAAGCTGTGGTTCACAGATGGATCCCCCAATTCAAATATAACTGCATGGGGATCACTCACTGTGCACACATGGAACCATATTGTCTTCTACTTATCTGAGTTGTAGGGACAACAGCCTCAGCAGACGAGCCCAGACAGTCCTTTCCATAACCACATTCACCAGCTCCAGGGGAATCCTGAGGCCTTCCGAGACCAGGTCAGAGAGAAAAAAACCCTCCAGCATGACCTGAGTCAGTGTCCTCCACACACAGAACCCTCAGTTTAAATATAACCACATGGAGATCACTCATCTTATGTGGTCCATGCACAAAAATTACATGCTAATTTCTGTTGTGTTTTGTAGTTTTACTCAAAATTTATAATCAAAAATCACATTTTTGGCCAAAATCATGCAAATGACTGAAGAAACATAATCACTAAATACATCTGAGGTCATTCATCCTCCCACCCACACATCATTTCCAGAAATGGAGGCACTTTTTGAAGAGGAATACATGCAAATGGAAGTATAAATGCAGTGAGATTTATATGATTTGAATCCATGTGTTTATGTTTGTTTGTAGGGCGTACATTAGTATTATTTCCTCGATAGGTTTGCATGAGATGCTCGAGTTTATCCCAGGTCCCAATGGGTGAAGATGGTCTTGATCTTAGATGTGTCACCAGCTCTCATCACAGGGCTGATATGTACAAACAACCATTCACTTTCACATTCATACCTAGTAAACCAGTTAACCTACTAGAGCATGTCTTTATATCAAGTACATTTTCACACACAAATCAAATAGAGCACCTCTTTTGCTGTGAGGCAATATTTCTCATCATTGTACTACTGTGCCATCCAAGTAATAATCAATGCATAAATAACTGTACAATTGGAGGTATCCATCATCATCATTTCAGTAAACACAGTTTCCGCATCATCGGGGACAACAATATTGAAATATTTAGATAATGATCTCGAGGATCCCAAAACAAATATGCCCTTTGATGAAGTAAACACTGTCAACATTTTCGTAATTGTGCTTAATCTGTGAAAGCTGCGACATTTTCCATTAATTATCCTGACTATACCTCCCCATAGTGTAATTTGTCTCAGCACAGTTTAGTAATGAGCCAAACAAGTATTCTTACATTTCTCATCAAAAAAAAAAAAAAAAAAAAAAAAATCCCTCATACTGCAATGTTAAAAAAGAAAAGATAAAACCCAAAGATCAGGTTGTTTGTCTGCAAAAAAACAAAACACAAACAACATTGTGCACATATGTCTAACATTATCCACTCTTTTCATTACCATGCCCCCGAAGAGGAGAATCCCAAGGCATTCCCAGGCCAGCCGAGAGATATAATCCCTCCAGCGTGTCCTGGGTCTGCCCCGAGGTCTCCTCCCAGATGGACATGCCCGGAACACTTCCCCAAGAAGGCATCCTCACGAGGTGCCCGAGCCACCTCAACTGGCTCCTCTGGACATAGCGGCTCTACTCCGAGTCCCTCCAAGATGTCCGAGCTTCTCACCATATCTCTAAGGCTGATCCCGAACACCCTGGGAAGGAAACTCATTTCGGCCCCTTGTACCCGTGATCTGATTCTTTCGATTATGACCCAAAGCTCATCACCATAGGTGAGGGTCGGAACGTAGATCGATCGGTAAATTGAGAGCTTCGCCTTCTGCCTCAGCTTCTTCTTCATCACAACAGATTGGTTTAACACTTGCATTACTGTGGATGCCGCCCCAATCTGCCTGTCGACCTCCCGCTCCATCCGTCCGTCACTTGTGAATAAGATCCCAAGGTCCTTGAACTCCTTTAAGGAACCTTTTACTACTGTACATTTTTGGTATCGCCTCTGCCCAGGTTCCAAGTGGTAGTAAAAGGTGACGTATAAACCATGCAGACATTGATTGGTCACATGTCTCTGTGACACGTCAGTTTACAAAATACAGACGTGGAAGTTGACTATAAATATATCAGTAGGTTAATCCACCTGACAAATGCCCCAAACAATTGTTTGACCAATGAGGGATTCATACAAGATCAACAATTCTCATTGTGGTTTAATTTACAATGACAATAAAGGTCATTCTGATTCTAAATTCCCTTAGCAGAGGATATAGAAGTAGTTTGCTGCACCACTATCATGTTCAGGTACTGTAAAGTCAGTACTATCTGTAATGGAAATGTTACCGAGCCGAGCCAATACTAGTGGAAATGTGGCATTTGTCAAATCTTCATCATTGACTTTATCTGTTTTAATTTCCACAGAAGCTTTCGTCGCCTCTCGTCTTTATCTGTCAGTCACTGTAACGGTTTTACAGCTTCGCTTTTCACGACGGCATGACATGTACTTTTCTCATAAAGCCTTATACAGTTTAATTCCCAGCGAATGTGTTAAAGGCAGGATTCTTGAATAACAAGTAGAAGAAAAAGAAGTGAGACTGTTTCTACTGAAGCCTTTTCATCTACATCCGAGGGATCATTGGAGCGGACGTTTTGCAGAGAAAAGGCTTTTGTCATTTTATGGTGTGGATTCAGTGCCATAATATGTGTACAGATGAGTGTAAGCTGGGACGTGTGATGTATAGAATTAACTGAGTGCAGATACGGAGACTATTGGATTATTTAGTCATGGTTAGCTGTGTGATTACCAGAGGTGTTCAAAGTACTGCCATTCTGTTTTTAAGTAGAAGTATAGCTACTTGTGTGGGGAAATACTCTGGTAAAAGTAGTAGTACTGATTCAACTCCTCTACTTAAGTAAAAGTACAACTTCTCAATTGTAATAAAGTACAAAAGTAAAACTGCATTTTTTTCCATGAATGTAATAATACTTATTTAACCATGAAGAATCTAAAAAGTTTCAAAAGTATCTAAAATAAAGCGTTTAAAGGTGAATTACTGTGTTTTTGATCAAGTCATGGTTACTCACTTTTGTGAATATGGGCAGGAAATTTAGGAGAAAAAAAAGTCACAATTAAGATAAAAAGTCATCATGAGTTATAAATATGAGATAAAAATACATATTTTTAACTGAAAATGTTAAAATTTGGAGATAAAAAGTCATATAACTATAATATATAGATATATCATAGTTTCTCTCCTCCACTAATTTTTCCTCTGAAGTGACTTATTTTTCGCACTGTAACATCTGTTTAGTTTCAAAAATGTAAAGAGTAGAAAGTACAGATATTTACATAAAAATGTAGGGAGTAAAATAAAAAAGTTGCCAGAAAAATAAATACTCAAGTAAAAAACAAAAACAATCTACTTTCTACTTTCTATCTACTTTCCTATCTGCTCATTTGTTGTTGTTGTTGTTTTTTGTTTTTTTTTGTGTTCTGTTTTGTTTTTTTGTATATATGTATATGTTTAGTGCTTCAATTATTTATTATTATTATTGTTATTATTTTTATTATTATCATCATTTTTGTACTATGCACTATATTGCTATAAGATGAATTCAGGTTATTGGGGAAGTGAAGAAGGGGTAGAATTAAATAAGCTTATGCTTCATCCTACTCCTTTTCGGACATGTCATTGTTATTATTATTATTAGTATTATTATTATTATTATTGTTGTTGTTGTATTGATTATTGTTGCATTCTGCACATGTTCGAAATAAATCATTCAAATCAAAGTACAGACACCTAAAAAATCTAGTTAAGTACAGTAATGAAGTACTTTTACTTAATTACTTTACACCTCTGGTGACTACAGGTGCTCCCCTGTCACTCCTCTATTCAATGATGACATTGTCACCTGAAGTGTACAACTGGAAAAGAACTTGTTGAGGGATTTTTAATTAGTCACATCCAGTCTGCTTCTGTGCTTTATATGCTGTAGTTTCCAATGTCTTTGGGAGACGCCTGTGATCAATGTGTCCACAGGGTGATTTTAAAAAGCTGAGTTGGTGTGTTTACTCATTACGGCTGATCTGCTGTATAAAACATACACCTCAATCAGCCTTCATTTCCTTTCGGGACTAGCCATTTGTGTTAAAGGAAATAGGATCTGTCACCGGATGAATTTCAACTTGAAGGAGCATGTGGGTGGCAGCTGGGTCTGCCACAGGGCTACTTGACGTTGATGTGAGTCAGATTGATGCCAGTCGTCCTTCAGAGAGTGCAAAAGCCCCAGCTAGCCTCTCCTGATGTCTGGCAGCTTCTGTAATGTGAACAAAAGCTTTGTTTGTGTGTAAGGGATGATGAAAAGTCTCAGAAACAGCCAATATCATTTACATCACACATCACCTCTGCCTGCAAAATAAATTACACCGTCTGCTCATCATCAAATCCATTTTATTGTTGCCATTCAGAGTCAGAACTGAGAATACAAACACTATTTTGCATAATAACCCATCTTGCACACAATGACCATTATGCAACAAAACCAATCTTAAACGCCTTTAATCTGTAATTTGCCATCTGTAAATACATCGATTGGGCCAAATAGGATCAGATGCATAGAGAAATATGTGCAACACCAAGAAGGGAAGTTACACTAACATAATATATACTGTGCTATAATGGCTAAATTATCAGTAAAGTTTCATATGAATCTTCCTTAACCCATAAAGATCCAAACTGCAACTGGTGACAGAAATCATATTTTGATCTAAATCTTACCAGCCTAATGTACCAGATCCCAGGACGTTTACGATGATATCAGCTCTCATATTAATGTCACACATCAAATGAAAGTAAACAAACTCATCTTTGTGAATATATAAACTATTTAGAAATACACCTGCAGCACCATATACACTAAAAGTTGTTTTCCAGAAAAGTGAAATATTAGAAATATGGTTTATCTTCCTTTTGAAAGCTGTCATCTGATCAATTATCTATTGATCCGGGCAAATGTGGTGTTTTTTGTTTTTTTTTTCTCCCCGTAATGTTCTAGCAAACATAACCCAGTACAGTATTTACGTTTCAAATGCATGTCAGATCCACAAAGCGGCATCATCTACTACATCAGTTCAGTTTATTTTTTTCAATCATCCTTATTTGAAATAATATAAACTGTATTTAATAACTTAATTCCACTAAGTTGTACCTCATCTATGTTTTGAAGTTTTGTTCACTTATATCCACAATAGTTCCCCTGAATAAAAAATATTAGTTGGAAGTACTTAAAAAGAAGAACATGTCACAGCAATAGTAGTAGTACTTTGAGTATTCACAAATTAATATATTTAATTATTCAGAACATATGGGTTTACAGTGCACCTGCAGGGCTCAAATTCAAACTTCATGAACTATTAGGGTCTAAATACGCAAATAAATAAACCAAAGATGAATAAAAGTATACAATTATATTTATATTTATATTTTATATTTAGAATAAAAGTGGGTTTAGTAAAAAGTCAGGTACAGTAGAGCACCAGTGTTCTACTGTAGGTGTGAAATAAATGTCCCCTGTTATAATAATAATAATAATAATATTTCTATTACTTCTATTTATGTATGTGATTGTTGTGTCATTTATGGGGTTAAGCCAGGGGTGTCAAAGTGTGGTCCTCGAGGGCCGGTGTCCTGCATGTTTTAGATGTTTCCCTCTTCCATTACACCTGGAGACCTTTGCATCATTATCAGTCTGATGAGGAGCTGATTATTAACCCTTTAAGTGTCAGCGTTGATTCTGAATGGATGACTTAATTTAAATTTTCAGAAAAAGGCAAAATTAAAATAGCTTTGACCAAATTTCAATACTAGTTTTCTTCTTTGGTAATTTTTTTTCATCATTTTCCACATTATTTGTGATTTTGTAAATATTTATTAGTTTTTGTTGCTCATTTTGTTTATTTTTCTACATTTTGTTTTGTTTTTTATGTTCATATTGTTCTTTGATTTTCTACCATTTGTGTCTTACTTTGCTCATGTTACCAATTATTTTGTTAGTTCTCAGGAGTTAAAGTGTTAAACTGAATCACATGGAATAGGGAAATATCGAAAACATGCAGGACACCGGCCCTCCAGGACTGGAGTTTGACACCTGTGGGTTAGACCATACTGCATTTTCTGTCTTCATTAGTCATTTTTTTCTACTTACATGAACCCTCCCACAGTATTAGTCCATTGTTATTATGACCAATCATCATTTTACAGATAATATATCAATCCTGATCATTAGTTAGTGTAGAATTTTTCCCAAGTGTAATGTGGGAGAAGAGTAAGTAGTCTCTATTCCACTCACCTGCTGTTGCTTTTTTTGTCATCAAACCTCCTGCCAGGGTGGATACATTAAAAGGCATCCCTAATATTAAACTGTCAGACAGACACTCTCCAACACTTATCCTGTTTCTGAGCACCTCTCTGTATGTATCAGTTTTGGACTCATAATGGTTGTCATTATCATATCTATCACCAAGATCTTGAGTCGCACTTCCCAGATTTCATTACAGTCCCCCCATGGTATCTCCAGAAATCATTCGATTGCCCATTTCTTCTCAGTAAAATCAGTAATTCCAGTGTATCATCTAAGTAATGGAAGAATTTTAATATAGTTGCAGTCGATACAAAATAAATAAATAAATAAAACCTTGAACTTCACTAAGGACCAATGAACAAATCAATAATAATTTACTACAAATAAGTGATTAAATGTTTGATGTGGTACTGTAAAATGTCGTAAATAACTTAATGTAGACATGCCGGAGTTGAGATACACCATCTGTGGAACGTTTTAATGCGCATTTATTGGCAGCTTTTCATCCTTTATATTTGAATTTTACAACCACCAACAGATTTCTAATGTTGGAATGAAATCATGTGAGTTTTTCTAGTTTTTAAAGTCACACAAGGTTCACATTCACGCCAAATAGTTGATGTCAAATAACCGTAAAACTCACTACGAGCGGTCTGTAATTTTTTTTTTTTTTTACTGTCTTTTCACATCAATAAAATCACAAGTTATAGTTTTTTATATTTATATTTATAGGTTTTTTTTCTTGTAAAAATGGTTCTTCTTCTTCTTTTATTTGTATTTTTTCAAACAAGCATCTACATCTACTTAGGACAAACAGATGCACAAAATTTTTTTTTTTGGTTTTGTTTATAAGAAAAAAATAAATAAAGCAAAACTAAATTGTTGTAAACAGTTGTGTCCTGGATGTTTTTTTCATCCCGTTTTAACCTCGACATAACCGAGCAAGTGCAGAAGGAGCCTGTGGGTTAAAGAAGGGAACAATACTTGGTGGATTTCAGTGACTTAAGAATAATTTTTAAAAATATCACAAATACATGGAGTGTCCAAAATGGTCACTGCAAAAACCAGAGGTAGAAAGTAACTAAGTAAAAATACTTCCTTATTGTACTTAAGTAGATTTTTTTTTTTTTTTATGTATCTGTACTTTACTTGAGTATGTATATTTCTAGCAACTTTTTACTTTTACTTCCTACATTTTTACATAAACATCTGTACTTTATATTCCTTACATTCTCAGAATAGACTTCAAACTAAACAGATGTGAATACGTCTTCTGAAAGGGGATGCTTTGAATGATGCCTTAAATTTACTAAAGGGTTCTGAGTTAAAGTGAAATTGTGTGTGGATGTGGGAGGTGTCAATCTGTTCCAAATCTGCGAGTACACAAACTGCATATTGTGGGTTTAATAAGTAAAGACAGTAGGTTGTATTTGTGCTCAGTAAGTCTTTACAAATTGCACGTGTCTTTTTCATTTCATAAAACATGCCGCCATCTGCTTGTGAAGTAATTAACTCTCACTTTAAACCCTGAAAATTAAAAAATAAATAAATAAAATTGCTGTCATTCACTCTGACATTCACTTCAACAGTTCAGAACCAGGTTTAATGAATTAAATTTTTCAGCCAACTGCTCATTTTTGTTCCTATTTAACAGTCAGGTAGAACCTCAACACCATGCCTGCCCTGAGAACCTGCTGTTGCTGTTTGCACAAGTCTGAGATTCACCTCTAACACCCTGAGGGGATTTGTTTCACACAAGTGGAAGTAAATAGGCATTAATACGCACTGGTGACATTGCTGCATGACTTTAAATCCGTTTCCCTCCAGATCAATGAAGAGAGGTATCCAGGGACCGAGCATGAGCCCACAGAGGAACCGATAATTACACAACAATGTGAAACCACTGCACACTACACTGAGCGCTAACAGGAGCTGGAAACAGTCTATAATTTACTATTTACAAGCTCCGAACAACAGCCGGGGTCAGATATTTTTGCAGCAAAACATGCTGTTACTGTAGGGAACACACACACACACACACACACACACACACACACACATGCACACGCACACACAGGTACAGGCTTTAGAACAAGCTGGTGCACGATACATTAACTGTATAAACAATTATGATGCATTTGGAGAAATTCATGATGTAAATAGTTATAGATGTGACAAATTAAGCAGGAATTTAAACACGTTTTAGAAATCTCACTCAAAACTGAATATAAATATAACTTTGCAAAACCTGGAGGGTTCAAATTCAAACTGTTTTAACTATTGGGGTCCAAAAACACAAATAAATGAACCAAAAACTAAATATGACCCATTCAAAAACAAAAAAAGAAGAATGTCCAACTTATTTTAGTTCAGGGGTCACATGCAGAACAGTTTGATCTCAAACAGACTTGACCAATAAAATATAAATGATGTCAGCTGAGGGTTCTGCGCAGGATCTTAGCTGTTCCTCGCAATGCACTCTTTTGGGCACAGATCTCTGATGTTGTCCCTTGTATCTGCTGGAGCCATTCTCCCAGCTTAGGGGTCACCACCACTGTCTTCCCATGTTTATCCACCACCACGATGTCAGGCTGATTGGCTATTACCATCTTGTCGGTCTGGATCTGGATATCCCACAGGATCTTTGCCTGTTTGTTCTCTGTCACCTTTGAGGGGGGGGGGGGGTCTCCCATCTTGACCCCGGGCCCTCCAGTCCATACTCTGTACAGATGTTCCTGTACCTGGTTATGCTCCTCCATGTATGCCTTGCCTGTCAGCATCTTACACCCCGCTGTCTCAGGGGCTTCTCTACACAGCCTACACCTGGGGTCCTGTCTGATGTGGTAGACCCCAGCCTCTATTGCCCTGGTGTTCAGGGCTTGTTCTTGCGTAGCCATGAGTAGTGCCTCTGTGCTGTCCTTTAGTCCAGCCTTTTCCAGCCACTGGTATATGTTTTCCTTATCAGCCATTTCCTCAATTTGTGTTCTGTCATGTGTTCGAGCATTTATGTGTACTAAAAAAACTCTTTTTTTTTTTTTTTTTTGGGTTGATTTGAATTTCACACCATTTTCTGTCATGTTTAACCTCCTCCAGCTTCGTTTGTGTTGCATTCATGACAAGTGGAGGAGGACAACGAAAGCACTATTGTAAAAACTGCGAGTAGTAAAACAAAAGATAATATGTATTGTCATATCTCGCAATGCACCTGCGTGTTATCATGCAGGTACCAGCGGTTCCTCCCGTTTAGTTTCCAATCCTTTTTGGCAAGTGCAATTATCCTCTCATCCATGTCGCACGCTGTTCATCTGTATGAGTTTCACATCAACACGGTGCTTTTGAATGTTAAATACTTCTGGGTTTTATAGACAGACAATATACCTCTTCTACTGCAGACGCTCAGGCCTTGTACATATTTTAATATATGTGATAAGACAGGATTGTTAGAGAGATATTGGGTGCAGCGTGTGATAGATTGGTGGCATTGGCTGGAACAAAGATTCTCATCGACCTTTGAAGAACTAAAGATGCTGAGTCTTTAATTCTTTTCTTTCAGGTACCTCTGCACACTTCTAAAAGGAATGATTGAAATGCATGTGATGAGAGTGTTTGACTGGTTTATATATGTGTGTGTGTGTGTGTGTGTGTGATGGAGGAAGTGGTGCATTTGAGCGTTTGAATGTTGTGTTGTTATTGCTAGAGAGAAGTATTAAAAGCATCCAGTACTTCCTTAGAGGCGTGAGAAATTTCACAGGCTGCCTCTTGGCTGTAGAGAGTGATAGATGGTTCCTATTAAAGAGGAGGAGGCAATTAAAAAAAGAGACAAGGAGAGTCAATCCCTCTCATATGGAATCAGTCTGCTTCTCCTCCTCGACGCTGCAGAACAGCTGACACCATATACTGTATACGCCACTGTTTCATTTTAGATTTACAGATTTCTTTCATGTTGTCATGTTCATTTGGTTTGAAATCTTTTTTTTTTTTTTTTTTTTTTGATCAGGTGTCTTTTTGGCTTTAACTCTACCAAGTATCCCAGTGTACTCCACATGCATCAGCTTCTTACCAATGTCATATTGCTCTACATATTGTCCTTACATCTTCAAAAGCACAGCAGTTTTTTTCTGTTCTGAAGAGTCACTGAGCATTGAGAAGGAGCTACTTTTTTTTTTTTATCATCTCTTTGAATCAGACAACTTGCAAAGTAGACCTACTGAGCTGGACTAGTCTTTATTTATTAATTTTTTTATTTTTATTTTTTTACTTTTTAGTTATATTCTACAGCCAAATCTGCTCTGTCAAATGGTACAGACACTTTACTCACAGTAGAGATGGGGAGAGTGGATGGAGCCGGTTACCTAGGGAACAACATAACCTAATCATTTTGTTGTTAAAACACACTCAGTGGACCACACTGAGATTTGAAGACAGAGCTTTTTCCGATGTCTTCCTTGAAGTGCTCAGTTTTGTCACTGGAGGATTATTGTATTGAGACATCCACATCCACAACTGCTTATTACCCAGCACAACACTTATCTGTCCAGTGTGCTGCTTGTTTATCTGTACATCAAACCCTGACACAATCATTACACGTTGGAGCTGAGAGTGGATGATTTTGCATATTCATTACAGTAGTTCCTCAAACTGGACCAGGATGTTTGATTATACACATTCTCTATCAGCAGATCATGAAAAAAAAGAAATAGACAATCAAAATGCATCAAAAACAGTGGTTATGCCATCAAGTCTGAACTCCAAACAGAAAAGAAAACATCTAAAAGCATTATTTTGCCGTAGATATTGATGTAAGAACTCAACTGATTTTGATTATTATCAAGAAAATTGATAGATATCAGTTCTGAAATGACAGACTTTTGGGCTAATTTTGTTGTTTTCTTTGTTTGTCTGAACAAATGTACCTTTACATAGACAGCCTCCTAATTTTTTCCATGACTGTTCTTCCAGTTTTTAATTATAAGAATTCAACATTTCTTTCTGTCAGTCATGTAGAAAGAAACACATGACTATATTAATCATGTGTTTCCTCCTACATGGTATGTATGTGTAATCCTAGATGGACTGAGTCATATTCAACTGTGGAGTATTTTTTTAATCATTTGGTTCAGTGCACTATGGCGGGAAAAATGACCCTAAAAAAACAAAAACAAAAAACATATACAATACTCTATGTGTGTGTGTGTGTGTGTCAAATAATTAACATTTTAATCAGATTAATCTGCTTTGGATCATTTTTGATTGATCATGTTTAACATACTTAATATCAGCCAAATGTTTTGTCTTTGTTTTTTTTTGGTACTCAAATTTCCGACAAAATACACACGAATGCATACACACAAATGTGGAGGAAAAAAAATTTAAAAACATGCTAAAATCCACTAAAGTTCACAAATAAATAAAGGAACACAAAAAAAACTATGTAAAAAATCAAACCTATTCAAAAAGGCTTCTAAAACAGACATCTAAAAATTTGATAAAATACCAAATATATATATATATATATATATTAGTTATTGTTATTTATTCGTCAACATTACAAATTATACACAAATATATAGTTCAAAATATTTTGGAATTTTCAGAATTATTCTAGTTTATGAATCTAATGCTAAAACTTGCAGAAACGTTGACAAAACAGAGTAAATGTGTCACATGTTCTGTGTTTGAAATGTAACATAATTCTACTACAAGAGTTTTATTCTATGAGGAAAATCTGCAATTCATAATATATAAGATTATATTTGGGGAAAAATAAAACATGAAAGATCAGATCATTAAGAAACAACTGTCAATGATTTGACATATAACTCTAGAGAGACTAAAACTATAACTGTGGGTGTTTTTTTTTCTGAATCTATCATTACATTTGAATTAAATGAATAGATTTCTAAGTGCTGTTTTCTTTGCCTCCTACCTTTCCACTTACTGTATTTTAGCAAAAATGGGTTTGACTGTTACCTGCAGTTTTTTTTTCATTGCTTCCCACGAGCTCAGCTTCATTTTAAGACTTCATTAGAAGTATTTCAATCTAGTTACCTTTGTCACTCTGACTCCTACACCCAAGGTCTTTTTCTATTAGTGTAGATGCTATAAATAAAAGTAATTTTGGGGTCTGTTTTTTCCATTAAAGATTCTATTAGCACCGTCTCTTGTGTTTGAGGAGACGAACAAAAGTTACAGCAGCTCCTGAGGACGTGAGTAATACTATCAAAACTGAAAAGTATTAAATATAAAAAGGAATATGAAGGTGTTTTATACAAGTTTGGTGAATTTCATTAGACATGTTATATAAAACAAAACTCAATATTGACTTGTAAAGGTTTTGGAACAAATCAGTATGCTGTATTTTATTTTCTAATGAAAATCTAACTATTACAACTAATAATGTTATTGAGTTTGTCGTGTCAAATTTATAGGTTTTGACTTGAATAAAGGCAGAAAAAATTTAGTTATTATCACTACTTTAACTGTTGTTTTTCTTAACTGTCCTTTGGAGAATCTGATAAAGTATAATAAATAAATCACACAACTTCATAATCACTAAATTCACATTCAGTATATTAGATATCTAGACAGATATTAGACTGATGTTCCACGACTGAAGGGGAGGCAAAGGGGCTACTGTTTTTGGTACTTCTGCCAAGGAGGTTATGTTTTTGTTAGGGTGACCCTGTCTGTTTGTCTGTCCGTCTTTATGCATGTCTGTCTGTGTGTCTTTATGCATGTCTGTCTGTCTTTATGCATGCCTGTCTGTCTGTCTGTCTGTATGTATGTATGTCTGTATGTCTTTATGCATGCCTGTCTGTCTGTATGTATGTCCGTCTGTCTGTCTTTATGCATGTCTGTATGTATATATGTCTATCCATGTCTGTCTGTCTGTATGTCTTTATGCATGTCTGTCTGTATGTATGTCTGTCTGTCTGTATGTCTTTATGCATGTCTGTCTGTCTGTCTGTCTGTCTGTCTGTCTGTCTGTCTGTCTGTATGTCTGTATGTCTATCCATGTCTGTCTGTCTGTATGTCTTTATGCATGTCTGTCTGTATGTATGTCTGTCTGTCTGTATGTCTTTATGCATGTCTGTCTGTCTGTCTGTCTGTCTGTATGTATGTATGTCTGTCTGTCTGTTAGCAAGATAACTCCAAATGTTCTAGAAGGATTCTGTTGTGGTGCTGGTGAGGTTTTTCCTGTCAGTAAGACAACTCAAACACTTATAGATAGATTTTGATTACATTTTCAGGGACCTTGGGGGGATATTATTTATTTCTGTACTATAGCAACAAAACTACTGGTTGATCCATACCAACATTGGTTTAGAGATTTCCAGTGACCCACAATAGATCTGTGGGTCAAAGCCCCCACCCACCATTTACTTAGAATGGTAAACATGTCAAATGTATGACATGACACTACTGGTTACATTCATACTAAATCAGGTTTACTGTATACAGGGTGTCCCGTAAGTCTCTATACAGAGGAGACATAATACATTCCAGACATATATGGTTCTAACATGTAGTTCTTTATATTTCAGATAACCCACAGAATGCATTTCAATAAAGAGTAATGAATTGAAAAATGGCAGACATAGAACACATCATATAAAAATAAAAATGTTTTATGTCAAGAAACATAAATTTTTCCTATGAATGAAGACTTATGGGACACACTGTAGATCAGGGGTGTCAAACTGCGGTCCTCGAGGGCCGGGCTCCTGCATGTTTTAGATGTTTCCCTCTTTCATTACACCTGGAGGCCATTGCATCATTATCAGTCTGATGAGGAGCTGATTATTAACTCTTTAAATGTCAGCGCTGATGCATTCTGAATGGATGATTTTGTTTAAATATTCAGAAAAATTCAACAGTTTTACTTTATTTTGTGCACAGAAAAGGTGCCAAAAAGCAAGAGTTTTTATATATATATATATATATATATATATATATATATATATATATATATATATATATATATATATATATATTTTATTTCACCATTTGTTTTAAATTGCTGTGACCAAATGTCAATGCTAGTTTTCTTCTTTAGTAATTTTTTTCCCAAAATTTTCCACATTGTCATTTTGTAAATATTTATTAGTTTTTGTTCATTTTGTTTATTTTTCTACATTTTTTTTTTCTTTGATTTTCTGCCATTTGTGTCTTACTTTGCTCATGTTACCAGTTACTTTGTTAGTTCTCAGGAGTTAAAGGGTTAAACTGAATCACATGGGAAAGAGAAATATCTAACACCTGACACCATTGACACCTGTGCTGTAGATTGTCAGTGAAAATGGTCCAAGTCCAATATGACATATGGTTTTCTAGGTTAGAGTTTAATAGAGGCCTTTCATTTCATATTATAGCGCAAAATATCACTCAATGTATAGCATATGGGAGGAAAAAACACAGTAGGGGGGGTGGCTGGAGTTGAAATTATTGAATCCATCCAGGATATTATTGAGCATCAGGGCTGTTTTTGTTGCACATTTGAGTTATTTTTAAGTAATATTCACACATTCCTCAGTGCTTCGACTGACCTACATGTACGAACCCTTCCAAAGGGCAACAGGTCAAACTGTTGATGCTCCAGGCGGTGGAGAGGGAGCAGGTGTTGGTGGTGTCTTCCAGGGATGTGAGAGGACAGCCAGACTGTGCGGTGTAAAACCACCCCCCCCCTTTAAAGGGCCATTTGTCTGCTGCTGAGGAGCCCCCACCTTCTTGGGCTCCTGGTTCATTACTGTTTTCATCATCGAGCGCAAAACATGTTTGACGTTTCATGTTGACTTTTAATAACAGTAGTGGTGTTTACAGAGGCAGTGAAGTGGATTCTTAGAAAGTTATGAGTCATTTGTACACATAAAGAATAAAAGGTGGAATGTGATCTGCCATAACTGACAATATACAGTATATATACTGGAGTACTATTTGAAAAATTTGAATATTTTGAAAAAGTGCATGCATTTCTGTCATTCTGTACATATTATATGGATGAATATTATGCGAATCAATACATTTCTGGCTTTTTTTGGTTTGATTTTGCTGATTAGGATTTATAGCTTCAGACAACTCGCTTTGAAGCAACACTACAGTTTTTGGGTGTGAGGGTTTAAGAAGCTATAAATCATAATCAGTAAAATTACAACAAAGAAATGCTTTGTTGTAATGTCTATAAAATGTATTGTTTTCACATTTCATGTTGAATAATTAAATAAAATAAGTTTTGCACAATATTCAAATATTCTGAATAGTACTTGTGAGCACTATATGAGTTTGTGTTTCTTTTTTTTCATGAGCGTGGGGTCAAGTAATATGACCTGAGTTCAACTACACTTGAACTTGTTGGTGACATTAGTGGAATAATAATAATAATAATAATAATAACTTTACATGTGTTATTTGTTTTTTAACCTTCATTTAACTAGGAAATGTGACTATTGAGATTAAAATACTCTTGAAAACAGAAGCAGATTTTCCAGAGTGTAAAAATGTCCACATCCACCCTGAAACCATACATAAGACCACCATACACATACAATAGTGTCCAATAAAATCATCTGAAACCACTTGCTTAGAAAAATATCTGCATCCACATTTATCCTTTTTGTCATTTATTTAAACCATAAAGACTCAAACATCCACCAGCAACCAAAATGTATGGAGATAAAGTGTTTTTCATACCTGTTAATGTACTATTTCTATCAATGCATGCTACTGTAATAATAGGATTAAAATGCAGTTTATCATATTTTCATGGTCATCAGATATGACCCATCGATTCTCCAGTAAAAGCCATGGATTTTAATCAATGACAGTGGATAGATACACTTCATTTATGTTCAGTTAATGTTATATTTTGCTGAAAAAAAATATTTTTTTATTGTTTTTCTGTGTTTCTTGTATAATAACCTTCAACTTTAATCTGAGTTTTTATGAATATCTACATAATCAGTGAAGGAAATGTAGGAAAATACAGGATTTTCACTGAAACAATACAAAACATAGACGTCAACATGACAATAAATAGTTATAAATCACTTCAGAAAGGCTACATTTAGAGGAAAATGTGAACTGTCACAGAAATAGCTCAGGGATTTTATAGCTTAAAATTACTTTAAATGTATTTAAAGAGACGCACTGCTATTTTTTAAAGCTGTTTATTGCTGTGTAGGTTTATTCTGCCATTAAAAACAAGTATATACTGTATAAGTGAATAACCACAATACTGATGAAAATCCGGAGTTGGTCCTTGAGCAACATCAGTGTTTACTCACTGCTCCTAATGTGTTGTATGTGCTAATGCTAATGCTAGATACTCTGTGTATTATGCTAAGATAAGATATGATAAAATAACCCTGCAATGAACCGATGACTCATTCAGGGTGTACCCCGCCTTCACCCATTGTAGCTGGATTAGGTCCCCAGTGACCCCTGTGACCCTAGTGAGGATAAAGTGGGTTCAGATGAAGATAAGATACTAATAAATATCATTAGTCTCACATCAGGAAATGACAGGTTTAGATCAACAAAACACAAAATCACATGGAAACCCCCCCCAAAATAAACCAAAACATATATACATTATTTACAGTTGTGCACAAACTGATCATATCACAGGTTTATTGCACGGTTTATTTCACAGTTGTTGTTGTGAAGCCTGACAGCTACAGGAAGTAAACATTCCTCCTATACGTCTCCTTCACACACTTTGGGTGTATCATCCTGAAAATGGATGATACACCTGAGGATGGATAAAATACAGACTGAATTACCCTGCAGGAATAATAAAGCGAGTTAATCTTTTAACACTGGACAATTTGATACCCGTCTGTTTTTGTAAGGACTAGTGTAATATGAGGATAAAGGCAGGTTTAACATCACACCATCTTGGTTTATTTCACACTTTGTTCATTTAAAAGCGTGTAAATGCTGCTTATTACACAGTCATTTACAAAAGTGAGTCGTCTTTGAAAATGATGTGATAATCTCTACTACAGTAAATAAAGTGGAAAATATTAGATCACTGATTGCTATATAAACTAAATTAAAACATCCCCCCAAAATCACCATGGGTTTTTTACAACTTTTGCTCATTGTAAATGTCTCTCTCTCTCTCTCTCTCTCTTTTTGAACTACCATGGCTGTCCTTGCTGCTCATGGATTACCTTTCCTCCTGTTCTTTGGTTTTCCTCTGGGTTTCACCACCTCCCCTCTGGCTCTTCTGGTTGGATGTTTTAGGTAAGTGCTCTGTTTTAAAGTATTACTCCCAGTTGTCCCTCCCCTGGTTGTGAATCTGTGTAAGATTCTTTCCTCTCAGTGCAGGAATGACACAGATTTTAACTCTGGACCAAACCAGTGAAAGCTGGACTGGACTGATTATTTAGCTCAGAAAAATCTAAAACCATAATATCTGTTTTGGGAGTTAAGGTTACGATTCATTCATTGGTTTATTCATGTAAATATAAAATGAGGTCTTTTTTTTTTGTTTGTTTTTAGCATAGAATTTTAGGACATGCCAACAGAAATCAGATTTAATCCACTATGACAACAGGACATGTTATTCTCTACAAGAGACAGAAAATCAAAACATAATAATCCAAGCATGACCTCACTCTCCTTCCAATTTTGATATTTTATTAAACCATACCAGGCAGCTGTCGGAGTCTGTAGCTAGGACTGAAATTAGACCTTTTGTGAGACATCTAATCTGTCCATATAGAAGTGAAATGTGCCATAGATGAGAGAAAGATGGAGAGCAGGTTAGTAGAAATATTAAGCCAATGGTCTTTTCCTACAGCCTGACAAGAATATGTCTGAAGAGGGAAATTAATATCAACCTTTCTGCAATTTTAAGCCTTCGATCTGATTTCACAAATTCAATAGTTTTCTCTTCTTTCTTTTTACTGTGGGATTCCTTTGCATTTTCACTTGTGTAATATGGATTGTACATCTAAATGTTGCAGCGATACCATGTTATTATACGACAGTTTAACACAAATATCTGTACTTTTTACGGCTTATATATTTTTAAAGCATGCTTTTTACTGCAGTGTAAATAGCCATTATTTTTCTTTTGCATTATGGGGTGCTTTCACAGCATCGAGGCTGATAGTATATACATAAATGGGACAATAACACACAGAAGAACATGACCAAATCCACCTGCATACATCACATACTATATGACAAACACAGCAAGGTGTAACGACTCGAAAAAGACACAAAACCAAAACTGAACTATACATATAAAAGATGGGATAATGTTTCTGTTGCTGACATTGAAATATCATTTACAGCAATGACTCAAATGAATGTTCGTTACTTTTCATTTTTGATTTGATTCAGAGTTAAAATGAGAAATTATTAAATTAGAATTTAATCGTCCCTGCTACATGACATTCACAGAAACAGCTGGTAACATCTGTATCCTGTGAGTATCTTTCATATCTGAACCTTTTATTTTTATTTTACTCTTTTCAATTGAGTTAAAAGGTAAGTGGATTCCATGTTATACCTGTTTCTGCATTAAAATCTGTGATGACAGGTATCACACATTACATTTAAAAGAACTGATAAGGAATACATAAACACATATGGCACATTTTAAGTGCTAATGATACAATGAATACATCAGGAGTCATTTCAGGATAGATGCTTGGATATTTACTGTCAGCACAAGCTTTCACTTCTGATCACTGCTCCCTCTGCTGGTGTTTTTAACATTGTTATTTTGAAATCCCACTGTCGAGACTAGCTTACAGCATTCCCCCTATACAGTTATTGATGCAATTGCATTGTTTAGCCTCATTAATGCATTGTTTACTCCCCTGCCCACATGGCGTGTTGACATTTCAGTGCTGTAATATTTCATCTCAGTTGAACCCCAGTGAGATTTGCTGCTGGTCTATCGTCGGAGTCGGTCATAGTTGCAGGTTCACAGTCAGATAAATCATCAGCAGCTTTTCCACTCCCTTTAACTTGACCGCTCAGACACAGCTCAGTGGGAATATGCTTTTCACAGGGACACAGACGCCGGGCTGGATGTCAACATGTCGCTTCTGATCAATACAGAGATCTCATTCCCCTTCTGCTGTGAGCCCGTCTGCTCTGCTTCACCTCCTGCTTTACCTGAGTGCTCCACTAGATGGTATAACATAGTCGAGAGTGAAACAGGGTCTGCTGTTAAGAGAGGAGGGGTGGATTTATATATGTGTGTATGTGTGTGTGTGTGTGTGTGTATGTCTTAGAGTTTCATCAGACTAAGCAGCTCTTTATATGGGAGATGGGGAGTAAACATTTGCTTTGTCAGTCCTCCCCTTGTGATCCCGCTCATTGTCGTTGCTTAGGGGTGAATATGGTTCAAAGTCAGCTGGGGTGTATGTGCCAGTTGGAGCTGAAGCCCTTTTTTTTGTGCGTGCGCATCAACCTGTCAAGGAGGATTTCCACCTATTAACACCTGTCAGTTTCCTCTGTGCAGCCTCTGTTTGCAGACGTTGACCAGGCGAAGGCCATGTCACTGAAAATGAGTCTTGACAGTTTGTCAGATACGAGGAACATGAGACGTGGGGTTCAGGGCACTGCAGGAGGGTTAACCAAACCTGACAGGTCCTGAAATGATGATCTGCAATGATAAACTGGACATTTTGTTACACCTTTTATAGATCGACTGATGCACTTTTTGAATTCCAGTCCTTGTGTATTAGTGATGGGAATTCCAGCTCGTTTTAGAGAACTCAGCTCACTAAAAAGAGCTGGCTCTTTTGACTCCTGAGTGGCTCTTCATATTTTTTGGTGCTTAAGTTATTACCAATAATAATGAAAAGTTAGGTGCAATATAAATTTATAATGTGAAAAAGAAAATTCACTACATCAAATATTTAGACTCCAAAGGGATAAAATAAATAAATAAATGGAGGTTTCTCAAGTGCCTGTGCAGGTTATTGGTGGCGCCAGCTCTATATGAAAGTTTTTCACACTCAGCAATTGGCCTTTGTTTGGTCACTGTAATTGACATTATTGCAAAGTTTGCAGCGTTTCCTGTTGCCAGTCTTTTTTTTTTTTTTTACCTTTCCAGTTCGTTTTCGTTGCGGTCTCTCTGCTTTCTCATCTCTCTCCCTCCTGTGTGTGTTCATTGTATGCTACAGTATGTGGAACTCCACCCATCTGTGTGTAACTCCAACCCTCTCCCCTCTGCTCAGTGCAGAAACAGACAATGGCCCACACTGACTGATCAAGTGTAGCTTTAATAGAGAAAGAGAGAGAAAACACAGCGGCTCCTGTTGTCCACGCTAACGAGCTGGTTCTTTGAGCTGATTTGTTCGTGACTGACTCATCACTACTGCGTATACTGTTGCTCCCCTGGGTAGCAGTCCAGGAGGCAACATATATACAGTATGTGTGTTCCACGCACCCTTCTGTGGAAGAGAAACAGTCAAAAGCATGTTTCGTGCTGTTCACTCACACGGAGGATGTTTATTGTTCTTGACAAATCATTAAAACAACCACATTGACTAACTGTTACCAACAGTATTCATAGTTTCTTCTTTCACTGTCTAACACATAACTTATCACAATTGATGAACTGTATGCATTCACTTTTTTAACAAATTACATTAATCAGCAAAATCATTATTGTTGCATTCTGCACATGTTTGAAATAAAGCATTCAAATCAAAAATCAAATCAATAACCGATGAATTAATATTTCAACTGGTCATTTTAGACACTATTATAAATGTCCAGTAGGTAGCATAGTTCTACACAACAGCATTAACATGACTCCCCTGTATTTAATACAGTTTTACAATAGCATTTCTGGTATATGGTCATAAACCCAAAATATGCACGTTTAGTGACAAATAAAAACCAGGAAATGTCATATTGTATGAAAACAGTTGCATAAATGTCTTTAGAGAAGAGTAAGCAAATGGCTCCTGACATCCTCCACCCTACTGCATTCACCATACCCTTGACCGCTAGCATTAGCAGGTTAGCTTAAAACACATTCTCAAATTCAACAAAGGTATCTTCACAAAACCCCTTTCCTGTTTCACAGTTACTACAATATCATTCTGAACATCCCCAGAATCTCACAGTTTAAATTGTAATCTTAAACCATCGTGTTTAAGTGTTCATATTTCGTACTATTTACTCACGCGGAGGATGTTTATTGTTCTTCCTCTGCTGCGTAAACCCAACCTCCACCACCGTGCGACATATGCGCCATCTATTGGTCGGCATAAGGAAGTGCACCAACTCAAACATGCTATAATGGAACCATATGTTACAGAAAAAATGCACAAAACAAATTGAAGAATTAAATAAAAATTGTAGAGGTGCCTGTTTTTAACACAAATGTATTTTTACCACCTTTTTTGTACATATAACTATTTGCAAGCCTCTACAATACCAACAGATTTAACCCCTTGTCAATTGGCACAAATTTGCATCAAACTGGAATCTGCCAAGGTTGTTTATTTATTCTCCCAATGCCAGCTCAGGCACATACATACTTTATCTATGTGACTGTTATATTTGATGTAGCAAATTTACATTATAGCCATATTTCTATCTATTTTATATGCAATAGTCAAATGATCAGTTGCCACTGAATTTAGCATCTGCTTGATAGCAAAAACACAAATAATTCATCATTATTATTATTATTATTATTATTATTATTATTATTATTATTATTATTATTATTATTATTATTATTATTACTATTGTATTGAAAGAACATATAGGAAAATGCATGACATTTACTTGTACTTTATACTTTATACTATATTTGTGGTTGACAGCAACTTACATTTATTTTTTACAGGACCTATGCCCTCTCCCAACACATTTCTGTTTTTCTGGCAGAAAAAGTACTGGCGAGGCATTGGGGTCAAAAGATTGTGCGGTGGAGTAAAAAAAAACCCATTGAATGTCTGGCCAATGTCCTCGACAAACGGGCTTTGTGGAGACTCTGAGCTCCAGAGAGATAGATACAACCCAAGCAAACATTTTTCTTCCTAGGATGACAAGTCCAGTCTCATCTGATTGCCTGCCTGAAATGGTGTGCATGTGATTACGTCATTGACATTCTGAAAAACAGGGAAATTTTCTGTTGAAAACGGTTAGAGAAGCTGAGATACAAGAAGCTGAAAGAAACCAAATGTTGATAGTTTAAATATTGTGCAGTTAAGAACGAAACAAGGAAAGTTAGTTTGGGTTTTTATGGTTATGTAGAGCTAATCAATGTTTTGTTTTGTTTTTTTAATAACCACCAATACAATAAGCATACAATATGAGTACAATTACTTGTTTACATCCTATACTTACTGTACCAGTGTAATCTGAGCAAAGAAAATTATGTTTTTGCCTATAGTACAAAACATAACAGAAGGGTTGCTTAATCAGTTCCACAGACTAGTAGAGAAAATAGAATAGAATAGAATAGCCACTTTATTATCACAAATATTCACCGTAGTGCACATTCAGTGAAATTTCGATGCGGGAGCTCGCCATCAGACATAAGAATCAATCATAAAATCAGAATTAAAAATAAAAACAGTCCAATAAAAAATTTAAACAATCCAATAAAAAATAAAAACAGTCCAATAAATACTTAAAAACTATACTAAAACTACCAAAATGTTGGCCAATGTGCCCTTGAGCAAGGCACATAACCCCTTCCCCCATCCATTTGCTCCTCATACGGCAGCCCGCAGCCCCCAGTCTGCAGAACGTGGTGTGTTCAGTTAGTGATAGGTCAATTTCAGTATGTGTTGCATGTTGGCATGTAAAATATATTCACAAATTGAAATTTCATCTTCTAATTTGGTGCCATGCTGAGTCTACCATCCCCTCACAGCAGGTCTGTAAACGGTGAATGTTATTTACTCGTCCTGACTCCATGTCTGGACTTGTTCATGCCTTCTTTAACATTTAGTTAAACCAGTAAATCACAACTCACAACAAAATCAAACATTTTAAATGTTCTTATTTAGCATTATTTTTGCGGTATGTGAATCGGTCCCAAATCCACTTTCAAATTCAACATGGTGTCTTGGATTGTGTCGGAAGGAAATCAATTCATACAGTTTTGCTTATTAATTCACCTGCGCACTCGTCTGTCACTTGTTCTGGCAGCTGTTATGTCTGCATCATGTTCAGGACATTAGTAACATTCAGCTGCCTCTACGTGATGCCAGATATTCCGGAAGCAGGACGAGCTGAGACAGACCTGTCTCAAGTAATTGCTCTTGTTTCTCGGCTTGAGTGCTGGATAAGAGATGCTGTTTATAAAATGAAACTTGTACAGCCTTGAGATCGCCTCAATAGGTGACCTGTTGTTGACTGGTGTGCTGAAGGGTAATGTTGGAAATAACCACCTGTCTTTAGTTTATCCAGTGATAAAAAGCTATAATAACACCAAAGAAGAAGAAATAAGTCTGACAGGAGCTTAAATTGGCTTCAGGAAAAAAAAAAAAAAAAACCTTCTTCTTATACCAGAGCTCTTGTGTTAAAAATAACTGCTCCCAATGATATTCCATGTGTTCTAGGCTGGAAATTAAAGGGTCTCACAGTTGCTAATTTATACAAAACCCTAAACTTAGTTCAATGGTGTGTCGTTGGGTCTAATCAGAACTCATGTTCATAGAGTCAGAGCTAATTATAGTGATGATGCATTACTGTGCTAGTGTTTCTGCCTCCTAAAGGTCATTTACTGTAATATGTCAGATTACCATATTGTAGAAGTTATATTTTGAGTGCCATGTCTGCATTTATGAAAGAACATACCAGTAATAATGCATTTCTTAAGCACTACTGTCAGAGAGCATGTTTTACATTTAACTCCGGACTCCATCCCAATAGTTTTCTGCAGGAGATAGCAGTGCAGTCACTTACATCTGTGCTCTGTGTTCATAGTATTCCTGGGATTTTCATTTCTACATTTTTGATTCGAGCTGTGGTTCGCTTAGCATGAAGACTGGAGACAGATGGAAAAGCACTGAAGTGATTTTTTTTTCGAGCGACTTGCATCTGGTGCTGAGTCCTGTTGTCACAGTGAGGTGGAACAGATAGTTAAACACTGTTCAACAACAAGAAAAAAATAAACTTGTATTTCTATGTTTTTGTATAAACTATATACGTATGTGATTGCACCACACAAGTTGTTTCCACCTATAGTTGTGATCTGTGTAGTAACTTTAGATAATTCCTTCCACATGCATAGACATTGGATGTGGATGTTTTATATCCAAGAGGAAAATTTAATGAGTTAAAGGTATTTCCTGGAATGGTTAAGATTGTATTTCTTCAACATATAAAATACATACACTTTAATCTTCGGCAGATCAGTACTCACAACCCACTTATTTGGTATAGATTCCATAAAAAAATAAACTAAAATAAAAAAATATATATCTGTGTGTGTATAAATATGAAACATAGACAACAGCTTTACTTCCAAACACTTTCAGTCCATTTTTTTTGTAATTTTCAAATAGCAGTTTATATTGCAGAGCATATCATGCACTGTATAATAGAGCATATTTTATAAGTATATAGTTATTGGGATAGAAAACACGTGTACAAATTGACAAAATAAATAAAATCAGGGAGAAGGGATTAGATAAGGATAAAAAGTAACCAATGAGAGTAAGGTAAAGTCAAAGATACAGGTTCAGGTTTCAATGAAATGTGGTTGTAAAAGCTGAATATACCTGACCCATTTGGTCTCAAAACAAAGAGAAAAACTAATTATTTCCATTAAATAAATATCATTCACTGTATGTCCCCACTCTTGTATGATAGGGGGTTCAGGAAGCAACCATTGTCTGGTGAGTGCTCTTTTGGAGGCCACTATATAAACATTAAACAATTATTCACAACATCACTCTCTGCTAAAATCAGCATTTCCTAGAAATAATGTGGGGGCAAAGTAAGGGCAAGTGATATTTAAATATTTTTTTCAAAGCTTTATTAACCTCTATCCAGAAGAGTCCAAATTACAGGGCATTCCCAAAATATAGTACATGCCAATTCTTTGCTTCCAGAGACCGACACTGTCTCCAGCATGTTCTGACCCAACATGAGATGGAATGATCATCATGATTCAGTTTATTGCATCTTTATCTAAGAAAGGTTTTGACTTTTTAATTTAGAATCACCTTACATTATAAATCAGAGGTGATTACTTTGATACAGGAACTCCCCCTAACACGATGAACGGGCATCAATGCATTGTTGAATCGATAGATACAAATTACATTTACATTAAAATGGCACAAGCTTGCACTTAATTTTATGACTCTGTTATTCTGGTCAGCTGTTTAATAGTCAGTTTTCCATTGACCCTCAACATGTAAAAATGTACCTAATGGAGAAACGACAACTTTGATAACATTATTATGGGGGGGGGGGGACTCTCGCAAATGGTATATTACGCGAAAGAGCAATGGAAATACCTTTTTTTCACAACTAGAGTTAGGTGAATTAAGAAAAAGGAGCTGTTTTTTCACTGCAGGGAAACATGATGGTCATTGGCTAAATGTATCAAAACCCTGTCAGTGATGTTTGTCTCTGGGGGTGAATGGGTCAGTAGGTAGGTCAGGACGCTGGACCTTGGCCTTGGATTGGATGAACTATTCAAAAGAGTAGATATTGGTCTGAAAGGCTGAACTTGTTTGGACTGTTACTGATATCTACAGTGGAAGACAGGTTGGTTCCCTAAGTGCTATGACTATATCAGCTGAAGAGAAAAAGTGTGAAGTCATACTCCTGCACGTGTGTGTTTCTGTAGTTTTATGGTATAGCAGCTTCAATTAACCCATAAAGATCCAGTGTCACTTCCCTGGCAGTTCCCAAATGAATTTGTCACTCTACTTAACCTTTCTTAATCAATTCATCACCATTTATTAACTAAATTATCCTCTGTATTCTACATTTCTTCGGTACAGATCTTGTATTTCCCCATATTTAATTCACTGATCATGTAGATGTTCATCAAAGCTCAAATGAGAATTCATTGTCATAATATTAGAAACTGAGAAAAATTGATAAAATGTGACTTTTTCAACAAAATGTATCAACATAAACCCAGTATGTCCACCCACTGTCATTAGTTCAACTCCATGGGTTTTATGTTGTGGATGTTGTAGAAGATAACTGTGTTTCCACTAGTGTTGCACCGATCGATCGGCTTTCAATCATAATCGGCCGATATTGCCTAAAAATAGCGATCAGAAAAATATGCCTGTCAAAAAGTCGAACATGTAACGTAAATTACTAGTGACCATTTTAAAACTTGCAAACATGCTACAGAACAGGTGCATCTCATCTTTGTGTACTTTTTAAAATATAGTTAATTAATTAGTAGTAAAAGTTTGGGACCATTTTACGCTGCGTAAGGCAGACAACAGTGTGCCCGCCACGGCTAAATAGCATTAGCATCCGAACTTCAACGGCACTTGGTCAAAGCAGACTCCTAGCTTCTACGTTTTGCTAACTGGTGAGTACTAGCATCTGTTAGCATGTAGCCTCATGTAGCAAATGTACAAAGGTAGTGTAATTATTAGGCTACATCTGCCTCCACATATTCAGGCGCATGCACGCGCACACAACTCAAAACAGTCTTCTTCCATCCCCATTTATTGATTGATCTAGTTTAAGACTGTAAAAGCTAATATTATTTCAGGTAAATGTGCTGCTGTGAATTTGTCCTAAAAGCTGCTGAGTGTGGGTTTGTGTTCCTTTTGTTCAGGGGTTTAGTTTTACTCTAGTTTAGGGTCAAAACATGTGGAATAACAGAGAAAAGGCAAAGACAGTGTAAATTGAAGACACTCAGAATGTCCATCGGTTTAGGATATTCAACAGTATTTTAATTTTGGCCCATTATGTTTTGTCTTGTACTCTTAAAAAAATCTGTTCAAATGTTTTCTGGCACTTGGTTTGATTCCAAACAAGAATTACATAATCAAAAGTTTATAAAGATACAGTGAAAAAAAAAAGGAAAATCACAACTAAACTGGAAACCATAGCAAAAAAAAAAACAAAAACAAAAAATCCTAAACTGTTTATTTTTGGTGATCAAAGTTTTAGTGAGAATCTACATGTTTTATAAAGATCAATGAAAATGGAAAATGGTTGTAGCAGGGTTTTTTTTTTTTTTTTTTTGACCAGTGCTGACTCTTCACCGGTTTGTACTTTTTATTAGCTCAAATGTGAACTGTTCATCTTCTAACTCATATTCTGTGCAATGTTCTAACAAAACATTCTGTTGATTTAATATTATAATATTGGACAATGTTTTGCTGAGTTTCCAGTCTGAGGCAGAATAAAATATGACATTCAGTGCAGCTGTGTAAACACAATATCCCACCAGAAATTCTTCATTTGTACAGTTTCTACTCTTTTGTTTGAAAAGTCTCTATACACCTCATTTGTGGATTTAAAAAAAAAAATACCCACTTTGCCTGAGGATTTTCCTGTAGGAAGTTTTGTGGGTGTTTAAGGTGATGTGGTCGTTACTGGCAGCAGTTCTATCACAGTCAGATTCAGACCGAGAACTCCACTTACACCTTGAGCTATGAAGTTAATTTAAGTTACAGTCTCTGCACAACTTCAGCCATTTTAACCTTAATCTGAAGCGATGTGGACTCAAGAGGCTGACATACTGTATAGTGTAGTAGACTACTACAGGAATATGAGCACAAAACCAAGTCAGTGAGCTGGTAAAATGCTCTTTGTATTTGACAAATCTATGTATAAATTAAATGTATCCTTAAATAGATCAAAGCCAGCCTTATCTTTATCTTAGACTGAACAGTACAGACCCAGTGCCACCTTAAAAATTATCATTGTGACCCCAGGCTTTACTTAGAGCAGGGGTGTCCAAACTATGGCACGCATTTTTAATTGGCCCTCCAGAAATGTTATGAATAGAAAAGAATATGGCTCACATTGGAACTTTACACTTATTAGTTTTAACACCAGAGGGAGGGAATGACATGAAAAGACAGCCTTGGGAAGAAAAAAAAGTACACGATGTGTGAAAAAAACCCACACACATGTCCACACATGAGGATGTGTGATGTGTGTCATGTGGGTGTGTGTCTTCAGGTGGACAGAAATTGTTTCAGAAACTACCACAGTTAAAATAAAATAAAAAAATATCTGGCTATTGACAAATAGAACAGCATGTACAGTAACATGGACAAAGAAAGCTCCAGAAATCAGTTTGATTAAGATTTCTTCAACCTCAGAAATGTTCAATCTGCACTGTACAATAATTTATATTTAAAAAAAAGGCCGTTTTTGTATTGTCCTTTGTATAACAGTTTTAATTATTTAATTACATAAGAGTGGTGAATAATTCACTGATTTTAAAAGTTCTACTTCTCCTGGAAAAAGTATATCAATTATTTACATATAGGGATTTTTTGACCCAATTATTGACAAACTAGACCAAAAATATCAGGTGTTTTAATAAATATGTCATTATGGTACTAAAAGGGTTAACATGCAGAGTACACATTGCTGTGCACAGAGTACATACGACAAAATCAGCTGATCTCAACTGATGCACAATTGAACGGCTCCTTGATCAAGTGACATTTATTTTGTTTTTAGGCACGAGAGTCAGATCAATAAATTAAATAATAATGATAAATATAAGAACCTCAAAAAAGATCAATTTGTGGAAAGCTGTGATGAAGGCATGTTTTTCTGTAATTATATTCACCAAAGTAACATATTTGACCAAAGGTTATTGTATATACCTCACTTCTAGTAAATGGCCCAGCCCTTGAATTTTATATTTTTTGTATGTGCCCCTAAGTGGAGAAACATTTGGACACTCCTGGCTTAGAGTACATGGAGAATGAAATATAAATAAAACAACAAAAATCAAATTCCAGTTTTGACAGAAATATATAATACTGGTGGTGGTCTGCACTCTTCTTTCACTCTGCTTTTTTTCTGGATTAAAATACTTTTTTTTTTTTTTACATTAGAGGATGTTTAGAGTCATGCTATTGAGTCCATTGCACATTTCCTAACACTACAGTCTTTGCAAAATGGATTTTACTGGTCACCAAGAAAAGGGATCACATCGCCTCGGTCTTATATTCCCTGCATTACTACTCACTTCAGTTTAAGATTTTAGTCCTTTTCCCTTTGTACATAGTACTGTAGCAGGCTTGGACTGCTCATCTGTGATTATGGGCATTTTCCCAGTGGGCTGCTGCACATTAGACATGCTTTCACAAGTTATCACCAGCCATGTTGTCTTTATTGTTACTACAAGTAGCCACTAGCAATAGGAAATTAATATTTTTTTTTCAACTACTATTACTGACAGAACACTGGGGTGCCCACTTTATATACCCCTTACATCTTTATATACATCTTTATGATAGTGGGCATATGGTGTAATTGTATTTTTTATTTCAACTGTAAAATTCTTACAACAAACTATAATAAATAGTACTTTGTTGAACTCAAACTACGATACCCCTTTTGTATTTGCTGGATTTTTGAGCGAACATTGTGCAAAAACACGTTGCGGTGCACGATGGGGTATGTAATGTCAAGGCTCTGTCTGATGTGATGACTGGTGAGTGGTTCACTGGATAAATCATGTAGCGAGGTGGCAAGTAGAGAAAGGGGGTGGGGTGGGTGGGGGGGGGTGTAGAAGACTCAGGACAAAAAACAGAAAGCTTCCTGGTGTTTTAAAATAGTAGCGCTACTGCTAGCATTGCTGCTAATGCTCCCGACATCCCTACTTTAACCAGTGAAAATGAGGGCAACTTTACCTAAGAGGTTAGTCCAGGGTCAAATGTTGGGTCAAAATCTGTGACCGGCAGTGAAGAGGTGGAGGGAAGTGAAGCACGAGAGATTTAAGAGCGTGCTAGCATGCTCAAATTCATGCTAGCACTTCTAGTACTGACGTACATTGAGAGAAGATTATCTCTGAGGCCTTCAAAAGTATGAGCACTACAGCCCAGGACCACCTGGAGACATTCATGCTAATGTCAACTGAAAAAGACATTTTGATGTCATTGGACACGTGTACAATTGTTGACATGGTGGCAGAAAAGAGTAGCCTCATCACCTAACATGTGTATGTCCATCCCCAAGACTGTCTGTTATAAAGTATGATAAATTTAGACACAAAAGCGTGTGTGTTTTTTCTCCCATTTTGTAATATGATCATGGTGAAATGACAGTGAAAGTGTGTTTTCATGGTGTTTGGGTATATAGTATTTGTATGGACGGGTGGGTGGATGTACAAGTGCGTGTTTGGAGGTGGTTTCAAATGAGAGGAAAAAATCTCAGGGTTGAAATTTGATCCCAGTCCAACCCTGCATAGTAGAGGTCCTGAAACCCTCTTCTGTCTCACACTGATTAAGGTTATGAAACCAAAGACTCTTGATGGGTCCACACACACAATTTAGTACCAGGGGACAGCACGCTTTCCAAGTACTTATTTACAGTTTCTTTAAACACTCTCGCATAATACACCGTCAAGCTGATTTGATTTGATGTGATTTGATTTTTGGGAACTTAAATTTGCAGTGGAAATGTAAACCATCCAAATTATGAGGATTTTTTTTTACCTTCCGAGAACTACAGTACACGTTCCCTGAGCTGTATAGTCTATTATAACTTGTTTCTAGATATGCATCCAAAATTCTCAGTTGATCAAATATTTCAGTTTGTACTGTGTGTGTAAATGTTGTTCTCAACTTATACCTTGATGAGAAAATCATTTTTTTGTGTGTATTCTTGTTGTTTAAAGTGTTTATCTTGTAATGTTTATTCTGCGGTGATGTTGGCAGCAGCTAATGGGGATGCAGGTAAAGATGAAAAAAATGCAGCGTTACCATGGCTCTCCATGGAAGAAACGTCCCTTATCTTTAGTATTGTGTCTCTTCATGTGTTGCACAGTATCTTTGATAACAGGTGGCACTTGAAAATTGTAGTTTCATAAAACCTGCCTCATTTTTGTCCACTGTTTCCTCAAGACTCATGATAGCACAAGATAAACAGAGACACACTTTTGGACCATTTGTCTTCTGTCTGCCATTTTCTCCTCCTACATTTGGAGGATTGGAATCTGCAGTGGGCTGAAATACATACATCTGTGCTTAGACACTTTATACAACACAGTAAGTGAGTGTAATGTGGAGAAAACAACAGCAGAGGAAAGTCAAGTTTTGCAATGGTAGAAAATGTGATCTTAAAACAAGGGTGTCAAACTCGTTTAGGTTCAGGGGCCACATTAAACCAAATTTCATCTGAATTGGGCCGAACCACTAAAATAATAACATAATATGTATATAATGTCAACTCCAAATTTTCCTCTGTTTTAGAGCAAAAAAAAAAAAGAAAAAAGTTAAATTATGTGATGAAAATGTTCACATTTACTAACTATCCTTTAAAACAATATGAATAACATGAATAAACCAATACTTCTTCAGAAAACTAAATGTAATTTTAACAAGATGATGTCTCAGTTTATTATTTATTAGTGGACCTACAAATACACAAAACATTTAATAACATTTCAAAATGTTCATATTTGTTCAGGTTATTCATGTTTTGTGTGAAATAGTTAAATGAAATGGAAAATGAAATGAAAAGGCTTAAATTAAAGAGCAAAATGTGGTTTATA
The DNA here is from genome assembly GCA_020466265.1 of Siphamia tubifer. Classification (NCBI taxonomy): domain Eukaryota; kingdom Metazoa; phylum Chordata; class Actinopteri; order Kurtiformes; family Apogonidae; genus Siphamia; species Siphamia tubifer. Next base: position 26,319,802 of record CM035790.1, on the reverse strand, counting down.
GGTTATTATTATGATAGTATTTTACTGATCTGTATGTGGACTTAAATTATCAGTATATTCACTGTCATTTTTGGATTTCACAAAGTTATCCCACGGGCCGGAATGGACCCTTTTGGGGGCCCAATTTGGCCCCCGGACCGCATGTTTGACACCCCTGTCTTGGAATGTAATAGAAGCATCAACTGCGTACTATAAAAGATTCCTGATGCATGGTTGAAAGCTTTGACAATGTAAAGGTCGTGAACAATGACTTGTACAATATTGGGTAGGAGTTTTAGTTCAATAACATTTCACCGATTTCGAATCCAGTTGCTGATGCCTTATTGATCCTATTAAATGAAGCTTCATTATTTCCATGTAATTTCATTTATGAATGACTGAATTGCCCTACAGTATAATGTGTAATCATCTCCTTCTGGCTGAGATGCCAACTGATATTAGAACATTATTGTTAATCTTATTATCTTTCATAACCTGCAGATGAAAAATGAGATGTGCAAGAGGCCATATTACATGTTGATTAAATGTCGACAAAAGGCTGAAATAACATGTAAAATTCCACAAAGTTCCACTTCAATTCCACAGGATAATTTAGATCCAAAATGAGTCTGCTTTCAATATGACAGAATGCAAATGACTATAATATTTCCTTAATTTAACAATTTTGCAGCAATAGGTGGAATATATATATATATATATATATATATATATATATATATATATATATATATATATATAAAAATAATCTAATTGAGGAGTGGTAATGAACAGATTATGTGAATATTTCTAATCTTTTTTCATCATACATGCACATCATCTATCATCTTTCCATTAGACTTTTATTGAAGTTTTGTCTCCATAAAATGTCTTCATTTAAGAAGTGACTGTATTTGTTTGCATCAGGTGGGATTTTGGATCCATCATCTCTGTGCCAGAGGCTAATGAGACAGTAATGAGCAATGTCAGACCTCGTTCTTGACTTGACAAATGGTAATGACTCTTTCTGGATTCAATAAATTTACAGAAATAGATTAAATGAAGATGATTAAATTAAAAGAGTGGAGTTTGTCTTCGAGCTGCTCAGCTTTGTTTTCCCCTCCTCTGTGTTATGATCTAATTCTATTACACCACTAATAGGCAGATAACATTACCATTTCTTATCGTTTTCCACTTTCTTACATAAGTTACAGTAATGTATTGTCTCTGATCAAATGACATCCTCAGCTTCTATCTGCTTTCCATCAGACCGTTTTATAATTTGGATGTTGGCTCCTGAAACGTCTTCATTCAGATGATCTGTGTTTGTTTGCATCAGGTGGTACTGTGGTTACGTCAGTTTTGTGCCAGAGGCTAATGAGATAGTAATGAGCAATTTTCGGCCTGTCTGTGACTCAGTGATTGTTTTTGCTTCCCTGTCTCTGATAAGATCCAGCACCGTGTGATGAAGTGGTTTCTGATTCAAATTTCATTTCATAGGGAATCTATTGGCTCTGCCTGCTGAATTTGTCATAAGTAATATGCTGGTGCGTTACAGTGTGCCGAACAATCAAACCACCTTAATAAGATTAATCATTCCAATAATTCATGCTTTGTCTGTGTTCTTCCTGAAAGTGATGAAATACCATTCCTGTCTTCCTCACTTTCCCTTATCTAGCACAACCAAAGCAGCTAACACCAAATGGAGTGCTGTGTCCAATCATTTGATAACATTTCCATGTTGGCAGACTCTGAAAAAACTTTGAGTCTCAGAGGAGGCAGTGGGTGGAAAAATTGGATTTTTTTTTTTTTTTTTGGAAAGGAAGGCTGTATACAGTCATTTGTGTTTAGGCATCATGGTGGGCCTGTTGGTTTACTGGGTCCTGATTTGTCCTGAAGTCTGGAGTGAGTCCAGAGGAGTGTCTCTACAGAAAAGCCATCCCTTTGACTGGAGAACACTAGGATTTTGGGAGGCGATACAAACATATGAAATCATTCTAGCAGCAGGGGATGAGCTGCTTGAGTTTGCAACACTATCAGCAATGCCAAAAAACAAACATGCATTCATACACCCTGATATGCGCGCTCCAAGTTTGTGACATAAAACATGCACAGAAAATCACAAATTGAAAGGCGTCGCACTCCAGCTTATCCACAATGAGAGGGGGGAAAAAAAGATCAATACAGTGTTTGTCCTCAAATACACTTCCAGTTACCCAGTGTTACTTCCATGCAGTGGTATAGGAAATAAAAACAACAAATCATCCTTTTTTTTTTTTGTCTTGACAGAGTGAAAATGACCACATTGAAGAGATCAAGCTAAGGTTAACCAGTATACACCAAGAAAGTTAGACAAGACTGGAAAAATAAAACGCTTTAGATACCCTTAGAATTTTTACACAATCTCAAATATTATGAAATATTTTGTGGGGGGTGCATGTTTTTTTTGTGTTTCAAATGGTATGACTGCATCAGATTGACACCAGCAATTGCTAAAGGTTTTATTACTGTTGGCAAGAAAAAAACAAAACAAAACAAAAGGCCGAAATTCTTACGTTTCCACGTGTCTTATCCTGGATGTGTAACATTATTTTTGCTCAAAGACCCACATTTGACATTGATGGAACAGATCATGTGCAGAAGGGAACATGTGTGTTGGGAAAATGGAACAATAGTTTAATTCTGATATAAAGACTGGAACTACATCTGCAATTGGACGTGTCTTTCATAGCGGTTCTTCCTGGGGTTTCTCTTTTCCCACTGGGTTTTTTTGACTTTTTCCTTGTTGAGAAGGAGGGAGTCAGGACAGAGGATAGCTGAGACATTAATTTCTTTCATCTGCTGCTTATTTAGCAGTTGTTTGTTTATATCGAACCGACTCTGTAAAGCCCTATGAGACAACCTTGTTGTTATTTTGGGTTCTACAAATAAAATTGAATTGAATGGATGGATAGATAGCCTTTATTGTCTTCATACAACAATGTGCAATGATATTTGAGCATCTCCTTTTAGTCAGTACAATATAAAAAAAAACAAGAATACAAGAAAAATCCACAATCCTTTTTTAAACATATATTTATTATTATTTGTTTTCCATTTACACAACAAAGAAGTACAACTTTAACATGGCAAAAAAAACAAACAATGCTCATATAAAATAAATAAATGATCAACAAAGGATTTAAAATATATTAGAGCATAAAAAAGTAAAGACAAACAAAAAGGAAATTACAATTGAATAGAAACAATAGTACTCCTGCTAGTCAGCATCATTTAAATCTCACTCTCGAAGAGATTATTTTATTATTACTATCTAAAATAAATAGCTGTAAATATGATAGTATTATTTTGTCAAACCATGCTCCTATCACTCTGTTTTATAAAGATATACAATCTAAACTACAAACTATGAATTGGTAATTACATCCCAAATGGTTACGAAATCCAGATTTCATCAAATTTATAGGCGAGCATATTGATAACTATTTTTCTATTAATACTAAACAAACATCTGCATCCATAACATGGGAAGCTTTTAAAGCTTATATTAGAGGGTAAATGATTAGTTTAAACAGAAAATGAAGGAATTGGTATCCAAAATTAAAGAATTAGAAAGAATAGTCATCATCGATAATATAACATAAACAAAACAAAAATTAATTACCCTTAAGGCAGAGTATGAAGACAGACTGAGGACAGTCTAATAAAAACACACTATCTAATTTTATTGGTGGTCAAAATAAATTAGTATGAATTTTAGTAATGAAGTAAACATGGAGCAGGTGTGAAGTGTACATTTTCTTAAACTTTTGTAAAGTCACTCATGAATCTAATATATACATTGTCATACCTCAGCCTGTCATGTTGATCCAGTCTCAGCCAATCAGCACCTGTGCAGGATATGTTGAACTGACTACTGTTCCTCCTTCTGGGTCCAGCTGTGGTTCTGTGACCATCAGCCATGGCATCTTTACTGACAGGAATGTGGATATCCTTTTGTGATTGGATGTTACCCAGAGATAGTGAGGGAAAGGCTTTTCAGCTCAGATGATGAATTCCAAATTCCAGGTCAGATGTCAAATTACATCTTGCTTTGAGCTCAAAAGCGGTGATGCAGAACACACCCATGGCATTTGAAAGATTTCCCTACAGACTGATCCCCAAGTTTGGTATGGGATTGTTTTTACCTGCAGAAAACACACATTGTTTTCTAGATTCAGAGATTTTGTTCATACACAGACATAAAAATGTACCATACAGGACTAGTTGACAGAGCCAGGGATGGGGGCGGGGCCCACCCCTGATTGACAGCTGTGCCCACCCAATCACAAGCTCAGAAACATAATTCCAGACCAATGTTTGTTGCCTCATCAAACTGAAATGTTGATCAATATCCTTAATATAGTTATTTATTTGTAAATGTCAATGGAAATAAACTATGTATATTTAATTATTTGTGTCTATTTAAAAAAAAAAAAACTGTTTCAATTCCGGAAATGCTATTACATTGTTGTTAAACGTCTCCCCCCTTCATCACCACCCACTCCACCACACCCAAGCATCCACACAAGCATTCACATTAGCATCCATAGACCCACATCTAGACGCAGGTGCACGTGCGCACACATACACAGACAGCAGGGTACATTCTAAGGGTAGTTAGAATGTGATCTGTACATCACTGTCATGAAAGTTGTCACAAAAAATATGTATTTAAAGTCATGTAGCTTATCATCAATAAGTTAAAGCATTTGATATAAAATGCTTTAAATAGCAAAACATACACGTACTTGAAACAATATGAAAGTATGGATGAGTATAGATGTTGGATAAAAATAAGTCACAGTTGTAAATAATGACCGCTTATATTCAATCTCTACAGCTTTATTTGTATAGTGGCATTAAAACACACAACACACACAGGTTAAATTGCTAAAACATTTTTAGGGCAGACTGACACTGACGAATCCCTATAAACGAACATGAATATACTCCACAACATTGCAGCATTAGCGTCATTTATGACCCGTGAAACGATGAAGCAGGCACCGCGTGCTCACTGAAAATACTGTTTTGCTCTGGTACTTCTTTGTCTGGCTGTGAGAGTGCAAGAGTAATCAATTCCATGTTTGTTGTTTATCATTTAGTACATGGCGTACATGGAGGACAAGTGTCTATTCACACAGCTGGAGGTAGCCTAAACAAGAAGGTTGTCGGTTCAATTTTCACTGCCACTGGTGTGTGAATGTGTAAGTGCTTGGGGTAAATGCAAGTCAATTTACCATACATCCAAGCCTATCACACTCATTGCATAATTGCTACCAGTTCAACTAACTTCACTCAATTTGCATAATTGTTATAATTATATCCATTCACTTGTATAAATGAACTTGATGAAACTGACACCAAAGTCATGTAAACATCAATATCTATTTGGTATGTTTTTAAAGACGTCACTTCATTAAGGTATTTGACCACTAACAGTACCTAGTCATGTCTTTGTATGTTTTAATTTAAATATTTAATTAAGTTGTTCATTCACTCATTGTAATTCTCAAATGGGTGAGGGTGGGGTCCATGCTGCACTGAGTTGCCAGTTCATTACAGGATACTTTTAAGTTGTCATTCCACTGAAAACCACTTTTCCACACTCCTTTTGGAATCTGATTGGTCACCCCGAGTTACCAACACATGTTGCGTTTGCTATGGGGTGTGTCACCTTCACTGGCTGTATTTCCCATTCATAGAAAACAACAAAGAGAAACAAGCGACTCAGAAAAAGCCTGTCCACTACACGTCACAAGGACATTGGTGTCACCCACGTGGGGTTATACCTCGTCCTCGTTTGCAGTGAATTGGGAGTAGCATTAGCATTAGCATCTACAAGAGCAGTAGCTGCAGCGCAAACTGGTTCATGTGATCTCTGTGGAAATAAAGCGTTGTTTTGTTCTGCCCTCTCTGAGGGTGATTGGAGCTGTGGGCAGATGGTCTGGACACTGAGCTTCTGCATGATGACTGGAGGATCAGTTGAAAGGATGAATCACATTTTGATTGACAGGTATTTTAAGACCTACCTCCATCACTTGACAGCTCAGCTCAGTCCCATTGTGCATTTTGCAAGTAAAGTCAGTAGACAAACTGCATCCCATTTATTTATATTTGCTTGGTGACATTACCTGTTCATTTTTTACACTGTAAATAAACACACTCACAGTACTTCCTTGTTTTAGTTTAACCCAATTTCAACATTTCCTTATGCAAGTCCCTGGAAAAGATGCCTACTTGGTACAATAGAGTCACAGAGCATGTTATAGAAATGGGAACGGAGGCAGAATTTACATATAAATAAACTGATCAATTTTATGATGGAAGCCCCCAATGAGTTTCCCTTGTTTGAAAGACCAGCAGCTGCTACTGCTTAAGGCATTCACAATACCAGTGAATATCTTCTTCCTCATTAGGTTTTCTCTATTTATATAAATAAACCATTGTTAGGCTGACACTTAACAGGTGGCATAAAATGAGCAGACAGATAATAAACTAAAATGTTATTATGACAATCGCTGAAAAGAATTTAAAGCCCATGTATAGTCAATATGTCCATGCCCATAGTTAGAGTAAGAAGCAGGAAATAATTATTTCTGAATGACTATTGTGCTAAACAGCTGCTTGGCTGTTACTTACAGGGCTACAGTGTATGTAAGGAGCACATCGAGACCACACAGTGGGCTGTTTTCACATAATCTATACTGTGCATGCTGCGACATGTGTATTTGGGAAGGAGTCGAAAACAGTTCAAAGGATCATAGAGAGTGTTTTATAAAAGCCCGGCTCCTCATGGACCCACTAGTGGTTCAGTTCCAGCTCAGCCGCTTCCAGAAGCCATCAGCGCTCTAATGAAGTGATGCACATTGGAATAGCAGCCATCCAATACATACTCCCGCAGTGACCTGATATGAGTTTTTCTTTCTCTTATAACCTCCCGCTCTTTAATTTCCAAAGCTAACTCTAAATGCCAAAGTCGATGGTGTGGAGAGGGTGGGGTGGGGTGGGGGAGTCTCTGCCAATCGCCTGCTTTGTCTAGTAGATTAGGACAACCACAGGGGACAGCCCCGAAATGAGGTGACAGGGGCCCAAGAACAAGAACAAATGCATCTAATACTGAAGTCAATGCTCTCCTGTTTCTCAGGAGGGCTGTGAGTTGGCGTTGGAACTAAATGGTATGATTAGATTGGTCGTGTGTTCCAACGGTAGCCCTGCCCACCTTTTCCCCTCAAGGCTTTTTGTGCTCCCCACTTCCACTAAAAGCATCAATGCTTTGCCTTTGGGTGCCAACGTCCCATTTGAGAGAAGTTGTTTGCTAAAGTGTGGCTTGTAGTGGAACCCTGTAGAGAGGGTGATGATTTAGACTGATGGGTAGCGGAAGAACAGCGAATAGCGAGCACCTCGGCCCTGTGGGGCTGCGTGTTGACTCAGCCAACACTGGCGGCATCATTAAGATGGATAGATGAGGAGCCTTAGGAATAGAAATGTGTCTGTGTGTGTGGAGTTTTCAAGTGTAGACATATTTCAAAAAGCTACTGAAGGTTACAGACTTTCTTGTTGACGTCTGTTCTATGTTGATTGTCAGATAAATCTGCTGATGTCTCTGTACAAGTTGCAAGGCCAGCAATGTTAGTGAAGTAACTATGACATACAGTATTTCTTTGTACCATTACATTTTGCTCTGGGCTGTGAAATGGAAGGTACCACTTTAGTTCCCATTGAAAGCTTCTTGTTCATTTCCACTCATTACTAAAAATGTCTTTTAAAATCTCCTTCTGTCCAGCGGTAATAACTTTCAATGACTTGCTTTTGGTAAAGCCTCACTTAAAGGTTATTATGTTGGTCCACAATACAAACTTTTGTACTTTTAAAAAAACTGACATCATCGTGTAAAGTAGTGTAAATGCAGAACGTATACTCACTATGCAAATTAAAGCCGGTAAAGCAGTAATTATTCACTAACCTCACTTTTGTTGAGTCACATTAATACTGAAATGTCTTTAAAGCTCCTATTTTCTATCAATACAAAGTACTGTTAACCGGAAGTGGAAAGAGGTGCGCAAATAATATCCTGATGTCTGTCAATAGTCACTTGTAATGTACTGTAGACAGGTTTGTATTTCCTTTTTCTATTATCTACTGAAGTGGATTAGAAAATATGTCCATGTCCATGAGCAGTGATGTTAAAAATAACAATATATAGCACATTGAGAACACATCCAGAATTGTCCTGTGTGTGTAGTTCTGTGTATGTATTGTTAACAGTATTTGTGTGTGTGTGTGTGTGTGTGTGTGTGTGTGTGTGTGTGTGTGTGTAAAGCTTTTGTCCATCAATTTTCTTATATAATATACTTACTCTGTATGTGGCTGGGTTTGTCTTTGGCATGATTAATTTGTTGTGAAGTTTCATTGTTTCTATAGGAGCTACAATACGATCACTGTAATTATATGAATTATGCAAAAATATATTTTTTACATTAATTTAATTTACTTAAATTAATTTCAATCCAGAACTAATCCTTGCTTTTCACATAAATCACTGTTAAAACTTAGACTATTATCTTGTTTTCGAGGTGAATGTCAGTATTTTTTTTTTATTTATTTATTTTTAACTTACTTATTTTTTTCACCTCATGCACGACAGTCTTATCATACGTTTAGAAGGAAGAGTTGCCCCGAGGCAAAGCACCTGTTCTACAGTATATGCCAAATCAGTGTCTGTGTGTGTATGTGTGATGATGTATAGTGTCCGCAAACCTAATATATGAATGCATTCATCCATCTATATATTTTCTTTTCCTGCCGGGTGTTCACTGGGGGGTAGGAGGAAACATGGAGATGCAGTTATGAAGAGAAAACATGACATATTAACTCACAAGTTGCAATTATCAGGGTGTCATATGGGATAGTATTGTTGTTTTCAGGCTTGTTGGTACATTGGACCCATGGTGATGTTCCACTTTACACAGATGCCTAAAAGCATCACATGAGTGCACCATATTCTCCATCCCACAGGGCATGTGTGTCCTGGTTATATGAGTGTAATATTTGGTTATTTGTCCCGTATCCGTGAAGGTGAGGGAATACATGCAATAACATTTTACAGTACCTCAGGTTATTGTAAAGACTATCACTGCAAAGCCTCCATTTTATATTTTTATTGGTCTTGTCTTGTACAAGAGCATTAAATCTGAAATAAGTAGTTGTGGTTGTGGTGTCTGTGTAGGTCAACCATTTTCTTAAAAAGGACATATAGTATTTCATCCATAAAAAAAAAACAGTTTTAAATGAGTTCCATTAGTTTGTTTTTCAGGTTGTACAACTGGGATTTGTGTAAGATTCTTTTAACTGTAACATTGAGACTTTTCTTATATGTCTATTGCTGTGTGAAATTTACATTAAATATGATATATTTCCTAATATGCTGTGTTTGTCCCATTGTGATTTGTTTAAAAAGATATTTTATTTTAAACCACATATTTTTTCTAGTCTTTTGTTGTTGACATCAATGTCAACTGTATCTTTTTTTCTTTTCTTTTTTTTTAAAATAGTCAATTTTTTTAGTTTCAACATCTAATATAGTCCTTATGATGAATCAAATATAGGTGTATAGGATTTGTAAATCATTAGTTTCTGGTTTACACAGTGTCCCAGCTGTTATGGATTTGAGGTGGTACATTGTATAGATTGTAAAACTAAAGGTAATATGTCTTATTGCACCTTTAGCTTTGTTATTTTTCTAGGGTTGAAATCAAAGTCAAAGTCAACTTCATTGTCAAATATGCCATATACAGTACACAACAAACAGCACAGATTAAATGACATCCTCTCACGCCACGTTGAAATGCACAATAATGAAAACACAGAATATAAAATGACTAGGTAACAAATTAATATGTATAAAATATATGAATATAAAAAAGTATAAAAACAAAATAGTGCAAAATAACAAAAACTGAGGTATAACAAAACAACGTGAAATTATAGACAAGACAAAATACAGTTGAAAAAAAAAACAACAAGACACAATATTGCACTGACTATTTAAACAATCACCTCTCCTGTCATCCATGGCTTCTGTTTGGCTCGAATGGTGAAGTTCCTAGTGACCGTGACATCCTCCTTGCCCTTCCTCATGTAGGCTGTGACAGTCTCCGTGTACTCCTGGAGGTCAGTGATGTTGTTATGTGGTGCTGTTTGTCTGAATACATTCCAGTCAGTGATGGAGAAACAGTCCTGGAGTGTCTCTGATGACCCCTCTGGCCACACACATACCCTGCTTAGTAGCTGGATTGGAGATTTTAACCAGCGGCGTGTATGCTGGCATTAGAATAAGAGTGGTGTGGTCTGACACCCTGGGGTGGGGGAGGGGCAGGGCTTTGTAGGCACCTCTGTGAGCAGTATAAACATAGTCCAAAGTGTTGATATCTCTCGTGGGGAAGTTAATGTGTCCATAAAGATGTACAAAAACACGCTCTTAGAGTTGGCATGGTTAAAATGATCATACATATTTATTTCTCATTCTTGTTCTTCAGATACAGTAAGAGAAATAAAGGGAATATATGCACAGCCTCAAAAGGTGCATAAAAAAACTCAACTAAATGGGCTCTAAAATTTAAAGGAAATATTTAGTGTGACCTCTGACCCTATGACAAGAAGCACCACAATCCGTTAGAAATACCTGCTGTGTTGCATTAAACCTGCTGTAAACGTCAGGTAATATCTCTGAATAAAAGTGTTAAAGGCATGTTAAACTTCAATACATTTTTATCACTTTGGTTTATAGAAGCTGTTTTTTTCCTTGAAAGTTTAGTTTGCTGTGCATATTTACATGTGGTTAAATGTGAATGTTGTTATTAGAACTTCACTAACCCAACTAGCATAATATATGGCAGCTCCACAGTACTATATATTGATTTTTAATTTCATTATTTCAATTGTGGCTCATGAAAACAGCAGGAACAGCATGTCTGAGTCTCTGTAATGTCATACACAGTTCAAATAATGTATGAAATAATTGCATTTTATTAATTGGTTGTCGATGTGTAACATAAACAAATAAAAAAAAAGAAAAGCCAGTGATTATAAGGTTCTCGAATATGTGACTCGGTTAATTTGTGTATGGATTTTTGACCAGTTTCACCTAAATACAATTGGGAGGTTGGTTTCAGCTGAACAGTCGAGCTGCTCATTGGAACTGATCCCCTCATTCGGGCAAGAAAATGGGTGAAAGCCTTTGGTAATGAGTAGAGGATTGTGGCTCATTAGACACAGACGGAGTGTCGACTGCAGCGCATGCCATGCATTTCTATGCAAAGAAAAAACTGCCTTCGACACTTTAGAATTCCGGTAATTAAGAATGTTTAGCTTTCATTTTGTCCAAACAAAGCCTTGAAATAGTGCTTGTGTTGCCAGGGTGTGGACTTTCAGGTCCTGTCTCCCACCGTCCATGCACTGACAGGTTAATTAAGGTTAATCCTAATTACCCATAGGTGTGAATGAGAGACTGATTGGTTGGTTGTTTTGATGAGTATGTGTACATGCACTTAGAAATTCAAATTATTGGTTCACCCAGTAAGAGAAATTCTAATTACTGTTCCATTCCCAGACATTAGGTGGCACTACATGCCTTTTTGAATTAGCATGCTTCTGGTTGGCACCATAGAAGAACAATAACTAAACAAAAGTGGTAGATTTGAAGCAGATAAAGTAGTAGAAGGACAACACTCAGAGTAGATATGGATGACAATGGTGCAGCGGCTCAGTACATTTCATACATACTGTTACTCTGATTTATTACACATAACGTACGTGTTATCATGCTGTGTCTCTGGTCACTTCCAGAAGGGGGCGTGTCCAGACCAGTCTTAGTCGAGCTAAGGTTGGATGACGTTTAGAATCACGTTATCTAACTTTCTTACTCCAGCTCCTCAAACTCCAGTTCAATTCGATTATACTTGATGTTTACATGGCTTTTAATACTCTGACTTTAATCAGAGTAAGGCAATAATTTAAATTTCTCAAAGTGGATAAACGCACCTTCCTGCCATGAACTGGCCTCATGTCCAGGGTGTACCCGCCTTCACCCATAATGCGTGCTGCCCACTCGGGCTCATCTGCTGAGCAAAACAAGTCCTCCTCACGAGGCCTTGTGGTGAAAAACATTTGATATTTTTTGCCTTGCGAGGCAAAAAACTCACCATCATCTGAGTTGTGTAGTGAGGGCAAAGATTCAGGCGACCAATCAAAATGCATCCTCTGCTCACATGATTTCAAGATGGCAGCACTCGGCGAAAGTAGTCAGTGAGTTACATAGAAATGTGTCCAGATGATACCTGCTTATACGATGTCAGCTCAACAAAGGGGGGGCAGAAGTCCCACTATTTCCACTATTTCATTCTTTCGTGATGACTGGGGGCTGCCATCTTGGAATCACGTGAGCTGAGGATGTGTTTTGATTTGTCACCTGAATTTCTGCCCTTCACAAACATGCACATGGTGAATTTTTCACCTCAATGTGTTTGACTTTCACCTCCAGGCTTTGTGAAGCAGAAAACTCACTGAAAATGAGGTGCACACAGTGAGCCCTCTGCCCAGCTAATGGTCTGAAATGACTTTTTGCTTGGTACATACAGTAGCTCTAGTCTGCAGAAGGCACAAGTCAGTGGAATATGCTCCAGTGACCCCTGTGACTCTGGTGAGGATGAAATGGGTTCACATAATGAATGAATAAATGAATAAATGAATGTTTGCTCAAGATTAAATGCAATTAATGATCATGGAAGTAAAAGCTGTGAGGCCTCTTTTTCAGTTATCCAGATGTAACTACCAGCTGTGGATTTATGCCCTGGAATTAAGTGCAAAATGAACATTAAATATTTTTGATATTTAATCCCTTTTTTTCCTCTATTGTAGAAGATTTCAAATATGATTTTAATTTTTCTTCACTTTTTGTTAGTATTTTTTTTGTTTTGTAAATTTTTGTAGATTTTAACATGTTTGGTATATTGTGTCACTTAATTTTTTTGTGTTTCATTGTGTATTTTATGGGACATTTGATTACAACAAAACCCAAACAAACTCTGTGACAAAACAGTTGACTATCATAAAGTTTTTGTGGTCAGGATTAATCAAAATTAATCCAATGTGACCCTGTGATTAACAGGATTCCATATTTTAATAATTTGCCCTAGTGATTAAACATCAGACATGTCATTCTTAACTGCTGTGTCATATTTATAGAAAGACAAGTTTGTTTTATTCCATCAAAATGAAAAATTAAGAGAAATCAATCCGAGTATCATTTGTTCATTTTTTTTTTTCTACACCAAAAATAAGACAACGAAAAAACAACTCTTTTCTTCATTATTTGTTTTGGAAAGTGATGCATTTTTTTTTTCAGTTTTCCTTTTTGTGTTTAAATGAATAATAGAAAAAACAGATAACGACTGTTTTCCATTTTATCCAAATTTGGCCTGAAGCAAATTGAGTAAACAGGAAATTAATCTTAACAACCCAAAGAAACATGTCCACCGGACTTAAAGATCATTATGGTATAATATGACACCAATTTTCTGGTTTACTCAACTTACTTCGGGTCAAAATTGGATAAAACGGACAATGGCCGTTATCCATTATTTTTCTATTATTCATTTAAAACTGAAAAAATACATTGTTATCTGTTTTTTTTTCTCTTTTTTTCATTTTGGTTTTGGAAACAAATAATGACCAATAACAACGATTAGTTTTTTCATTGTCTTATTTTTGGTTTTATTTTGAAAATCTAATGAATGAATGATACACAGATTGAAATCACGACTGAAGCCCTGTGATGCTTTCCTGCTGTTCACTGGTGTGTAATGGTAGGATGAACTAAAAATAGTGCCTCATTCTTTTTAGGACATATTGAAAGCTAAGTTTGGCACAGTGCTGCATTTGCGTATGGAATCCATCAATATAATGCGAGGGTGTATCACTTTAAAGCAGGGGTCTCAAACATGCGGCCCGGGGGCCAAATGCGGCCCGGCCCCCAGGATGAATTTGCGAAGTGCAAAAATGATATATAGTCAAACCTGTGGAACTGATTTTAGTTTAGGTTCCACATTCAGACCAATATGGTCTACAGTCAAGTTATAGCAGAATAACAGATTAAAATAATTACTCCATATTTTCTTCTCATTTTGATGTGAAAATAATGTAGATGATGCCTATAAATAATGACAACTTCAAATGTCTGTGTTTCTTATAGTGGAAAAAATTACAAACTATCCTGTGATAATAAAATGTGGAAAAACATGAAGGAATACGAACAAACTGAAATTTCTATAGAAAAATTAAGCACAATTTTAACAGTTAAGTGTCTTTTTAGTAGATCAGATTTTTTTCAGGTTATTCACACCTTTTTTGTTGGATAGTTTTTTTTAGTCATAGGGTTTGTTTGCACTAAAACAAACGCAAAAAATTGTAATTGTAATTTTTTTCGAGGTTAATATACTATTATTTTACTGGTCTGGCCCACTGGAGATTAAATTGGACTGAATGTAGCCCCTGAAATGAATGAGTTTGAGACCCCTGTTTTAAAGCATCTGAATCACTCCAATAAACAAGCAGAGTTTGAAAGAATCCAGTGAAAGACAATGCATCACCTTACATCTGTCGACACACTGGAGAGAAAAGTTGTCATTAGAGTGGAGCTGGAAGGCACTTTTCCATTACGTCTGCTGTCAGACACATTTCACCATTTCAGAAACACCAGTGGTAGAAGGGAGAAAAAAAAACAGCCATAAGTCCTCTGCAAACTTCACACTCAAGAGAAATTAGAAGTTAACAGAAATGTTCTGGTGTAGTAAAGCTGTCTCCAGCAGCGAGAGGTGCCACCAAAGAGTTGAAATTGAAAATATATTTTCATTTGCATGTGACAACTCAGCCTGGAAGACACACCAAATGACGTTTGGCTGCTGACAAGCATGGTTGACTTAATCTGCAGCCATTTTTTTTTTTTTTTTTCTGGAGGGGAAGTGACAATGATCCATAGAAATGACTTTCAAATTAGGGAATTCTCTGTCAAAACAGCAAATGAATAATTTGTAGCTGTATGTTGGCACTGGGTGTATTCACAGTGTGGTGTCTTTGTTTTTTTTTGTTCTCCAAAAGCTGCTTCAGGGGCCCAACAAAGAAACATTAAATTGATTCTTTTGTTTATGATCTTGACAACACATGGTCCTTAACGCTATAGCCACATAACTGGTTATATTTTGTTCTAGTTTTCTATGGAAACAGGCAAAACTAAAACTAAATTCAGCTCAGCTTGCTAAATCAATTGTAGTGACTTAAAGGGCCAACAGAGAAAGAGCAGAATAAGTGATGTGAAGGAGCTATCATGCTGAGAGCCTTGACTTTTCTGAAGTGGATGACATTTGTAAGTGTAATCTGTCCTCTGAATGCAGCAGCAGGGAGAAGCTGGTTAAATTTCCACAAGCAAAAACTCTTTGTTCCCTTCAGGCCACCTGCAGTTCCTGTATATCGTCATCTTTTAGTGCTGAATTCGACATTTGGGGAAGAAAAATTGTCACCTGGTGATAATTTAAAAAGGGATAAATGTTGAAAAATGCTGATATTTTCAGAAGTCTGCCATACACATGACAGGTGAGCCATGGCTTTAAAGAAGGTGAAATGATGTAAAGCATATCATATAAACACACACCTTATTGTATTTAATTGTTGCCCATACAGTAATGCAGAAAATACAAACAATGAAGCTGATTTGAAGTCAATCCACAGTGAATTATTTTGAGACTCAATAGGCTTAGACAGAAGCTAAAGGCTGTTTTATAGTAGTGGGACGACGCTACTAAGTGAATGTAGCGGAAACACTGGAAGTATATTCATCCACTATTGTTTAGACCAGGGGTCTCAAAAATGAGGCCCGGGGGCCAAATGCGGCCCGCCAATGGTTCCAGTGCGGCCCGTGAGATGAAGAGCATAATAACCAAATAAATTACTCCATCTTTTCTTCTCAGTTTTTTTTTTTTTTGCCTATAAATGGCGACAACTTCAAATTTTTGTCATTGTTTGACTGCCAAAATAATATTAAATTATGAAAATACTTAGATTTATAAACTATCCTGTAACAATAAAATGTGAATAACCTGAACAAATGTGAACAACTTGAAATGTCTAAAGAAAATTAGACATAATTTTAAACATTTTCTGCTTCTGTAATTAAGAGTTTAGTGTCTTTGTAGAACTGATCCATAATAAAACGCATGGACTAAAGATACATTGAGGCAGGAATTTGTTCAAATTGCCGTTATTTTCCTCATAAAAAGTAACTTGTTTTGTGTTTGGATAATTTATAAAACTATTTTCATAATTTCCTATTTTTTCTTAATTTTGTTTTGTTTTTTTGCAGTAAAACAATGACAAAAATGTGTAATTGTCATTATTTATAGGTTATTATGTTTTCATTTTACTGGTCCGGCCCTTTGCAGATCAAATCAAGCTGAATGTAGCCCCTCAAGAAAATAAGTTTAAGACCCCTGGTTTAGACACTGGAACAGTCAGTAAAAATATAGATATTAAGTTGTATTGTTGTGAATATGACTCCTGGGGTTTTAACCACATTGCAGTTTTGAGCTTAAAACAATGAAGGTTTGAGGATCTCTGAGTTTCAGGACACGTTCTGAACATTAAAAGCAGCTTTCAGCATTTCTATATTTGTACGGTCAGACCCATTAGTGTACTTTCTCCCCACAGTTACCATGACAAATATTAAAGCAGTTATGACCTTTTCTTGTGGCAGGGTGAAATGAGCACTTCCATTGGGAACACTTAACAACTGTACGTTTTATTTCTGATGCCAAATCAACAAGAGTTCAATCAAAGAAAAAAAAACAAAAACTAATGTTCATGTAGATATATAAATCTTCACTGGGCTCATAATTTGACATAATTACAATGATTCATGATGTTTTATTTGTCTCTATTACTGCACATGTTTACTTGTTCACCAGTTAATACAAACAGCAATACATTTAAGTAAATCTTAACTCACTCTTATTGTGACTAGGTTTCTAAAATTAGACCAATGCTTGTAATATAAACCAGACAAGCATCTCTGTGAGGCACCTCAGTTACAGAAAAAAAAAAAAAAAAAAAAAAAAAGATATCCATCTGCACACAGTGGGATACAACTAGAGCTATGATCTGTAAAACGATGTTTGTTTTTCAATAATAGCTCCGAGAAAGGTAATTTCCTGGAATAAACAACACAAATGACACTCCATTACTTTGACGATAGTGGAGGCACAGCTCCATCCGTTACTATAAAGTGGCTTTGTGATGGGAGCTTATATCGCGGTGTAACAGGTGGTGAAACCTGGGTTTTTCTATGACCAAATAAGGCCCTAAATCCTCGGTTATGAACGCTGTCACAGATGCAGGCAACAGAATAATTCTCTTGACCCATCTGAAGCTGGCTGTAAAAGTTAACGCCGCCTCTTCAATGGAGTTTATCGTAGTTGGGCTCAGTGTTTTTATGGTCGCACACATTATCTCAGGTTGAAACATGTTAAGATGGTTCCTCTAGTTTGATATTTTCCCAGTCTATCTTTTTTGTTTAGTTCATAAATCAGATTTATTGCATAGCTGAGGCGGAAAAAATCAATAATGAGCATAAGAAATAATATATATATATATATATATATATATATATATATATATATATATATATATATATATATATATATATATATATATATTTAAAGTTTGATTTTAACTTCTGCTAAATGAATCTTACAATTAAGACACGTCTACTTGTAACTAATTTGTGATTTTCCACTCATGAGTTTCTTGTCATTTCATCGTTTCTAGGCTTGTGAAATTCGATAAATCACAATGACCTTTCATAAAAGTAAAGTTGAAGAAAAGGAAGAAAACTTCTGCAGTTATAAATGTTCAATTAAGGACATGAAAAGCTGCATGTTAAAGATGCAGGTACGTGATCTCCAAGACCCACTGTGTAAAAATAAAATAGAACGAAAGCACAACCGGCATCCACTCCCACAATAATTAAGGCACTTTTCCTCCGTACACCAAGCCTGATCATATCTAATTAACATCCTGATCATAAATGTCAGTTGTTAATTATAGATTTTTTTCTCCAACAACTGCTGTCTGCTGTTCAATGATAACATTATCATACTTATTATGCTCACCTTTAGGCACAGAACACAAGACTCACAGTCACTGTGTTAATACTTACAAGTAGAGCATTCACAGAAACGTCGACTCCTGTCGCACAAGTCGACTTAAATTTGGACGAGTCGACTAGTCACATGTTATTCTGCCTCCCTCACCCGCTTACTTGGTGCGTAAACACAAGACCAGTCAGACCTAAACAAGAGCAGACATGGCTGCTGCAGGTAAAAGAGGGGGTGTTAGGTCTGACAAAACAAAATGGTACAGTGACCTGAACAATATGCAAGTCCAATTTAAAATACAACAAAAACACAAGCGACATGAACGGCATCTGAAGAGGCATCCGCGAGCTAACCTGAGTGATATGAGCAGCAGTGCATTAAATGTTATGATTATGAAAGAACCTCTCAACCATTTGGTAGAGTTGATTGTTGTTGTTGCTATGCTAAGTATGTTAAAAATTCCATTGCTTTTTATTTTGCGCGGACCTTAAAGGCTAAAGACAACACGCTCTTTTTTTCCAAACATGATGTGGACAAGCGTGGCGTGTGTCTTGGTAGCCACTGACTTAAACTTTTTGCACTTTATGTAGGGTGACACAAGGGCACAACAGTAGACTAGGACTTGAACCTCCAACTGTTCAGTTATTGGACGACCCGCTCTACCTCCTGAGCCATGGCTGTGCCTAGGGTTCAGGTTTTAGGAGCAGTATTTTAAATCTGTTACCCTTAACCCACATTATTAAATTCACCACCTTTTTCAGGCTTTTATGTAAGTGTTACACTGGGCATTAAACCCTCATCTTATTCTGAATCTCAGTTTGGAGCCTGACTAGTGAACTGGAAGAGCAGTAAATAATTAAATATCAACTACAATAGTGTTGATTTTAACCCACAAAGACACAGTTCCATTTTTGTACCAGTTCCCAACCATTTTTTCCCCTATATTTAATCTTTCTTATGTGATTCATTGCAATCTCTTACAATATTAGTCAGATAATTAATCCGATATTTTCCCACTTTTCATTTGTAGATGTTTATAACAGCACAGAGTAAAATAAAGGTTCCTACAGTAAATGACAGCAGAGAAAAGTTCAGAAAAACTGACTTTTTCAGTGAAATCAGTCTCAATGCACTGTCATTGATTCAACTCCATATGTTTTACTTGGAAAATCATTGTTGTAGATATTGATTGTGTTTCCGTGGTAACAATATTACGTCTCTGAATGTCCAAATGGGCCATGTCTGATGACCATGAAAAGATGACAAAAGGCATGACCACACAAGCATAAACAATGGTTGTCTGTCTCTTTGTAGACATAGTTTAGAAACAGGACTCCCAAACAATTGTGTATCAGCGACAAAATAAGTGTATCTTAAAAATGTGTTTCCTTTTTTTAACCTAAAATGTTCATAGTACAGTACCTGACTGCCCCAAACAGTATTTTACACTAATTATTTACATGTATTGATAGGTTTAGTCGATCAACAAGTATTAAACATATTAGATCAGGATAGTTTTGGTCACCTGATTTTTAGGTGTTACCAGTGACGATATAAAAAAGTATTATTCCAAATACAGTGTGGATATTCTTATTGCATTAGCACATCATTTGTCATTGTGATAATATCTTATCATCAACCTGTGATTCCCAGAATAAACAGCATGTGACAGTTGTATTAAAATCCCAAGTGTTGTGTCTGTAAATGCTGATGATGTGTTTTGGGCTTTCCTCTGCTCAGCATAATAACAATACTAAGCCGATAAGTACACCATCAGTACCCTGAGTGCTCTGTACTTAATGCCGAATTACTTGTACATCATTTAAATGCTTATAGAATTCTGAATTGAAGCCACTATTGTTTTTTTGTTTTTTTTGTTGAGAGCTTGGTATTTGTTTGCAGAAATAATGTTGACATTGTTTACTTTCAAAGGCACATATTAAAATGCTCATGGATAATGATGTGGGGGGTGAGGATGGGTTGAAAAGTGTACCGTTTTGATGTGGTAATAGTTGAACACCCTCTGTTTTGGAGTTTTCCGTCGTAACTTTCATTAAACTTTTGTCTGTGGAGTCCAGTGAATATTTTAGAAGGCCATGCGTTACTAAATCAGGATAATGAGAGAAGCAGGAAATAGTTAAATAAATAATGTTGTAGCTGCTTCATCGTTTGCTTGTAGTGGTATGGGATTAAGAAGATGACTTGTTTTTTTAAGGCGGTGCTCAGACTTCTGAAGGAGTGATAAACAACTGCACCCTATGAAAGCTCAATGTTAATTACAGGACAACCGATTACTTAAATTTTTTATTTATTTTTTTACTAGGATCCAAACACAATAAATATATCTCTTATCAGTTCTAACATGTGTAATGCCTTCTCTCATTCAGTGTCATAAATAAAAGCATGTAGGTCAAGTTGCACATCTTCCATCACATAATGTATTATTCATAGACAGGCGCTTATCTGTTTACTTAGTAGGAACACACTTGCAAATGCAGCAGTTGTCACTCTGTGTCACTGTGCTTAAAATGAGGCTAATCATAAAAGAGGAAGGCATATGTTCCTCTTAATTATGTTTGTTTTATCCAAGACGTGTTGGTAATGACACAACATACTAATTTCACTACAGCATGGCTTAACAATATAACATTATGTTTATCATGCTCTTTTAAGTGTAATCATCAAGGTCAAGGTTCAATGTGATTCAGATCCAGAACCAGCTCCATACAGAAGTACAAACAATACATACATTAGTGAATACAAATAATACAATTTATCAAGGCAACTGAGACTATAGTTCACTGGGGAAATGTATCATTAATACAGCTTTAGTGTTGGTATCATCTGGAATTCAAATTGGGTCTAATTGATTAAAAACATCAGCAACAAAAAAAATAGGTCCTCTGGCCCTGTGCTCATCTGGGCCTCACAGCTGTGCATTCAATAGATCATAAAATCAATACCACTGTGTGACTGTGAATGGTATAGGAATCCCCCAAAGCTCTTCTGAGGTAACTTCTGACTGAGCAAAAGTAGGGAACTGTAAATCTTTAAATGGTCTCGCCCCCCTTACCTCTCTGAGCTTCTCCATCAGTATACTCAGGTCATGTGACCAGTTACTGTTGGACATGAAAAAAATCGAACCGGAAGCTCAGAGGGGAAAGAGGTTTTTCAGTTTCTGCACCCGAGCCTGTGGAATAAACTGCCCTTAAATGTCAGACAGGCACCTACACTGTCCACTTTTAAAACTCGTCTTCAAACACATTTTTACTCTCTGGCCTTTGACTCAACGGCTCATTGATTTTAGTTCTGTTATTGTATGATCATTTTTATTTTTATTTTATTTTATTTTTATCTGTGTAGTTTTAGCACTTTTTGTTGTATTTTTAGATTCATTTTATTGCCTTGTCTGTTTTGCGTTTTATGCCTTGTAGTGTACAGCGTTTTTGTGTCAGCTGTGTTTGTTTTAAAGCGCTTTTATAAATAAAGATGTTATGTTATGTTATGTTATGTTATGTTATGTTATGTTATGTTATGTTATGTTATGTTATGTTATGTTATGTTATGCAGGAGGTTGTTGTTGGAAACTAATATTGGGGCAATTACTTTCTACTAGCCATTTTAGTGACAGACTAGAAAAATAAATATAGTTGAAAACAATTTGTTTACAAAGGCAAATTTTGATAAACTTAAGTGATATGTTTTGTGCTTAGATCTATGCAGTGAATCAATCAGAATTGAAATCCATTGAGAATTGTGGGAGGAGAAGTGATTTTACTGACTTGTCAATGATGACGGATGGATGATGGATGAAGCGCGATGCCAATAGCTCATTCCCGGATGAGCTAAAAAAAAACAAAACATTACCGATAAAAAAAAAAACAAAAAAAAAACAACGTGAGATTCGAGAGACATTTGCAATCCATAAAAAAACATGACAAACTGTGAAGCTGAAACTAAAGCACTGTGCTACTGTTTATCTGTCAAATGTTCATTGTGGTCAGTTTCAGTGTAAGTCATTGTTTGTTCAGTATTCATTGTCAGCCTCGTCAATACAAGCTCGTAAATATCCTGACAAAGGAATATAAAATTCTCACATTGTGCAGTTGTGAATGTGATGGAATGTTTATCATATATCAGACGCATAATATTGGTGACGTCATTACGTGAAGTGAAGTCTTCTTGGAGATTCAATAAGGACGTTCATGAGGATGCTAGGTTAGCGACATGTGTTATGTACGTGTGTGCTTAGATTATTAATGAACGTCAGAACAAACTACAGTCTGCCTGGAATATTCATGACAGCATTAATCCATAATAATATACACTGCTCTCCTCAGGCAGTACCTCCTTGCACCTCCTTGCCATATTTCAAAGCTCCGATGTCGTGCCATTAGCTCACAATGTTTCAAGCATTTAAAATGCCACTTTCCACAGAAAACTTTCCATAAACAACTCCAGCTGACATGAACCATAACTGAGCAAGAGGTGTAAGGGAGGTGGTGGTAGTCCAGTGTACCTCCTTGCTCAGAATTTCTAAAGAGATCCCTGATATACATTATATATATAGCCTAAATTACATCTAAAATTAACAATTATTGACAACATAGTATAGCAAATTATTACATGTTTGGGGTTGCCAGAAATTTGGGATGTTAAAATGGGTGACAAGCCAAAAAAGACTGGGAACCACTGCATTAATCAATTTCAGTTTAATTGACTGAGGGACAAATTAATAAATGTTTGTACCTGTTATGCCTGCATATCAGACTGCAGTAACTCATACTCAAAGTTCAATACATGCAAATACAGATGAACTTTAATGATCCCCAGTGGGAAATTCAGTCTATAAATCAGGCCAATAAAATAAAGGATATAAAGAGTGAATGCCTATGGTGAGGGGGTGTAGACTGTGATGACAGTCGGCAGGAATGATTTTATGTAACTCTCAATTTTCCATCTTCCTCATCACTTCCAAAAATGTCAATATCAGAGATATTTCCATCGCCAATCAGTTCAAGGACTGTATATTCTGCATCTGATTATCAACTGATTATCTTGTTCTGAAGTACTGTTTTTATAGTAATAAAGTCATTTATTAATACTGGATCATTGAGTTTAACAACATGGTTTCTGACCCACTGTCCATTCAAATGTAAAAACTTGCACTAATACATTTGATATTACACATTAAATCACATGTTCCACCTTTCAATTTTATATCAAAACTATTAAACATTGGCACAAATATATATAAATGTGAATAAAACTGTTGAAAATGATCCTCACTTGGCCCTGACTTGGCTCTCTTCAGTGTGGTGGATTTGTTTCATATGGGAACAAGCAAAGCTATACTGTTGTTTGGTTGGTTGGTAAGGGTCCAATTAAATAGACTTCAGGGTTCAAGTGGTGTTAAATGTTGCAAAAGTAAATAAAACAGCAACTGTTATGTGGCATCCGTTGTAATGAACACAGGGTCTGAAGGGGTTAACACTTCTATTTCAGTATATATGTTAACATGAACTATAGTCCAGTTTAAGTCTGATTATTGCAATAATTACATTTTTTTTTTACCTTGTTTATTACACAAAAATATTTCCGATGTTTTCTCAATAATGTACCTTTCCCCCCTTTTTCACAAAAAATTAACTAAATATAAAAAAAATAAAATAAAATCTTCCCAAACCCAAACAGAAATACCAAACAAAAACAAACAAAAGCCTACACACACATCATTTAGCAAATGGTATATATAAGATACAACCAAATACATACATAAACAAAACCACAAAGTAAGTTCACATTAGTGTTACACCCATCAAATGGCTGCCATAAACAGCCTGATCGGCGATGGGAAATAATTACAGTTTTAAAGTGTTATGTAAATATATTGACTGTAAAAATAAAGACGACCTCTAGTTCAATGTTTCCCAACCCTGGTCCTCAAGGCATGTTTTAGAGGTGTCAAACTCCAGTCCTCAAGGGCCGGTGTCCTGCATATTTTAGATATTTCCTTCTTCCATGTGATTCAGTTTAAACCTTTAACTCCTGAGAACTAACAAAATAATTGGCAACATGAGCAATGTAAGACACAAATGGCAGAAAATCAAAGAAAAATTAAAAAATTAAAAGAACCAAAATGTAGAAAAATAAACAAAATGAACAAAAAATAAATGTGGAATGTGGAAAATTTTTGAAAAAAAATTACTAAAGAAAACTACTATTGACATTTGGTCACAGCAATTTTTTTTTTTTAAATGGTGAAATAACATAAATAAATAAATAAAAAAAAAGACACCTCTTGCTTTTTGGCACCTTTTCCATTCACAAAATAAAGTAAAACTGTTGAATTTTTCTGAATATTAAAATCATCCATTCAGAACGCATCAGCGCTGACATTTAAAGAGTTAATAATCAGCTCCTCATCAGACTGATAATGATGCAATGACCTCCAGGTGTAATGAAAGAGGGAAACATCTAAAACATGCAGGACCCCTGGCCCTCGAGGACCGCAGTTTGACACCCCTTTTTTAAGATGTTTCTTTCTCCAACCACACCTGTTTCAAATGATCAGCCTATCATCCAGCTGTGCATAAGAATGATAATGATTGTCCGGTGTGTTCAAAGAGGGAAACATCTAACACATGCAGGATAGTGTACCTCGAGGACCACGGTTGGGGAACACTGCTCTAGTTCAACTCAAACGAATGAAAACATTGTTCCAGGAAATGCTGTATTTTCACCCCAAAGATTTGATCTTTTGAACAAAGTGTGTCCTCCAACAACACACCAAATAAAAAAAGTGTACAGTGCTGCAGTTAAATGCTGTTACACCCTAACTGACGAGTGGAAGAAAACTTTTCCTTCAGTCTTCCTGTGGAGAGATAGGCAGACCATCAGTGGGAAGAAAAAGCTCAACTTGTACAATGGCTACATTGGCATGAAACAGAGCTCTTCAAAGGAGACTCTGGTGGAATGTGTTTTTATTCTTTTCAAAAGGAGACACAGAAACCTAGTTTTCAAAGAGAGGAGGCTTTTGAACAATGCTGACAGTGAGCACGAATGTAGAGTGAGGCGATGGGATAATTAGAGGAGTCTCACCATTCGCCCGTCCCGATGGATAACCCTACTGCAATAGATGTCTTCCTCAAATTATTTTATACTGTGCCTTAATCTTACCTATTAATATTTTATAAAGCTGTGTCACTGAAATAGCCAGCGTGAAGTGTTTATGATGCTTCTTTGGACTTTCTTTAGATAGTTCGCATTAAATGTATATAGGAATCTGCTGAAATTCTCAGACTCTCACCACAAAGAATGCAAAATATTACAGTAGTGTGAGATTATGTAAAGGTGTTTTACACAATGTAGCTAATGTGGTAGAAATTCTGTATTTGTTGAAGGTTTGTCAATGCATGAGGTCTGACATATTATTATAATATTATAAAATTATGTTTTTGTTTTTTTGTATTTTTTTTTTTTGGGGGGGGGGTGCAGTTGGAGTGTCCAACATTGTTATTGATGTTTATCTTCATAAATGAACGGTCCAGCAAGTAAGATTCATGAAGCTCTACCTGTAATGAAATAGAATAATGATGATGATGATGATGATGATGATGATGATTGTTGTTGTTGTTGTTATTATTTAATTATTGTATAATCACCTGAAAATAAAGTCCAGGTGGTTTAGTCCAGGTGGTTTAGTCCAGTGGGTTTAGTCCAGGTGGTTTAGTTCAGGTGGTTTAGTCCAGGTGGTTTAGTCAAGGTGGTTTAGTCAAGGTGGTTTAGTCCAGGTGGTTTAGTCCAGGTGGTTTAGTCCAGGTGGTTTAGTCCAGTTGCATCAAAGCATTAAACACATTACACAGAATTATTAACATGTACATTTGAAATGTGCCAGTGCTGCTTAGCGATTGCTAGACTTTTATTTTGAAAAGTTGTCATCATTATGTCTTCCACATTCATGAAAGGTTTGACTGATGTGTCACGAATCAGTGATGAATGATGTCTGTGCAGTTTATGACAGCTGTTACGACTGTGTTATGAACTCACCTGTCAAGTGAAGTGTTACCATTTATTCTGATTCAATCAATCAATTAATTGTGAGTTTTAGATCCAGCAGTGAAGGTTCCAAATATTTTAATACTCTCATGAACTGCTACCAGTAACTATAGTCGAGTGAATTTTATTGTTCTTTCAAGTGGCTGCATTGTATTCATGTAAACTGAACCTATTGAAAATCTCTAATGGGCAGGATTTTTTTTCCCACAGACAGTATCATGTGAATTCAAAGTCCAATTTAGCGTATCTGTCAGAGCTATAGAGACTCCCTGTTATCTGAAAATGCTTATAAGCACATCACAGAGGCTTGTGATGTGCACGGGGTGACATGATTCATCTTCAGGGAATGGTAGCTTTTAACAAAATGGCTGTACAGTCTAATAAGAACCTGCACTTTTTACTGCCTGCAAAGTCTATTATACTCTGCTGAGTCTACACTGTAAGCCATAAAGATAAACATAGAAATAAAATTGACAAAAAAAAAAGAAAGAATTAATGATACTCAAGTAAAAGAAATGTGAATATTTTAGTCTCAAAGTAAAGAAATAAATGTACAGAAATTGTTTTGTTTTTTTTCAAAACCAAATGAATGCTTCTTCACAAATGAAATAAATGACAATATTCCAAAGGTTGGTGATTTAAGATTTAACACTTCCCTCTGTGTGTCTTATTTTAGTGTGATTATTGCTGTTGGAAGCTCAGCAGATCTGTTATTATTATTATGTCTGTTTCCAATCACTGCACTCACTTGTCCCTATGGCTTTTATCTGCTACTTAGTATGACTGTCACATCACCAGGGTGTTTCAACCCTCACCCTATGTGACTGCAGGGCATGAAAAAAATAAAAAAAAATATTAAAGCAGCTATCTAAAGGTCTGCTCATGACCTGTATTTGGAACTTACTTAAAAGGGTATTATTTTGAACTTTGACAGATGGTAAATCCAAATGGTAAAGTCCGATTGCAATCTTTTCCTTTTTTTTTTTATTGCTTTATTTTCGTGGCTTTGGTTGTATTGGTAGCTCATATTTTCACATTATAGGGCAGGATTTAAGAGAGCATCCAGGGTGAATAGCATGTACAGGTATGGCTGGAAACAAAAGCATGTTGGCATGCCAAAAGGGGATTTGCAAGCAGAAATGAAATGATAAATAGTTGGCTGGAATTGAGGAATCTGGGATTAGTTTTTCATTAGTGTTTTGGTTGTCAACTTTCCAGCCTCCTTCTCTCTAGATAAGGCTCATTTGTGACATTTTATACATGTTTGTATGCAGTGGAGAGAGAAAAGAAAGGGCAAAATGAGAGGTGGGAAAAGGGGCACTTAGCCTTGGATGGTGGTTGTTCGCTGGGAGCAAATGATTTGCAGACATTGAATTCCAAGTCGACGTCCCACAGTCAGTGGAAATGGAAATGCAGCCATTTTGGCAGAAATATGGCCGATACATACAAGGAGCTGATGGACCAGAAGTGTTCCGTCTGCCAGATCTGTAAACACAGGGATCTCAAGCACATCTGGTACCTGCAGCAATGCTAGCAGTTTGTCTTTTCACCTGCTGTACAAATTAAAGATAGGAGGTGCAGATCTAGACCCGACACACACTGTTCCGTTGTGGATGACTCATACATTCATGCCTGGATGATTATAATTAAAGGAAGCAAAGTATGTGACTAAAAGCAGCAGGAGAATATCACAGTCATTTCCAAAAACATTCAACTAAATGAGCACTGCAATGAACAATTCAACAAAAATGACTCAGAATTCCCAATAAAATGTCAGGTTTTGCCCTTTGCTTTCAAAATTGGACTTGTATTAATACTTGCAATAATTGCTCGTATTTAGCTCTGCAAAGGGTATCATGTCAAAGCAAAGAAAAAGTGAAGTTTTCAGCTAAATATATTAATCACTGAACATGAAAAGAAAGCACCTATAACTACTATCATGAATCAAACTCTATGGCTTTTACTGTGAAACCTCAAACAGGTCATACATGACAACCAAGAAATGTTAAGAAACTACATTTAACCTGAATTATTAACATGTATTAATAGGATTAGTCACCCCACACTTATTTAAACATTGTCATTGAGGGCTTGGTAGTTCACACACACTACCCATAATTCAATACTAGTCTATTTCCTCTCAGTGCACTAAAGAGTACAGACTGCAGGTCATGAAGCGACATATTCTTTCACCTCAATTCCTCAGTTTTCAACACATCAGGTTCATTTACGGTCACATTTTTCAGCATTCAGGCGAGTGCAATGGCAGCTGTGCTGGTGCAGAAGGAGGGCATGCTCTGGGATTTCCTTCCAGTGAAGCATGCGCTCAAGTAATCTTATATTCAGAGAGTCGTTCCAACTCCTGATCGCTTCTCTGGAGAAATGTCCCCTCGACTTGAAAACTCTATCTGAAGTGACGCTGTAATCCTGTTCTCCTATGGCGAGATACCGCAGGTTGAGTTTTCAGAACCAAATTAACATGGCCTTAAGGAGTTATCAATCTGAGATAAAGATGCCAGAACCTACTGACAGTCACCTACATGTATTAATGTAGCTGAATAAAACTGTTCCTACTGTATTGGTAAAACATTATTTAACTAATACTTTATAATTAAGTAAGCATATTTAACTCAATTCTATTTAGGCCTAACAGCAGTTGGTTAATATATACCTCTCTGAGTGTTCTCATTATCTTTTCCTTATTTTAATATCACAATTAAGGTTTAAAATCAGTTACAGTATTACAAAATATTTCAACAAGATTAAAGTTACATAGTCAGGAATCCTAAAAGTCCAGTCTAAGTCTGACCCGAATGACCACATGACACTAAGGGGAGAAGCTCAGACACCTTCCCATCAACCCCTCCTTCTTCAAGATGTCCGCTGTCCTGAAGAGCTGTTGGGCGTCGGCCACTTCTGGAAGATTCTATTGTTTGTTCTTATTCTAATTTACCTCAAACCCCCACTGGGCCGAGGGTCATGTCAAAATGTGGTGACCTGTATTTGGAGCACAGGCTTAAACTCTCAAGAATGTTACATATTATATGAAACATTACTTTAACATTTGCATCTTTGGTCCCATTGTCATTTTCCCAACACACTAAAATATATGTGGTTACACGCAGAGGTCAGGTTATTGAAATGATCTCCTTTGTTGCCAAAGATCAATGATATAGGGGGTCACTTTGATTCCAGTCTGACGTGAAATGGGCTGAACCAATGAAAACATCAAATAATATCCTATATGATATGAAGTCTGTTATAGTGCAAGAAAAAAAACATTAAATGATGAAAATATTCAAATCAACAAACTGTCCAAACAAAATAGATGTGAGTAACTTGAAAACTGAAATTTCCTAAGAAAATGAAAAGAATAGGTACAATTTTAACATCATTTATTTATGATACAAAACTGAATATTGTCAAAATGACAATTATTTATTTAAAGATTTCACATTGTTCATATATGTTCAGATTATTCACATTTGTTGTTCAAGGAAAGTTTATTGTACATATATATATATATATATATATATATATATATATATATATATATATATATATATATATATATATATATATATATATATATATTTATAATGCAATGTTGTGTTTTATTATAACAAAGACAGAATTTTAACATGTCATTATTTCTAAGCATAATGTAATGTATTTTTTCCACATTAGAGCAGGAAGAAAAATTTCAATTTTTATTTATAGGTTATTATACTATTATTTTACTTGAAATCATATTAGTCTGCATTTGGAAACTGAACTAGAACCAGTTCAACACCTTTAACTATTAATGTATTCAATCTAATCTGGAACTGTTTGGAGGCCAGTTTTGGTCCATGGGCCACATGTTTGACACCCCTGCTGTAGAGGGAAATCAATTCACTGCTTTAACTGGTGCTATAATGAACTAAATAAAAGAAACTAGTAGCATCAACATGTGTTTAACTTACCATTACAAATCCACAATATGCACTATGTCTGGTAATTATTTTTAATGTGGTTCTTTTGCTGAATTTCTATTAAATATGCATCATTATGAAAGAATTTTCACTACCTTGTGAATATTTCATTGTAACCTCTGTTTTACACAGTGTTTTTTTTTTTTTACTTGTGGTCCATTTACTATAGTTTGTCCAGTGTCCAATTAATCATTTTGATCAGGTTTGCATAAAACACACATCATTCATTAGCTTGCAATACTGTTACGCTTCAATAATCTGTCAGAGCTTCTAGTGTAGCTGGAGGCTGCATTCTTTTGTCAGTTACAAATGGTAGCCAGCAGGTACTAAAACCTTTTTTTTTTTTTTCACAGATTAATTGTAAAGTATTGCAGGCCAACACGAATTGAACTTCCTTTGAAATGGCTGCACAACAAAGACTAATGAGCATGAAATGTAAAATTAAAATGATAAATTAAAAGGAGAAAAAAAAAAAAAAAAGGGAGCTACTGGAGTTCATGTAAGGTTTGAACTGTGACTATATGTGTAGTTTTGTGTATTTGTTTTTAAGTTAAAGTCTTGGAAACATCCCTGCCAGTTAGCTATTTTGCTAAATACAGTAGACAACTAATACTGAATATACAAAATCCTATTAAAAAAGTTTTTGGAGGGTTTGCACTTTCATAACGCGTGTGACAGCTTGAGTAATTTATTTACAGAGGAAAAATGTATTTACCTAAAACAATTACTTAATGTGACAGCTTGCAGTGAAGTGAAAATTAAAGGAATAAACTTGTAGCTGATTCTGCATAATGTTTGGCGGCGTAGGAGGGAAGTCTCCACTGTCTCTGAATTGTAGGAATTACATTATTTTCAATTAAAGTTACATGATTGTGCTAAATAAATCTATGGGTTCGACACCATCCACAGCATGTGATCAAATTTGATATAATGTCAGATATTGATGGAGGGCGTTTGGGTTTTTTGGAACCAGCTGCTGTTCTTCCTATGGGACTGTCACTCACATTATGTTGGAGAAGCCAACTGGAGCTGCATAAAATAAGGGAACTGTCAGTAACTGGTACTATCAGAGAGAGAGAGAGAGAAAGAAAAGTGCAAATCCAACTGGAGGAAATCAATCTAACTTCATCCTGACATCATTAGTAGCTCTGCCTGTGCGCTCCTACATGAGACATGAATTATTCTTCTCACATTTTCAGCTGATTGTGACTGTTTGCTACTAACTTTTTTGACCGAGTGAAAAACTCTAGAGCGTTTCTTTTTTTTTTTTTCTTCCTAGGCGGAAAAACACCCCTTTTGGATTTTATCTGACAATGAACATAACATATGTCGACAGTATGATAGATGCGTTATTAATCCCTATGCGTGCTTGCATTTTCATGACGGTTGTAATGGAGTCTGTATTTGTGCTGAGCCGGCTGTATTTCCATATTTTTTTTGCCATTATCATTAAGTAGCAGGTTGGTTTATGTGTCAGGGTGGATGAGCAGAAGCACCGAAACACTTGGGTTTGAACATAAATGTGTACATCATGTGTATTTCATGAAGTAATCTACATAGAAATCAGTCTATAGGCTGTTACCGTGAAAAGCAGAGAAGATACTGTCCATCCATCCATCCATCCATCCATCCATCCATCCATCCATCCATCCATCCATCCATCCATCCATCCATCCATCCATCCATCCATCCATCCATCCATCCATCCATCCATCTCTTTCTTATTTTTAAATGATTTTTATGTAACAAATGAAAAAATAAAAACCCAAAAAAACAAAGCCAACCCAAGACAAAGCATGATCCCAAGACAAAACAGTTCATAGACATTAAACAAAACTAAGAGGAGTGCATCCAGAGAACTATATATACTATATATATATATATATATATATATATATATACACACCAATAAATGTTGACAACTCCAAACAATAAAATATTAAAGTACTTTTAAAAAGTATTCAAATGCCAAAAAAAAGTTACATTTCATCAGGAAAATAAGGGAAAATTTAACAATATTCTACCTCACCTTATCATTTGTTCATGTGTATTATGGATCAGTTCTACAGAAACAGAAAATGGTTCAAATTTTCTGTAATTTTCTTCAGACATTTCAGATTCTTCGTATTTGTTCAGGTTATTCACATATTATTGTTAGGGTTAGGGTTAATCTTGTAGGTTATCTTGTAAATATAAATATTTTCATAATTTTTTGTAGTTAAAGAATGACAAAAAAGTATGTTGTCATCATTTATACACAAAAAAAAATCTGAAAAGAAGAAAATATAAGTTATTATTCTCTTCATCCAATGGGCTGAATTGGAACCATTGGCGGACAGCATTTGGCCCCTGGGCCGCATGTTTGAGACCCCTGGCCTATGATTTTGGGGCAAATAAGCACTTTTAAACATACATGATGAACAAAACTATCTAAGCATCATTTTAATCTATTTTAATATTGTGGTTAATTGTTGTAATTGTGACCTTTTAAATATACTCAGTGTTGGACAATATGTCGTAGCTGTTTAATATTAACTGCTCTCTACTTGGTCATTGAAACGATAATAGCAACTTTCCTTCATACACAACCTTATTCCCAGTACATTTAAAACAGGCGTCTCCCCAGGAAGTAGCCTGGCTCAGACTCATAGTAATAGTTTGTGCTCCTATTGTTACCCGTGTCAAATAAAAGGTTTCCTAGGACGTTTGCCTTTTCTGGATATATTCTACAGCACAGAATAAACCAGATTTCTGCTGCTGGTTTGTGACATATTCTCTATGTACTGTATACTCCACAGTCAGTTCTTAGAAGTGTTAAATATCCAAAGTAACACCTTTTACCCAGTGTAGTTCTCACCGTCTCTGCCCAGACATGTGTCAGGTCATTATTATCTGTGTTCCAGCTGGAAATGCAGCCACAAATAGACCATCAGTTTGAAAATGTTGGTTTGGTTTGTTTTGCCAGGGAGCAGAGATGGAGTGGTTTGAAATGTTTCTCCGTCCTTTCACCCATTAGTTAGAATGCTTTTTCTGAACCCCAGCACTGTGGCATGATTTCAGGCAGCTACTGTGAGCTGACCTGGTTTATCTTCCCCTTAGAAAAGGAAATGTCAACTCCTAAAGGATGGGGAGAACAAAACGTTAGTATGCCGGCTGCTCTTGATAAAAGTGCGCTGATAGTAATCACTCTGTGCTAAAGGTTATCAACATTAATATGTAGAAGACCACTGCAACAGTCAGGTTAAAACTCAGAGCAGGTGACTAAATACTGAACATGATCAACTAACTTCCAAAAGCAGTGGCATATTTAACTCAGTGCCATTTTGCTTTTTTTTTTTTTTTTTTATACACATAAAATAATAATCAGCTGACTATTTTAAGGTTGTATTTTATAATTTATTGCTTCATGAGTTATTTATTAATTGGTATTTTGAAGAATTTTGACATTTTGAAGCATTTCTATCTTTATTATTTATTATTATTATCTCTAAGTAAAATCTTAAAATTAACACTGTTGTATTGATGGAGTGATTATTTGATCACTTTGCCCACAAATGGTATTAACTTACCTTCAATTCAGTTAAAGTACTGCTGCTGATTTGCTGATCACCTCATGCCATTTTTTTTAACACTGTATGCAATGCAATAATGTGATGCAGCAAGATAAATAACGACAGCAAAGTTTCAAATATTAGCCACAAATGACAGTAACAGAATAACCAGTAGGCTGAGTCAACATGTGCTCTATGATGAAGCTGTTTAATGTTAGAACCATGTATTTACAATAACATACCTTTATAAGCAGATATTAAAACATCTGCTGTAAGATGTTTAAAGCTGAAAACAATAAGAGAACATGATGATCTGACTTTACACCTGAGCTGCCTTTGAAAATGGGATAAAACTTTCCTTTTTTTTTTAATATCTCCTATCTGCTGGAGACTGAAATTTGGTTTTGAATCTGCAATGGCATGTGAAGGATCTCATCATGTATCTATCTAATAACTCTTCTGGATGCTGATGTAATATCCATTTTACAGACAGAAAGAATTGCACCTTAGGTGCAAACACTCTTCCCTTTTGATGTTTTCTGCTCTGCAAGATGATGATACCCCCTGACACTCTGGTAAACAAATCCAGGGGTTGTTTATGAGCACCCAGATTAAGCCAAAATGAATCTTTAGCCTCCTGAAAAAGACGGGGTAAACATGAGCGAAACTTGAGGGGAAGTGGTGTGCGACTGCCTGCAGAGCTGGAGAAGGAACATCAGGATCAGGTCAGGATTTACTGTCACAGACAATTATAGCCCCACTCCTCATGAGATATTTAATATTTTTCACTTCTTAATATGAAACTGGCATATATTTAGGATTTTGGTTGATCCACAGTATTCTCAGTACAGAAATGAGAGTAATAGTAACCTTATTCAGTTTATATTATCATTCTAACATTATTACTTTACATTATTAATGCAGCTCCTACTCCTTTTCACCCCAAAATAGGAAAAAAAAAAGTCATATGAATAATAATTGGTTCATTTCTAAGAAGGCTGCATCTATTTTGTTATGGTAGTGACACTGCTGTTTTGACCTTGTGAATTTTATAAATGACTATAACCTTTGATATTGGTTTATCCTAAACAAAAAAAAACCCCTCCAAGATATTATCTTCAGTACTTGTGTCCTTTAAGCCTAATATAATAATACCCAGGAAACAAATGAGCACCTCAGCATTAAAACATTTGTCATTTTTTCCCTGTTTTTAATAATAAAACTATCTTTATTTTATTTTTATTTATTTAGCCATTTAGTGTCTCTTCTTCCAGGTAGTCCTAGTCAAAATGGCAGAAAACAATAAGTTTCAGACAGAGACAACACAATAACACATATCAGGGAGAAATAAAGAAATATAACACATAAAGGAGACAGACTTACATACAGTAAAACTCAGTGGCTGCTAAAAAGCTATGTGGAGTCGGTCTAAAAAACAATGACAGTCTTCATTGTTTCCTACAAATGTCACTTAAACGTGAATATAATGAATGCACTTGATGTAACTGTTTGATTTCCTCCTTGCAGAAGCAAAAAAAAAACAAAAAAACAAAACTCGCTGTTATTTTTTTTTTTTTTTATCAATGAACATGTTGGAGATCACATCATCAGAGATACAGAATTCACTTTTTCTGACATTTCTGTGCTGGCCAGGATGGATGTTAAAGTAGTAAAGTAAATATTCTGTCCATCACATCCTTTACCATCAGCTAATAATGGTTATTTGTTGTGTGACAAGACAATTATGATGTGTGGCTCTTTCGCTTGTCAGTGATTGTTCATCAGCTCTGGCATTTGTCTTCAGTTGGTAATAAGAGGAGAACCATAATACCATTAGCACACTCTTATCAGAAGGCAGACAGCACACAGCAGATAAATTCCTCCTTTTTTTCCCCCGTTTCCTTTTCTGTCTCTGTTTTGCCTCTGCTCTGTTCTAGGCAGATAATTGCCATCAGGTTAGAGAAGCCATCACAGCCAAATCCCAATAACACCGGGCCGTTGGCTGTCTGATAGACCGGCTGCTCCCATGCGTACATTAAAAGTCTGACATAGCAGTCGATCAGCAGTTCACAGAAGACACACAATCAGTACAGAACGTACAGAACCTGGATTTGACGTTACTGTTTAAATATAATTGCATGTCATGTAATAGGCTATCGTTAAAGGTCAGTTGGATTTTGCTCATTTCATCACATTAGCCATCAGAGGTGTAAAGTAACTCAGTAAAAGTACTTTGTTACTGTACTTAAGTAGAATTTTTAGGTATTTGTACTTGAGTATTTATTTTTCTGGCAACTTTTTACTTTTATTCCCTACATTTTTATAT
Source organism: Siphamia tubifer (assembly GCA_020466265.1). Taxonomy (NCBI): domain Eukaryota; kingdom Metazoa; phylum Chordata; class Actinopteri; order Kurtiformes; family Apogonidae; genus Siphamia; species Siphamia tubifer. The sequence goes on along the minus strand of CM035790.1, from coordinate 26,283,672 downwards.
AAATATCTGTACTTTATACTCTTTACATTTATATAAATATCTGTACTTTATACTCTTTACATTTATATAAATATCTGTACTTTATACTCTTTACATTTATATAAATATCTGTACTTTATACTCTTTACATTTATATAAATATCTGTACTTTATACTCTTTACATTCTAAGAATATTCTGGTTACTTTTTCAAACTAAAAACATGTGACAGCACAAAAAAATAATTCACTTCAGAGGAAAACTCAGTGGAGGACGAACTGTGACTTTATATATTATAGTTATAAGACTATTATCTGACAATTTTAGCATTTTAGCTCACAACTTTTTCACTTAAAGTTATGCAATTTTATCTCATATTTATAAAGTTGTTTTTTTTTAAAATCTCATGATTATTTATCTCAATTTGACTTTTCTTCCCCCATTTTTCCTTTTTTTTCCTCTTTTTTCCTTTTTTTCCCTCTTTTTGTCTGCATTTGTTCTCATTGTTTAACACCACAGAGGGGGAGTCAACATTGTTTGAAATAAATGCATTTTTCCTAAATTTCCTGCCCATATCCACAAAACTGAGTAACTGTGACTTGATCAAACACATTATCTACACAGTAACTCACTTTTAAAGACTTTATTTTAGATACTTTTGAAACTTTACTGATTTTTTTCTGGTTAAATGATTGCATTCATGACCAAAAAAAGTCATTTTACTTTTGTACTTTTGTACAAGATACTTTTGTACTTTATTACAATTGAGAAATAGTACTTTTTTACTTTTACTTAAGTAGAGGAGTTGAATCAGTACTTTTACTGTATTTTTTCCACACAAGTAGCTGTACTTCTACTTAAGTACAGAATGTGAATACTTTGAACACCTCTGCTGAATCCTTGTCATGGCAGTGTTTTTATATCTACATTGACTTTGACAGATTTAAAGGTGTTGCCTGTGTATATACAGTGTGCATTTGAAGTAATTGCACTTAATTGAATTCATACAACATGTCAACTTGTCATGTCTCTTTATGTAAGTGGTTACTAGACGGAATAGTGAGTCACATTTCTGACCAAAATAGCAAAGTATTACTTAAATTGTCTTTTTTTTTTTTTTTAAATAGTGAAAATAAAGTGATAAAATGGGAGTGTTACAAATGTTCCTAAATAAAAGACTCATTTATTAATTTGTTTAGTTTGATTTTGAGGCTTAAGAATGTATAAAGTTATTATAGGATGTTATCTGATAATTTGCTGCTTGTTTATCTACAGTTCAGACTAAACTGTGACACTTCCAAACAGATCTTAAATGCAGCTATTAGCAACACAAACTGTACAGAAAACAGAGGTGATGTGTGGTTTTACTGTGGCTGTTTTCTGTCTACAAACAGAGCTATAATGTAAACTATCATCACATAAAGATTATATATTATTTTGATGGATGGAGTGATGAAAATTTGAGATGTGTATGAACTAGGGCATTAACGACTTCAGTTTTTTTCAAGTCGACTTATTTGTCAATAAAGTCGAGTTGCGTCGACGAGGTCATGATGACGTCATCACATTGTCAGCGGCTAAAAAAACAAAACAAAAAACACAGACACACATTTGTCCAGTAATGAGCAACTTGTATTAAAGTTCACTGCAAACGTAACATTATCCACTGACACAAACAGCATTTTAACTGCAACAAAACAAAGGCTAACGTTAGCAAAGAGTTTTCTGTTAAATGTAACTAAACATCAGTAGGTGAACATATGTCTGCATTTGGTCTGGACCCACGGCTCTAAAACTGGACTGTCCACACGTGTAAAAAGTTTAAGGCCAATAAGATGAACACAACACTGTCCATAACATGTGTTTGGGGGAAAAAAAGAGCATGTTGTCATAATGCCTATCACACAGGTTAGCTAGCTAATGCTGCTGGTATCATTCACATTAGCTGATACCTCTTCAGATGCCGTTAGTTTTTGGGGTTTTTTTTATCTAAAGTGAAGTATTTCCACCCATGTGTGTGTGTGTGTGTGTGTGTCACTCTTGTTTTGTTAGCCCACCACCACTGTTTTACCTGCAGGTGTCTTGTTTACGTCTGGTCTGTGTTTACGCGCTGAGAGAGAGAGAGGCAGGGAGAGAAAGAATAACATACAGAAGTGGACGTGTCGACCAGTCGACATTTTAGTTAATGCCCTCGTATGAACGTTAAGCTTTATACTTTATCCAGTGAATGACAGTCTGTAGAGCTGTAGCATTAACAGTGGTGGTTTTAGTATGTCCCAATTGATACTATGCATTTCTTTATCTGTGCTACACACATACAGCAAAATTAATATTCATATGCAGCAGCACATTGTCCTTCTAACCAAACCAAAGTGAATGCTCAGTATTTATTTGTGTTTGCAATGTCTTTAAACACTCTGGGTAGGTGTGCAATGCTAATCCCCACAAAGCAAATACTAATCTCATCTGTTTCTTAAAAGTAACACATAAAAATCAGGTCAGGGATAAACATCTGGCCACAATAACCAATTCCATGGAATGTATTTATCATTTAGAAACCCAGTCTGTAGCACAACAGGTGTTCTATACAAATTAGAACACATAGATTCTAATTAAATATGTCAAATATAAGCATTGTTACCATGATTCTGCATCAGTGGATCGGTGGAGATTTCCCATCATGCACGGTATAACAAGCATATATAATAAATATATTGTTTATTGCCAAGTTACACATCCAATATATATTTTTTTTCTGTATCTCATCTTCTTATTGATCTTTTATTCCAAAGAGTGAGCATCTCCTTTTGTTTCTGTTTCATCAACCATTGGATGAATGCCATATTTAAGAGTCATGAAGTGAGTGCTTTCACCTGATGGGCAGATGGAGCACATCAGCACTTGTTAGCACTAGTTTATGGTCTTGAAAGCCTTTGGTGGGTGGCCTCAGTTTACAAGGCAGGGCAGCATTTAACTAAATGAAGGAAGAAATAATAATAAAAAAAAAAGGTGCAGGAGGAGAAATCATAAGCGTCATGTTCTGCTGATATGAACCTTGTAGTTTCTGTAGACAGGGTGGTAAATAGGTAAATAGAAGATTTAATATTCTTTCCAGATATTTAATGTACTACATTATCAGCCAGTTTCTTTATTTTCATGACTATTTAAATTGTAGGTTATCACTGAATGCATCTAAACTATGGATGAATACATATAGGATTATTTAATGAAAAAAAAGAGTGATGTACCTTAAAACGTGCTTTATATTTTAGATTCCTTAAAATAGACACATTTTTGCTTTTATTAACACTTTCTTAGCAATGCAGTGGACTGGTGACTTGTCCATGATGAACCCTGCCTTCACCCTCCAGTGGCTGGGATAGAATCCATGCGACCCCATGACCCCAGTGAGGATAAAGCAGGTTCTGAAAATGAGATGAGATGAGACATTCTTGGCATTCTCTTGATGAGCTTCATGAGGCGCCCACCTGAAATGTTTTTCAACAGTCTTGAAGGTGATAAGCCCTTGTCAGCCATCTGAAGTCTACCTCATGCCATTTAAATTACAATGTGATTCCAAACGTTTGACTGGTAGTGTGTATTTAACTTAGATGTTCATGAAAACTCACAGAAAGTTCAAAGCTTGTTATTTCAAAAGAAGGAAAACTGAAGAAAAAGTGCCTTTATTCAACAGTTATCATTAGCTGAACATTATATATATATATATATATATATATATATATATATATATATATATATATATATATATATATATATATATATATATATATATATATATATATATATATATATATATATATATATATATATATATATATGGATTAGGCCCCCAGTGACCCCCGCGACCCTAGTGAGGATAAAGCGGGTTCAGATAATGAATGAATATATATATATATAATTTGCATATACTGTACCTGAGGGAGAAAGAGGAAAAAGTATTGGATTTGTTGTCGAGAATTTTTAATATTTTTTTGTTGAGATGACCATCTGTCAATATTTCACCAACAATCCAAAAAATATATTCAACTTATATTAAACCCAAATAACACATCCACCAGTGACTAAAAGCAACTGCTGACCTAAAATGCTTCGTAACCTCTGAACCATTATTCCTTCCAATACATGTAAGTATTCTATACTTACATGTAAGTACAATTCTGTATATGTATTCTGACTCCCTGATGAAGGCTATGATGCCGAAACGCATTGGGGTTTTCATATGATTTTTTCATAGGTTTTTGTAACCAAGCCAAGTTAATAAAGGTTTTTTTATCTTCACTTATAAGAGAGTGCCTTGGAATTTTTCTTTCTTTTTTGACATGTAAGTATATAGTTTAAAGTCCAGTTTGTCATCTTTGTTGTTCATCAGATGAGACCCATTCGGACCTTCAGAAGATCTGTAGTGAACATGGTAACACCGTCATCCTCTCCAGTGACTGTAGATGCTTCCTTTTGTTGACACTGATTAACATTTGGTTGAAAAAGGTCACTTTTTCTTCACTTTACTCTGTTTTGGTAAAATAACCTTTGCATTTACTCTGAGCTTTTATGAACATCTACATGATCATTAAATTAATTATAGGAAAATACATTATTTAAAAAGGCAAAGTAGAGAGAGTAGTAAAATAAATGGTGATAAATCACTTAGGAATGGTTAAATGTAGAGAAAAATGAATTACAAAGTTGCCAGATTTAATCGCTCAAAATAATTAATAAATTGTCACAATAGCCTATAATTAATTATGCACTCTAAGCTCTAAAATGGAGTATTCTGTGTTATGAAACTGCTATTTTACCATTGCATTTTAAGTCAATCATAGAGATTGCTTATTTGGCTTATTTTTCTGTCAATTTAATTTGCTTTATATTGAAATTCTTCAGAACATATTGAATATTTACAAACCAAGGTGTGATTAATTGGGTGTCTAACTCTATTAGTATTTCACATATTTTGCCTTTTGTCTTGCCTGAAATGATGGGTACACTAAACTGTTGAGTCAAAGCTTATATTTAACAAATCAGTACCTATGTAATTGGCAAACAATCCTACCAATCAGTTCAGTATCATCATAACATCTGTTGATTGTGTGACTGAATGAGCTGATATCACAGCAATAAAGTAAAGCAGGTTAAGCACAATTTACTGGCTATAAAATATGACTGAGCTAAAATACATTTAGGTTGTTATGGGGTGCTGAAAAGGTAATTATTTTTTGAGAAATGTACTTAATAGCCTTGAATAGATGTAGAATTGCATGAGCCAAGTTGATGACATTTGCTGATTTACATGCTGGTGTGTCAGCTAGGATTTAACTAATTCATAAAGTAATTACAGGGTTGGTGAGTCATTAGTCAGTCTGTTAAACACATCTTTTTTTTTAATTCAAGGAAATGGATTTAACAGCAGAAACACCAAACATTATCAAAAATGGCAACAACAAATACTGTATGGTTCCATATTTGGATGTTTTATGGAAATTAAAATGAGTTACTTACCTGAAAAAAAAAAGGGTTATTTAGGCTTCTTCATTTTCAAGGTCAAGGAAGAAAAAGGTGCTGAAAACCCTCCAATAATACAAACATGGTGATAACCAAAACAACCAGCACAAGAACTGAACAAAAAAACAGGAAAAAAGTTAATAAAATAAGACCTAGTAAATGAGGAACAGAAGAAAACATGAGTAAAAAAGTATTCAGACAACACCGACTCCACCAATGCAGATCAACCCCCCCTCCTGAAACACATGCACCCCGCCCCCCAACCCTAATGTGTCGCTTGTTCCTTGTGGCAGTATCAAAATTTAATGAAAATTTCAGCCAAGTTCGTCCATAACTTTTTGAGTTATCTTGCTCCGAATGAACCCCCCCCACACACACACACACACACGTCCATCGATCGACACCAAAATGGAATCAATTATTCCTTATTCATATATCAGTATTTCCTGTAATTTGCCTGTGTGCAACATAAACCTTTGAGTTATGTTGAACACAGGCAGACAAACAAACAGATAAACGCCAGCAAAAACATAATTCTAACGTCAACAGAACATCACAAACAATCATAGCCCAGATTATTCCAGCAACAAATCAGTACAACAACAGTTCACATTAATCTGCTGCTGTAGACTGACTGCCTCCACCCCCCCACCTCAAACCCTCCACCCCCTCCAGTGCCTCACACACCCAGGCCGCCCACTGATACCCAGACACACACACTGCCCACCCATGTTCATCCATTCACACCCACTCACACGCCCCCACATGCATAAATACTTCCACCTATTCCCACACCTATATGAACACCCCCCCCCTGCACCAAATGGAACCAGACACAGCAACACCTGCCACCGTGAACCCCACATTGACCCACCAAAGCCCAATACACACATCACCATCTGCATCATCACACACACACACACACAATCCCCATACACACACATGCCACCACCATCTTATCTGTGTTTACTCAGCACCTGTAGTCCCGCCTTCATATTTGGATTGAAGCCCTGTAATTCCAGATGGATTTCTCATTGAGGAAGATAGGATAATGTTGACCTATATTTGTCAGGTCCTTTTGTGGTCATGGTCATGGAGGCAGATAGGAAAAGCTAATACAGATGAAACCAGGCAATGGTGATAATAGTAGTTACGGTTGTCCTGTTCCGATCACGTGATGGGACTGTGGATTCGATCCGGACTCGGACGTTATGTTCCCATCAGGTATCGATAAATAATACATATGTAGCAGGGTGGTGTAGTATGGTGTAATGTGTGTCGACAACGCTACCCCAGGAATTTCACCTGGAGAATTTAAAATGCCATCACTACTGTATGTAAATGTGATAATATATACATATACTGACAATATATATTTATATAACTCTTCATTTGCTAAAATAATGGCATGTAAATAAGAATTATGGGTGCAGTACAGGGGTTATTACAGTATTAGTATACTTTTTAAAATTTTAATTTTAAAATTATTATATATTATATTAGTATAGTCTTGTTTACTGTTCTATTGTGGCTACAAATATTTGTACTGTACTTTATGTGTACTGTCTATTTTGTCCAGTTTAGAGGATCCAAAACGTTTGTCAAACTCAAGATTCAGAAGAAAACATTAGAGTCTTCTTAGGCGCAAACTTGGAATGTGCTGAATCATCCAGTGTCGAAACAAAATTGAAAAAAAAAAAAAAAAAACTTATTTGACAAGCTGCCAAATAGAACTAGGAATCACTTTTCTGTTCTGGTTATATATCATGCAAATACTGAAAGTTTGAACAAATATTAAATATTTTTTGCATTTGGGAGAGAGCAGTAAAAGCTAGAGCATTGATTAAAACTGTCAAAACACAACTTCTACCTTTGTGTCAGTTCCAGAATGTTTTTTTTATTTATTTTTTTTTATTACAATTTATTATGACATTACCTTCTGTATTTTGCATTTTCTTAAAGTTACAGAGAAAACACAAGAAAAAGTGACTTTTTCAGTAAAATATGTCATGAACTGAATATAAATCCACCGCAATTGACCGAATTCAATGGATATTACTAATTAATAAATGTTGCTGAGGATTATAGTGATTCCATGGTAACGACAGAGACTGTGAATATCCAAATGGGTCATATCTGATGACCATGAAAAGATGACAAACTGCATTTTACACCAATTATTTCCATGTATTATTAGGGTTACTGGTTCAGAGGTCATTAAACATTATAGACCAGTAGATGGTTTTGGAAATCAGTGGCTGTTTTGGGTCTTTATTAATCAGGAAAATACACTATAGACAGTGTAGATTAAATATAATTAATCTCCAGGGGATGAAATTTAGTGTTCATCGACTTAAAAAGAAAAGCAAAATATAAAATAGAAATAGAAATCTGATGGAGGTTTTGTACAGTCTTATTCTTATTCTGCAACTTTCAGTGAGTCATCCTCTGCAGAGGCATCTGGGATTAGTCAGGAGGGGTTGACGATGGTCCAAGAAGTCGTCCACCTTCTTTAGTTCTCAGTGAGTCCAGCTTCTCTGCTCAACTGCTGCTGCACACTAGGCAGTTTTAAACTCTTGTCTTTAGCTTTTCACACTGTGCAGATTGTTGTTTCATGTGCAGGCATATTTTATCTGGGGTGGACAGTCTATTTATGTATGTATGTATTTATTTATTTATTATGTTTCATTGTGTTTTATCTGAGTATTTGATCTTCTTTTATTGCTTTTATTACTGTACAGAGTTTGGAAACCTTTGTGGTTCTTTATATTGGTGCTTTATAAATAACAAGGATTGGATTTTCTTTACCAGTTTGTCCATCTGTTTCTCATCTGTTAGTATTTTGCTTCCTCAACAAAAACCATAGCTGAGATGTTTCTTAGCAACAGAGTGCATATGTCAAAAGACCTGAGCCTCTTTTGGGAAAATGTCCAGCTCAGTCCGTGTTCAGACATTATTGTGTGCTTTGTTGATCCTCAGCTCATAACTGAATAATCACATGTATGATTCACATGTATCTGTGTTTATGTGGTGAGATTTGACACCATGAACACATTAGTCTGGTTTCAGTTATGAGCCCATACAAAGCCAGATACTGACAAATGTGACAATAGCTGCGTTTCCATTACAGGTTTTCGCGAAGAAATATTGATATTCCTAAAATTTCGACAAAGTATATATGTGACTGCTCAGCACGAAACCAGGCATAAGTGGTGCTGACCCGTTCAGAGCTACAGCCAAATTTAGGCTGGAAGGCGATTCTTTATGTGTGTTTACATTTTATCAAAAAACGGTACCTTTACACCTCTATGTTCAGTTCCTGTGGTCATTACATTGAAATCCAACAATAAAGGGGTTTATTGAGGCAATTATTTAAGCGGCGACAAAAGTTCAGGGATTGCTGAGCAAAGACAAAGGCGACTTCCACCTCTTTTCGCCGAACAAAACGATCTCCGTTCCGTGGGTGAACACCCAAGTGTTTGGTACGAGGAAAAAGCTTATATTGAATGCTCTTGTCCAATGGTGTAAGCCAAATGATTGTAATACGTCGCACTTCTGTCCTATTATTATAGTATATAAAACGTCTGTGACATGTCCATCAGAGTGTCCTTTAACATCTGTGAATAATTTGTGTCAATCGGATACATATTATTATGCGTTGCTAAGGACTTCCTACCCCAAAACAGTCCAAAACTTTGATGGCCGATTTCTCAAAAATGCAAATTGCAAAGTATGTCCAAATGTGGATATTAAAATTACCATAACTTTGGTTCTACTTGTGATAGAAACGGGTGCAGAAATGGGTGCAAGTCAGCATAATGGTGTACAAGTTTAATATTGTTGTTTACCTATCAATACTCGTATAATGTCCTTACCATTGTTGGTATTCCCTGTTCTGTAATTGTTGTCAAATAATATTGGTGTTGCTGTTCAATGCTGTCATTGTTTTGTTTTTTTTTACATTAAAATCTGCAATAAGTTAATATTCAGTTATAATGTAGAAGGATGTACAAAATATGTTTTTATAGTGATAAATTAATATAGATTATCATGATTAGGAGATATATATTTCTAGTAAATATAAAGTGAATATAATTATACTTACAGTTCATTATACAAATTGCATTGTGTGAGGTGACTTATTAAACAATGTGTATATAAATGATTGTAGATGTTTTGCGTAAAGGATAAATAGATATAAAAAGGTGTGTTAAATCATAGAATGCTGAAGCTGCTGGATTATTATTTTGTAAAAAGTTTATAAGTTTTACTTCTTCCCACGCCTTTTCGAGTGCAAGAAAGATTTTTTTTTTTTACTCTCATGATTGATCTTTTGATAATTTTATGTACTCGAAATAAACTGAACTAAACTAAACTGGAATTAATCCACTAATTATTTCGTCGGCAAACTCTTTACATACACAAACATGTCAAACAAACCAGCTGGTTAAGGTTATAAGAGTCTTTACATGTGGTCCCTACATTGTCGAAATATTAAGTGTAAATATGCTCAGCACTTAACAAATTATAAATCTCTGTAGTTCTTTTTACACAGTGGTGTACTTGACACTTTACAGAACAGAGAATTTATCTGTAAAAAACAAAACTTAAATATTCAAAAAGTAAGAGATATTAAAATGAAACCTTCACTGTGTAGGAATCACCCTGATCATCACTCCAAGAGAGTGAACAGGACTGCTTTAGTTGTCATGTCCCAGCAGCCAATGGTTGTTATGGTTACAGTGACTGCGGCTGCCATTTTCACTCCGAGAGAAGTGATCATGTGACCGTGTACGTCACATCCTGTGACATATAATTGCGGAAAAAAGTATTTCCATTGCACTTTTGCGATATATTACAATATCGAAACATCTGAAAAACCACCTCATGAAAGCGTGAAAACTGTTTTTATCGATATTTGAAATTCAGGTGTTCCCATTACCAGTTTTTATAGCGATATTTACATTTTGCGAATTTCCAAGGGTAATGGAAATGCAGCTACTGGCTAACTCACTACCACATGGGGTTCATTTAGAGAAAGAGTCCAGAAAAAAGTAGTGTGGTTTGCTTGTGGCAGGAACACAAAGCAACTGTGAGAATCATATTCCACTGTGTCATTGGTGTTTGAGCAAAGACATGTTTTCTGAGGCTTAGTTTAATCTCATTAACTTTCAAAGACCTAAATAGGCCCTGGTGACCAGAAGTATCTACTGATCTACAGGAAGTGTCAACGTTTAATAAGTGTTGAACCAAGAATCTTTTTTTTTTTTTTTTTTTTTTTCCCTCTTTTTTTTGCAAAGAGAAAAAAAAGAATCCTGTTACTACCTGTAAATATTTGGTGTAAATTCCAGTGTGTCATCTTTTCATGGTCATTACATATGACCCATTTGGATGTTCACAGCCTCCGTAGTGAACATGTAAACAGTCATTTTCAGCAACATTAATTCACCAGTAAAACCCATGGAATCTGACAAATGACACATTTACTGTTAAGTCCAGTTATCCCATAAGGACCCAGTGTAACTTTTGTAACAGTGCCCAGAATAATGTTCCTTTACTAAGGGATTTATCACCATTTCTTAAAATATTATCCCTTGAATTGTACCTTTTTTACAGTGAAAATGTGCAAAAAATGTTTCTATAACCTCAGAGGAGATTCAAAGGTTATTGTATCAAAAGGTGTCTTTTCAGTAAAATATAAACTCAGTGTCCCCATCCATTATAATTGATTTTACAAGTAAATTGCTGTTGTGGAAGATAATGTTAAAGTCTATAAAAACTGCATTTTATATAACTTATTTGCATAGAATTAGTGCATTAGTAGTTTAGCTCAACAAAGGCTGTTGACATTTGGGTCTTAATATATTTTTTTGTAGTTTGATATAATAACTTTTGTTCCTATTCAGATTTTATAATCAGTTATTTAAATATAGGGAAAAAAATGCAGATTTTCATTGAAGAATGTAAAATGCAGAGGGTAATATTATTCTGAATCTTCATAAAGAGTATTAGACCACAGTTGTCCTGCATGTTTTACAGATTTCCCTTTTCCATGTGGTTCAGTTTAACCCTTTAACTCCTGAGATTTTAGCAATCAGTAAATAATAAAAAAATAAATAAAAATACAAAAATAAAATGAGCAACAACACAAACAAAAATGAATAATAAGCTAACAAAATAATTGGTAACATGAGCAAAGTAAGACACAAATAGCAGAAAATCAAAGAAAAATAATGACATTTAAAAAAACAAAATGTAGAAAAATAAACAAAATCAGCAACAAAATGAATAAAAAACTAATACATATTTATAAAATGAAACAATAATGTGGAAAAATTAAAAAAAAAAAACTTAAAAAAGAAAAGTAGTATTAAAATGAGGTCCCAGCTGTTTTAATTTTGTCTTTAAATTTAGATTTTTTTAATGAAAAAAAAAAGTTGCTTTTTGACACCTTTTTCATCCACAAAAGTAAAAGGAAAATGGTAGAATTTTTCTGAATATTTAAACTAAATCATCCATTCAGAATGCATCAGCTCCTCATCAGACTGATAATGATGCAATGAGCTCCAGGTGTAATGAAAGAGGGGAACATCTAAAACATGCAGGACACCGGCCCTTGAGGACCGTAGTTTGACACCCCTGTATTAAACCTTTAAGTGTTCAGTATGTAATGGAACAGGATGGTGGGAACATAGGGTCAACAGTTTATTCCTGGGAGAAAAAAAAAAAAGCTCATATTTTTCATTCACCATCATTTTCTGGCTTTGATTCATTTTGTTTTCAATTATAAAAGGTCAAAGGCAGTAGTGGAATGACTTTTTAATGAGATCTTCTCCTAATTGTCCACTTGTACTCGTACAAACCAAAATAGCTTAAGTTTATGACCTAAGCTTAGCATTGATTAGTCAAGGCATGAAATCATTAAGGAGCATTTTTTTTTTTTTTTTTTGCTGAGAGAACACAAAACAATCTGTTTCATTATACCCATGAGCAGATTTCTTTTTAAGTTCTATGCAGCACTGATGGTCCTCTCTGCTGGATGTGTACACAATTTTAAGCTCTGATAGTTGCTCAGTGTTCCGTTAAATATAGAGTTCCTCTCCATAATACAGTGAAGTCAACAAATTGATTTACTCCCCATTAAGCCCAGTGGAGAGAGGACTAACAGCATGCCTCAGCAATTAAATCAAAATCTTAAGAATGAATTGAAACATTTTTTTTTCTTTTTTTTTTTTTCTCCTCACACTTGTAGTGACAAATGACCCAGACTCTGTGTCTTCTTGGTTTGTCTTTGTCTGAACGTATGAAATCAAAGGCTAAAATCCACAAAAATATTTTCTTCATCTTCTCCAGAACTGACTCTTTTTTTTGTCTTGTGTGTGAAAACAAAGTAGTGAACTCAATGTAATGATTGACTTTAGTTTTTTTTTGTTTTGTTTTGTTTTGTTTTTGTTTGTAAATGACTTCTTTCACAGGACTATGAAACATTTCAAACACTTCCTTTCTACACCGTTTTAGAAAAAAGGACAGAGTAAAGGGTTATTACAACACCAACATAAGTCAGTTTGGAGGCAAACATATTAAAAGGAAAATACCGTGTTGTATTTTTCAGCCATAAAAAGTCTCAACTATTCAAAGAGGCCTATTTAGTCTGTAAAAGCACAACCGTTTTTTGCCTTCCACTCCTATAGCCTGCTGATTACCATGTGGGATGCAGGTTTGGTTCTCTGGTAATTGGATGATTACATAGCACTTTTAAAATGAACAGCACATCCCTCAAATTATGTATATGTTTCCTGTCCATCTGCTCTGACGATACAGATTTCAACTTCATTAAGTCTATGAGTAGCTGCAAATCATAGATGAAGTTGTACACACACTCTTTCCTTGGGCTGCACTTGAACCCTTTTCAGTCCTAATTGTGCAGTTATTACCAAATGTGCAACTGCAATGAAATAAGAATAATATAGATTAAATAAATTAAGGCAATTTAGTGCAACAACCAGCACCAGCTGGAGGCTCACATGGTACAGAACATGACCGATCATACAGTTAGAGAGTGGAAAAGGTTCATTCATGTTTCTTTGAACTGATATAGGCTCGCACCAATTATTAGGACTCCGTTTGGAAACAATATGCTGTACATTTGTAGTAAAAATGAAGGTCTAAAAAGTAGGATTGGCCAAACTCCAACATTAAAATAATTTTTCCAACATTCTGTCAAAACCAAAAGGACAGGGCTCACCTTTATTTAAAGTGAAATGACAATTTTAATGAATTAGAAAAGTATTTGTAAAGCACAAATGTTTGCCAAGGCAGGTAATTTGTTCCTTGTGCCAGTATCAACATTTACTGAAAATTTCATAGAAATCCCTCCATAATATTTTGAGTCATTTTGCTAAGAAACAGACAAACCCTGGTGAAAACTTAAGTAATAAATAGTGGCACAACAAACCACGTCTCATGTCGATTACTTTGGTATCAATCCAAGTGATGTCATCATTTTTATGCATGTGCAGATGATATCAGCCTCTAAATACTGCATGTTCCAAGTTTGAAATAAATAAAAAAAAAAAATTAAAAAAAAAATAAATAAATATATATATATATATATATTATAGATGTGAAATTTTCATGAATATACGTAAATGGGAGAAGAAAAAAGATTTTAAAATTCAACAAAAAATTTCACTTTGACCTACTTTTACCAAAATGTAATGGCATCTATTCCAGGTCAAATCTATTATACCCAATTTGGTATGAATTCAACTAATATATTTACTGCTCGAATATTAAAAAAAACAAACAACGAACGTCAAAATGGGTCATATCTGATGACCATGAAAAACTGACCGACTGCATTTTACACCAATTATTTACATGTATTGACAGGATTAGAGTTTCAATCGTTTAGCTGAATAGATCTTTTTGATAACTGGTGGATGTTTGTGTCTTCATGGATTAATAATATATTTTGGGGAAAAAAAGTCCATTTTGCTTAATTTTTCTGTTTAGATACAACTGTTGGACCAGCTAAAATGGAGAAAAGAATAATAATAATACATGTAAATAATTCAGCTAAAATTCAGTTTTTCATATTTTCATTGTCATCGGATATGAGAAGCCTAGTAATGAACATAAAAACACATTTATCTTCTGCAACAATGATTCACTGGTAAAAAACAAAAACAAAAACAAAAACCAAAACATAGATAAAAATAGATAAATTGTATTAGTCATAGGCACTAGTTCTTCTCTTTAGTTAGCTAAAAATATAATCAGTGAATTAAATATAAGAAAACATCTCATTTTGACAGAGGATGAAATTATAATAAATGAAGATAAATCACTTAGAAAAACTTATATGCTAAGGGGGAAAAAAAGTCCTTTGATAGCTGTAGGCACTTAAGCATTAAATGCCAGTCAAATTAATAGTGTGTTAAATTTTTCTGATGCAATGGTGCTAAATCCTATTAATCTACGACACTGGATGAAGAGACACATCTGTTTCGCAACTGAAGTGTGGATTCTGGATTCACAAACATCACAGATAATTGTAAGAATAATGAATTTCATATCCAATAATTAGCTAGACTCATAATTCATTATTTCTTTATATGCAGTCTTAACTATGCAGCTAATCGATAAATGTGTTGGCTTCATTTATGCAGCATTGACAGTGGAAACCTTGGCTCAGCAGACTTTATATTATCTCAGACACTGCAACTGCATTGGTATGTGATCTAACTCTAGGCTATGCTGCTATAATAACACACATTTATTGGTCGGTGACTGACGCCGTACCTTAAATTAAAGCATGCGTTTGATAAAGTAACGCATTGGTAATAGTTTGTCTTTTATTTGAAGTGAGGTTTTGGCTCCTGGAGAATAAAATAACCCTGAGCAAGTTACAGCTCACAGGCAGTATTTGTGTTCTAAGGCAAGGTGTATTTTTTCTTTTTTTTTTTTCATTTATAAACTAATGATTGTCTGGCTGAGTAAATGATTATAAGTCACACCAGCATCCACAGAAAGAAAACTCATTTAGAGCATTGGTGAAATGAATTCAAAATGGAAAGTCAATTAGAAAGTTATTTGGCGCCGCAAAGAGAATACGCTCTGGCAGAGTGTGAATGCAAAACTGTGTCACCAGGTATTGGCTGTGTGACCACTGTTTTACCACAGAGAGATGTATGAGGGAAATTAGACAAAAATACTTCTGGTACCAATTCAAACGAGGCATTTAAGACGTTCCTGGGGTACAACTGGTGTTTGGGTTTTTTGGAGGGTTTTTTTCTGTCTTTTTTTTAAATTTGATTTGATTTGAATGATTTATTTCGAACATGTGCAAAATGCAACAATAATCAATACAACAATAATAATAATAATAATAATAATAATAATAACAATGACATGTCCAAAAAGGAGTAGGATGAATCATAAGCTTATTTAATCCTACCCTGAATTCATCTTATAGCAATATAGTGCATAGTACAAAAATGATGATAATAATAAAAATAATAACAATAACAAATAAATCTTTTGCAGAATAGAATAGTTGGTTTGATTGTAGGGAGCTAGACTTTGCCTTTAGTCACTGCCAGTGTTTGAGAGTCATTCATTGAATGTTCCGAAGAACAATATTAAAATTTGCCGAATGATATGTATTTAATTCAGAAAGGTGATTCTATAAAAAAGTAGGTATATTTTGGTGCCAGGCACTTTGCCATATTTTTTAGATCCAATAATAAAGCAGAAATTTTTATAAAATTCCCCCCTTGGATGTACCTAATAATGACCTCAGATTAATAATAATAATAATAATAATAATAATAATAATAATAATAATAATAATAATAATAATAATAATAATAATAATAATAATAATAATAATAATTAAAGCTGCAAGCAGCATTGGATCGGGACCTCGACTTTACGCGTGGATTTCGTCCCATGCCATAACACGTTATAACCCTCATATCTAAAAATGAGCAAATTATACTCCATAATATGGCATTTTCATCAAAGTTTCAGTCAAAGCAGGTCCTCTGCTGGAGCCAGACACAGCGCAGTTGTGCCCTATATATGGAGGGAAGGGGGCGTGGCCGGAGCACCGCATGTGTGTGTAGACTAGTGGGAGAGTGTTAGCCAATCAGCTTTCAGCAATAGAGGGTGTGGCTGTATCCAGGCAGAAAGTCAGAGAGAGAAAGAAATAGGAGCAAAGTGTATGTCACATGTATAGGTGTACAGGAGTGGGAGCATATTAGCCAATCAGCTGTCAGTATTAGAGGGTGTGCTGTTGCTGGGCAGAAAAGAAGAGTGAGAGAGGGCAAAAAGGAGCAAAGTATATGTCACACACACTGTGTATATAAACATACACATACTCTTTGTACATGACATACATTATGTATATGCCATGTGTGTAGGTCATTCCATGTATATGTGTGTATATAGGTTTGTGTATGTGCCCTGTGTCTGTATGAGAGAATTTGCCTGTCAATCATGTTAAAGCTCCTCCCACAGTCTGTTCAACTTCTCTTCATTGTCTGCACCTGTTAATGAAAGCTGCTCCGTTGCCCTGGTAACGGCCCCCACCTTTTTTTCTCCTACACGAACGCACGGTGCTAAAAGAGCCTGTCCTCCTGTCATTGGCTTTCAAGCCAAATCATACCTCCGAACTACTGCCATTTGTGAGAGAACCGTAAATGCGAGCTGAAAACTAAAATGATCGTGAGTGGCAGGAGGCTTTGAGGAACAAGTAGATGTATTCATTTCCCCTGTAGGGTCAAAAATGGCCGAGATTGGGCAGTTTTAAAAACACTAAAATCAGGCCAAGTAGAGAATTTCTTTGATCCAAATTAACATGGGAGTGAATGGAGGCTGAGACCAGACATCCCCCCAAACTACTTAGTCTCATTTAAATTTTAAATTAGGTGGATCTTCCAAACCTGGTTTATATTGTTCCTAGGTAGTATGACTACATTTCTGGAAAGTTTCATTCACTTGCTGTTTATGGTTTCTCATATTTTGCCATTTTCATCAAAGTTTCAGTCAAAGCTGCTCCTCTCCTGCACCTTTATAGAACATTGTGCTAAATAAGGAATTGCAGGGGGCGTGGCTAATTCCGCCACCTAGCACTTCTCCCTGATTTTGGGGAAAAATCTGGATGAGAAAAAGGAAAACTAAAATTGCCAAATCTCCCAAACCGTAAATTTGATTTAAAAAATTCTTAGTGTGGCGACTTCTGCTGATGTCACTGATTCTCACAATATGTCATATGTTGGGGAATATTTAATTTCAATTTTAAATTTTCGGCTATCGCAAATAACCGGGCCTGAGAAAAAAAAAAAAGATTTTTACAACTTTTATGGTTCTCAGTTAGCTCTATCCATTGGTACTATTTTTACATCTCCGCGACAAAAGGTTTCGGAGGAGTAAATTTTTTACGATTTCCAAACAAGTCCAGATTGCGAACTTTCTGTAGGAGATAGACCATAAGTACCAGCGTATGAATTTTTCGGACGGTTACAAGGAAACTTGTGGCGTTGGTTTCATGTCTCTAGGCCAAGCGGTTCAGGTTTTAGATTTTGAAGCTTTTACTTTGAAAGGCAGATTGTGAACTTCCTGTCCAAGATAGATGGGTGGTATCAGCGTATGAAATATCGGGCTGGATGAGACGCACGCTGGCTTCGGTCGCGATCTGCTAGCTCTAAATGTATTTTTTGCCTAAAGTATTGTCGGCCGCAACTTTTGCTGTTTTTTTCGTGTCTTTAAGGCTAACCTCTGAAAAGTTATTAATGTTACGATTTTTTATTTTTTTTTGGTTGCTAGTTCGAAAATTATGGGATGTCGGGAGAATTGTTTTTCATTTTATTAAATTTTTCACCAGACTTGAGATGCGTGCCGAGATAGCTGAGTTTTCGTGCATGTTTAGGGGGTCAAATTCCAGTTTAAGTGTCCGGCGGGAGAAAAATAATAATAAAAAACGAACGAAATACAATAGGGACTCGGCCCTGCGTTGCACACATAGTGTGCAAATGCACAGGGCCTCGACCCTGCGTGCTCGGTCCCTAATAATAATAATAATAACTAGAAAAGCACTCTGAGAGCATAGACCTCCGCCAAGGTAGCCCACACCCCCACCCCGTTCAACCCCAAAATGAAATCAGTTCTTCCTGTTCACACTTCCAACATATCCTGAAAATTTCATCAAAATCTGTCGAAAAGATTTAGAGTTATCTTGAACACAAACAGACAAGCAAACAAACAGATGAACGCCGGCAAAAACATAACTTTCTTGGTAGAGGTAATAATAAAATTCAAATATTGTAAAGATGATCAGTACAATGATTGGCCAGAGTTTCCTCTTGTTCCACCCATTTATTTTTATTTTTTGCAAACATTCTATTTCAGTGTCTACTATGGGATCATGAAGAGGTTTTCAAACAATATGGTAAAAAAAAATTCCAAAAAAAGATCTCCCACCCCACCTTTAAGTCATAGTCTACAAAGCCTGTTTGGCCTGTGTTGTCATGGTAATACTACACAACCCTTATACTAATGTAACTAGAAAAACATCAACTAAAAGCTCAACCAAACCAACTGTCCAACAACAGAACATAATCAAACAACAAACATTGAAACATGGAGAACATTCCAACAGTGTAAGACTAACACATTTGTGAATAATTTAATAAAACAGACCAATACCACAAACTTTGCAGCAATAAGATCCATCCAACAGTACAAGTATTATTTTTCTTCAACTGAAAGTCACTGAATGTGCAAAAATAAATGTTTTACTCTATGGTAAATGGACTGAACTTCCAGTACAGTATATTACATTTCATATACCTTCATGGTGCACAAAGCATTTTACAATTCCTCCTGCCTGGAGACACATCAACGTGTGAACAATCGGCGGCAGGATTTGAACCACCAACTGTTTGGTCGTACAGCAGGACAACTTACTCTACCAACTAAACCACAGCCGCCCACAGTCTATGATTCAGCTAGAAATGATGGCCCAGGGTTTAAATGCTTATTAATTAAATGTATAGTAAAGACCATTTAACAGTTACCTACTCCAACAGTCCCACTTGTGTGTTGGACGTCTATGTTTGAGGCACATGGTTGTCAGATTCCTTTTATTTATTCCAGGAAAACTGTGTATGTAAATCAACATTTGGATTGCATAATAATCTACCCAACTGCCTCAGGGGATTATGGGATTGTACCTTCTAATAGACATGACATAAAGGCCCAGACGCATGTGCATCCTTGGGGTCTTCATGAATAAGACACTGACAGAGTCATGCCTGTTGTTAATTATGTTTCAGAAGGAAGCTAATGGAAGAGCCTTCATGCTACAGTCATCACTTGTTCCTGACGTCTCGTAGGCTCTGGAGCACAAAGTGTTCTGGACGTTTTGAGGTGAAAACACAGATGAAGGGAAAATACATCGTCCAAAATAGCAGATTTACGCACAATGAGTAACAACATTTTCAAACAGCCATCAAACTCAATCAGCATCAACTGTATGCATGACCGGCTTCCCCCTACTGGTGTTGTGTAGCGCTTCAAGACTAAAAAAAAGCTAACAGTGACTGACAACAGCCCTTGATTATTTCATCACACAGTAAGTGGTACCGAATATAGATGTAATAGAAACACCATCGCCTTTCATAGTGGACACGAAGGGCTTGGTGTTGTCACATAATGTAAAAAATGAGGCCATTATAACAGAACTGGAATAAGAATAATAAAAAGAAACAAACAAAACCTGGACTGTGGTATAAACAGTGAAATTACCATGCCAAAACTGTCACGCTGTGCTGGTGTCTACAGAGATGCACATTTGTTTTAATGAATTAACGAGCCAAGAAAGGAGATGTTCCATTCAGAAGGCACAAAAGTGACTCATGTATAATTGATGAGTGAATCAGTGTAGGGAGTTTAATGTTTGGGGGTGTTATCGTTTGGAGTGCCAACGCTATTGCTTATCCGGTAAATACTCGCATTCACTCAGGAGGATTGCTGCCTCTCTGAAACCTTGGGTCAATTTGGGGGAACATGTCAGGGCTGTTTTGCTATGCACCGTACGCAGACTACTGAGAGTGTCTGTTTACAGTACGGTAATAACTTTAGTCGTCTGTGTCATCTCACGAGAATTTGCACATTGTCAAATCTACTTTAAGACACTCCTCTAGATATAGAACCAATCTTACCGTCAGGGTAAATGTGTGATAACAACCAGCTGGGCGTTTGTAGCCTCTGCTCGAAGGCTTTTGAAAACAGTAACTGTAGGAGATCTTTTTCAACAGTAGAAGGTGGAGTGTTTGAGATGACTGTGGAAATTATTAAGAGGAATCGAACAGGAAAGCAAAAGATAGTCTTTTAACAGCATGAGCCATATGGTAAACAACATGTTTACAGCAGCATAAGAAAAGGGTATTATACCAAGGTTCTTTATTTTCAGCTGGACTTCATTGACAGCCTTATTCTTCCTTGTATGTGTAATACAACGGTTTACATGTGAGGCCAAATTTCCCTATAGGGATCCAAAAAAAAAGGTACTTATTGTACATATGTGGCCCTCCAGCATCAAACCAGTCAGAAGTCACACATCAGTATTTCTAGCTTTAGCCTCAAATACATTATATGCATCAAAATTATGCATGAAATCCATGTAAAATGTCTCCTGAACATTTCTAACTATGGGTTTTTGTGAAATTCCTACCATTAAATGGTCTGCACTTATATAGTTCTTTTCCACCTTCCACCTCAAAGTGCTTCACATTCACCCATTCACACACACTCACACACCTGTAGGTAAGGTTCTGTCAGTCCTACTGGGAGACTTAAGTCAGGGTTCAGTGTCTTGCCCAAGGACACTTCGACATGTGGACATCCTCCAACCTCTCGGTCATTGGGCGATCCACTCTACCAACTGAGCCACAGCCGGCCCACCCTGTAAGTTCTTCAAATCATGTATTTTATGAAGGACAACAACTGACCCTGACAGTAATTAAGTCTAAAACAAAGAAAAATTGGCTCAAAACACAGCTTTCCTTTGTGCTCACATTAGGTATTTCCCCATAATGTACCTTTGGAAAGATTGGGATTCCCTCTAGACAACCCTTAAATAGAAATCTATCTAATTATATATTTGAACCAATGGGAGGCCTCAGAACAAAGCCTTTATGAGTAAACAAAATCCCTTGTTGCTAGGGCGATGTTGAAAAACGGCCTCTGATTGGTTGAATTAGTGTCACACAAGCATTTTTAATTAGCAGACCCAATTTGACCCAAGTGGCTGGTTTTGTGCTGAAGGCTCTTGTATTACTAAGACAAGATCCACATTAATTCTTTCAGACTGACCAGTTCATGATGTGTACGCATTTTAATCTTTTCATGTATTATTTAACGCCATTTATCGTTTTTCATTATATACCGAGATCTCCAGTTTACGTCTGTAAGTGCTACCCACTAATGTCATGGTATTTTAATAAACATACTATATTGTAAGCTTATAATACATGTGGTCAGTATGCCAATTAAAAGGAGCCTGTTATTTATATTCAATTCATGATAGTGTGTGTGTGTGTGTGTGGGGGGGGGGGGGGGGTTCCACTTGGACACACTTGATGTCCTCATCAAGGAGAGTAAGCAACAGAAAGACACATTTTCATGAAATAATTGTACTTTTTTCACTCTACAATATAGAGGAAAGTTTGGAGTTGACATTATTTATATGTCATCATGTTATTTTTTGACTGATCCAAGCCCACGTCAGAACTAATTTGGGTTCATGTGGCCACTAATCTAAGATAAGTTTGACACTCACTGCTTTAGAACTGGTCATGCTTCGAGTTTGCTGATGAGCTTTATGGAAATGCTGTTTTCCTTTTCCAGCAGGAATTTACTTCTGCCCAGTGTAGCAAAACTACTCAAAAGTCTTTTTTTGACCTTGATTGACCAACAACCTGACCTGACCTGGGAGATGAGTCATCAAACCCAACACAAAACAGATGATATAAAGGACAGTATCACAGCAACCTGGGCTTTTATAACATCACAGCAGAGTCACAGGCTGATGCAAAAAGAGCCCTAACCAATAATTTAGCACAGAAATTTAATTGCAAATGCTGTGTTTTCTCTTGATCTTCTCAAGTTTTAGATAAAGTAAATTTCGATTTTATGTGGAATGATAATGTCAATATTTGAATATAATTTCAGAACTTAACTATTGTCATGATGTTGATTTTTCCAGATGGGAGCGAAAGTTGTTGACCATCATAACTATTAAATGAAGAACACAGGAAAATAAAACACATATGAAAGACCAGTTAATACCAGCAATACATGCACACAACAGCAATTGTTCACATTAATTTCCTGTCACAGAACGACTGCATCAGAGTAAAGCAAAGATAATTAGTCAAAGAGACTATAGACTATAATAACCCAAGACATTTGCCTGTTCCTTTTTGGGTTACAAAAGTAGTAAAATGATTATTATTGGATGTATATATAAATAACTGAATGCACAAAATTAAAAATTAAAAATTAAAAAATGGTGCTGTAATTTTGGAACTGAAATCAAATATTCAACTATATATTAAATGTGGGATCTCTTGGAATAGGAAGGGAATTAATCTGCAACTTCACTGCTATTACCTTAATTTAATGTTGTATGAGTCCACCACTTCTTAACCTACAGTGTTTTTCTCTCACTTTTAAAATTGTTGTGTGAGTGAAAGCTGCAAAAAATAAATAAATAACAATATATATATATATATATATATATATATATATATATATATATATATATATATATATATATATATATATATATATATAGCACAATATAAGAAACAAAACAGACAAATTAACATCATATGAAGATTTGTGACAAATTAAACACTTTGTTTCATGTATAAGCACATTAGTTTTATTTGCTTTTACTTAATGTCTAAATAATGTATTTCCTCTTTATGAGGAAAAAGACAGATTTTAAATAACAAATAACAACAAATATTCTGGAGAGGACCCCTAAACTCTATGATCAGATGACCCTTAAAGCTTAAACCCTCCCAAAAGATAGTGGATGAACTGTATTTAAATGAAGGAAAGGTAGTGATGGTATTGCTGTTCCCAGTAAGAGCAGAAAAGGAAGAATTTATGAACGCTAACTGAATGACTGTGATCTATCCATCTTAGTAAAACACACTCATTAAGCAGCCATTACACAGCTACATGTGAATATATATTGTTTACCGTTAAATTAACCTTTACACTACGCCTGTCGATCAATTTGTCAACAGCCGATTATTCAACTGCCCTTTCAATGTTTTGTTCTTGCCACACCTAGTATGAAGTCAGACTGTAAATGAAGTGAGTACGTGCTTGGAACAACAGGCTTAGAAACTGATTCCTTGTATTTACAGTAAACTAATGTAATGGCAGATGCTTTGATAGGAATGTAATTAAAGTGCTTTACAGATACATGGGAACGCATTAGGGAAACATGCAAAACCACATTTGACTGGAGACTCCCACAGCAACTATACACCTCAACTCCTGATACAAGCTGCTATAAATAAATCCCAAGCTGATTTTGTATTTACAACTTGTAATCGTGTGAAGGCTAAGTACCTGTGGGTTGATATGAAAAAGTAAATCTGTCACGTAGATACAGGATACGAATGTTATGGAGTAGCTTCTGTGTAAACGTGCTATAATGTGTGTGGGGGGGGTGTTCAGTTCTCTTGTGCAGGCATCAGGTCAAACTGAGCGCACAAGACCCATCTAGGAGGGGCCACGTTTGAAGGGGGATAAGCCAGTGGGAGTCAGGTTGGGGGGGGGTGTTCACTGCCCTGTCCCCCCCCCCCCGACTATGACCTCAGATGACATGACCTGCTGAATGTAAGCATGTAAACAGAGGAAAAGAAACTAACCATCATTCCTTAAGTGGGTTTGGGTGGCCGCTCAGTGCTGGGAGGATCCCCTCACAGGACCTCCTCCAGGTCTGGCTTGTGTCCCCGCATACAGCTGGACCCCCCCCCCCCCCCCTGCCCATGTAAAGTTGTAAAGTTCCTCTTTCAGGCTTATAGTGTTCACGCCATCAGAAAGACTCATAGAATGAATATATATTTATATAAATACTGGAGTGGAATGATTCCCATCATGCATTGGGAACAAGTCTAATAACACTAATTTCTGCCACTCAGAAAAGCTCTTGGTGTCTGATGTACAACTGTTCATTAATTCCGCATTGACCTTGACCAAATCTATCCATCAGCGGGGCACTTAGACATCCATTTCAAGCTGAAAGCTCCCCATCAGGCAGTGAAATAGCAACTTCCTGAAATTTCTTAAATTTCGAAGCAGCCACTAATTATATTAAGTGGAAGGTTTGAGCTTTAGGTTTAGGGCTTTTTATAGATACAGGCATATTTAAGCATTGTAAATAGTGTGAGTTCTATAAATGAAGATGCAAGCAAATGGTGAAACACATCTGCCAACTTCATGTAAACACACATATCTACACGATCAAAGCAATCTATTACATTTACATGTCACTCATTAGTTTTATACATTGCAGGGATCTCTCCAGAAATTCTGAACAAGGAGGCGTGCTGGTGTTAGGAGGGTACAAAGCACCTGACATGATACGCACAGATTAAAATGCAAATTGAGGCAATTTCCAGTCATGAATCGCAATGTAAGTAGAAAGTCAGCTGGAGTTGTTCTGGAAAACTTCATGTGCAAAGTAACGTGTTTTTATCAGTAACATGGAGGTGGATACATATCAATAAAGTACAAAGTGGAAATATGTTCATGACTAGGTTTAAATATCAGAGGTGAGCAAAGTTAAAAAGTACAAATATATGATTCAACAGATGGAAAAACAACAAAAGATTAAAATATATTCAATACACATTATGTACAGTTCCAAGTATCCCCCTCTTTCAACCAGTGGTAGGGGGTATTCTTTCTGCCTGTTAAGATCCATAATGCACATGAAGAAATAAACATGAATAAATTGAGACATAATATAGATAACATTTCACAGATTTCTTTAAATAACACATTTCATGTTTAGCTTTTTTTTTTTTTGTTGGGGGCGGGGGGTAGTTTATAAAAGTAAAAGTATCTTCAGAATGTATTGGGGGGTGGGGGGGCACTAAAACAAAGACAAAAATTTGGAGATGCCATTATTTATAGGTCATTATGCTGCTATGTTGCTGGTCTGGTCCAGTTAAGATTAAACCAGACTGAATGTGGCCCCTGAAAGAAAATGAGTTTGAGACCTTTGATTTACACACCAACATTTGTACATAGACATGTGAATCTATTGGAGGGGGGGGGGTTTATTGGGAAATAGGGACATGTTGCTTTTACAGAATAGCCTGGAGGAGATTGTTCTTCTTAACAATTTTTCTTTCAGTAATCTCAACCCTTCTTCTTGTTATTTGGTGTGGATAATAATTCAGAGGGGGTTCCCTTTTGTGGGTTGATTATCAAATACTCATTCCATCACAACAGATATAGGAAAGTGTAAATAAAGTGATGTTAACACCCTTTGGAACATGTATTTTTGCACATTCATAGAGCATAAATGAGTCTAAAGCAGCTGAGAAAATGATGAATTAATTAATAAAAAAAAAATGCTGCTGTAGCTTTAGCAAATGTCATATTAAATACTATAGTTTCCATGGTCTCACACTGTGGGAGGAAATAGTATTAATGTTTACACAAAGCTCCTCAGGGAGTAGAAGAAAGTGACTAACAATTGTAATTTTTAAATGGAAGAACCCCCCCCACACACACACACACAAACACACAAACACACCCACCCACACACACACACAAGCTTGAAAGTCAGGCAAATATATGATGGAAGAACAAAGACCACATTAGCGCTTATTTCACAGATGAAAGCACTGTTTGCCAAACCACAGAGGTACAAAAACAACAGTCAAAGAAGTATAATGGGTGAGATTCAGCGTCTGGAGGAAAATGAAGACACACATTGACGCCTGGTTTGTCAAACTATTGCAGAACAATACTGCTCACATAATAAAACGAATCACATGCAAAACACAGAGTCCCAGAGAATACACTATTGATTACTTTGATTAGAGCTGCTTCTGTGCCTACACATGCATTGTTTCTCTTGCAATTCAGCCTCCTGTTTCCTGGCACATTCCTCAATAATTCATCTACAAATAGTTATGTACTGTGTATTGACTTTAGTCCCAGTCTCATACTTCATAAATTTGGTCCGGGGAGATGATCCATGGTTAATGCAATTTATGTTCTATCTGTCAATCAGCAAAAAGCCCCACATATGTGAGTGGGAATACACCAGAAAGAAAAAAACGAACTTTGACTAAATAGAAATGCTGCTGAATACTGCACTGCAAACCCACATCAACAGAGGTTGTATAAAATGGCATCCTTTGTTAGATAGAGGGGGTCTTGGCAGATTGTAAAGTTTGCCACTGTGCAAGTTCCTCCTTCTACACTGATGAATAAGACACGTTACTGTACATCCTGTTAAATTTAATCTCAAGTTCATTCATCTAAAAATAGATCGCAACCACTTGCTTCTCCTTTGATATTTTTTTTTGCAGCATTCTGTAGATGTTTATATATATATATATATATATATATATATATATATATATATATATATATATATATATATATAAAATGAAATGAAACCCATGGATGTTTATCTAATCACTTACATTTCCTGCTTCTGAGTACTTTTTTTTTTTTTTAATAAAATGGTTGTGAGCTGAGCCACAGTTTCCTGCCAGTTTGTATCTGGCAACTGGGAAGAAGTGTGACGAATGTGCTTTTTGTGTGTGTAAGCTTCTCACTTCCTCCAACATTGAGTCAAGTTGTTCATTTAAATCAGGGGTGTCAAACTCCAGTCCTCGAGTGCCGGTGTCCTACATGTTTTAGATGTGTCCGTCTTCCATTACACCTGTATGTATCATTATCAGTCTTCTGCAGAACTGATGAGGAGCTGATTATTAACTCTTAAATGTCAGTGCTGACACATTCTGAATGGATAGTTTAGTTTAAATATTTTGAAAAAAATCAACGGGTTTTTTTCTTTCTTTTTTTTTTACTGTTTTTTTTTTACGGAGTGTTGTTCATGGAACAGGTGTCAAAAGGCAATTAATTTAGAGAAAGGCAAAATTAAAACTGCTTGGACCAAATTTCAATACTAATTCTCTTTTTTTTTCATTATTTTTTCTTTAATCTTATTCCATTTGTGACTTATTACTATTACTAATTTCTAGTTTGTTATTAATTTTTGTTCGTTTTATTGCTTACTTTAGTCTTTTTCTTTTTTTTTTTTTACTGTGGAACTGCTAAAGTCTAAGGATTTAAAGGGTTAACTGAATCATATGGAAGAGGGAAATATCTAAAACATGCAGGACACTGGCCCTCGAGGACCGGAGTTTTACATCTGTGATTTAAATTGTCCAATTCATGGCTGGAACATTGATCAAGGCTTATAGAAGTTAGATGACTGAAAGAATATGATGTGCTTAACACTTTCAAACATTAGTATTTTTGCTTTTACTTGTGTTGAACTACTTTAATCCAGTGATGTTTAAACCATATGCAGTCATAACTCCAGGAGTCTGCAAAGTTGGTGAATATGTGCTTATTAACAATGCAGCACAGCAGGTGCTCCATACTTTACTGCATGAAACTAATAATATTATTTGGAGATAACAGCCTTATGTCGTGGTGAGATGAGAGGATGAGCATCACTGGTTCAACTTTACTGTTTTCTCTGCACCATATTGAGTCAAGCTAAATGTGTCAGCATGAAATGATTTGCACAAGACATTATACTGCTTGTTACGTGACAGATTTTCTCTCTGTCTGAAGGCACCATGTTGTCTCAGAATGTCATTTTAACACTTATTGTAAATAACAAACATTAAGTAGTTCTTAGACGTATAGTGTGATTGATTTCCTATGTAATCTATGGATCTCCTTTGCCACCATACCATGTTGACAGTAACAGCAGCTGCAATGGTTCGATAAGCAGTGTTTTTCACTCTAGACGACGCACTACAAAAGTATAGAATGTATCGATGAGAGACGCCTAATGATTAGAAATGTAGCTCTTAGCAATATTACAAATGCAGTAACAATCCACTGATGCAAAACATGCTATTTTCAGCATACATATACATATATATATATATATATATATATATGTATGTATGCCGTATATATACATACGGTGCTATTTATATATTAAAAAAAAAAAAACAAAGGGGGATTTTCCCACAGAAAAAAGCTTGCGTTGGATGTTATGACCCTCATTCCCAATTGTAATCATATTACTAAGCGGAGGAAAATAAACCAGAATTCCCTCAGTAGCAGCGAGGGAAGAGCCCAGCACTGAATCCCTGTACCACGTGCAGGTGTAGGAAATATGACGTATGGAAGACCACTGGTCAGAGTCAGATTGTTTATGAATGCAGCCCAAAGCGGATGGTAAAGTCCATCTGAGGCTAAATACTGACACCACACTGATAGTCAACAAGTACCTGAACTGAAAGTTGAAAAGAACTTTGAAGAGAGAATTCAAGAGTGCAAGAAACTGTTGAGAGGTAAAGAGGTGGGGTCCATTTAGTCTGCCTGAGGGATTCGACCATGCTCGGTGCTGGGAGGGTCTCCTCGCGGGACCTGTCCCCAGGTCTGGCTTGGCTCTGGTTGATTTTCTCTGTGGTGGTGCGCCAGGACCGGCTCCGGGTCGGCCATGGAGGCTCAGGGGGTGAATGTGGCTTCACAGCGCCTTCCGCCTGGACTTCGCTTACTTCCTGTGACCGTAGACTCACTGTCCCTCCTCTGGACACAAAGCCTCAGGAGGGACGGGTGTCGGGACCCCTTTTCCTCCTGCATGCCAACCGCATCCAGGGCAGGGATCACACACGTACAGGCCAGGGGTCAGGGGTCAGCTGCGATGTCGGCAACGTACCCACCCATCTTGAAACACAGGAGTCTAATACACAGGACATAATGAAAGTGTTGCCTTTATTATGTTCATTATTTCCAAACCTCAAGTCAAAATGTAAAAGGCTACACTGTGTAAGGTTACAAAGTACTTTTTCCTGTTTTAATTAGGTTAATTTTCCTCAGTCCGTCTTTGGTGAAATGTGGTCATATTGACATTGTGAGGTTTAATTAGCTCCCCAGTCAAAGCCACATCAGATCTGTAAAACAATGCAAAGATGTCGACATATGGAATAAAGTCTGCATCCAGAACATGAGGAATTAATTTCAATTCACTACAGAGGCAGGTACGCCAGTGTTAATGACCCCTGACCTTTTTCCTTTAAACCAATGAGAGGATTAGATCTAGAGATTGAAGGGTGTTGTTGTTCGGGGTCAGGTGTAAAGACAAATATTCCCTTCTCAGTTTTTTTTTCTGCTGTACTGAATTAGTCAACTTGAGTTTACGCTGACATCTCTACATAATGAGGCCGAGCGGGGGTGTTCACTCGCCTCCTGCCTCAAGGCCTTTGTCTACTGTCAGGTCACTGGTCATCATGTTAAGGCAGCATGCATATCCAAGTCATGGCGTCGTGTTAGCTGGAATTTTTTTGCCAGATGTCAAAGCTGCTGCAGCACACATGTGTACATCTGCCACAATGATGTTTATTCATGGTTACGGGGCACAGTATCAATCATACTATGCAGCTGGACTGTCAACAAATTAGAATATAATGAATAGAAATAAGCACAGAGTCATTGAACGTAAAGCCTGACTGACACGTTGATATTATGATTCATAACTGTTAGGGTCATATTTGTCATTTTGTGATGCAGAAGGTCATCATGTACACTGTTATACTTGTCAGCTTTTTCTGATGCCCTGAAACTGTCCAGACTATAAGATGACCCAAAACAAAAAAAAAAACAACATATTAACTTTCACAGCATGGGAACTCAAGCATGAACACCTGATTCCTGGCTTCGATGTTGTCGCCTCTTAAGTCCTGTTATAAATATTACAGTTACTGTGACAATATGAATTTAAATTACAGTTACTAGGAAAAAGTCTGGTTAAAAAAAAGTATGTGAAATGTAATTTTCCTGTACAGTACAATGCTGCGTTTTGATGGTTGTAAATTTCATGTAGATTAACAGTAAAATGTGGATTTCAGTCATAACCTTGTCAGCCCTTTAATCTGTCAGGGTTGCCATGGTAACGTTATACACATCCTGTAAATCCACATAATCAGAATAACATTAGATAAAAGCTCAACAAACACAAAAATGGGCAAATACCTTAAACAACCAATGTATCTCATAAATAATTGAAGACCCTGAACCTAAAAAAGTATGTATTTGTTTCGTTAAGTTCATCCTATCCATTTTTTAATGGACTAGTTTTGTTACGTCTATATTTTTTTATTATATTTTCAATTTAACAAAGCACCAGACCAATGTGGCAAAACCTGCAATGCTAGGCTAACGCTAAACAGGTCCAACAGCAAAGGTTTTATTTCCCTACCAGTAAAACTCACTGAACAAGACAAAGAAGTGAAATAATAAAGGTCACATTATAATACAATAGTTATACATTTTGTCTTACATTTTCTTAGTTTTCTGATAATAACTGTGTTTTATGTGAATGACACTTAAGCTCATTCATTTATTTGTGTTATGGCTTCCAGTGTAAACACATTAGCAGAGTTCATATGTTAATGTTTGTGGTTCAATTCCTGATTTTCTAATAGGAATAAGATGGCTAGGAGTTCAGGAGTAATATAGTGTACAGGTTTTAGCAATATATCATCAATATTTGTAATGTCATGGATATATTGTGACCTGAAAAGAGCATTTTCTCATTAGCATATATTTCATTCCATACAATGGTAACTGCAGACAAAGCATGTTATACCAGAGTACAAACAGCAGTTCTGCTCATACAATAGCTTCAACCATGAACTACAGTAATTAGTTTTCTTCAGGTGTCAAACATAAGGCCCGGGGGACAAATCTGGCCCGCCAAAAGGGTCCAATGCGGCCCTTGGGATCAATTTGTGGCATGCAAAATTTAGACTGAAGATGGTGTGAAAATCACTTTAGTTTAGGTTCAACATACTGTGGATTAGATCAGTAAAATATTATCATGATGAAAAATAAATAATTACAACTGCAAATGTTCTTGTATAAATGTTTTAGTATAAAAAAATTAAATTACATGAAAATATTGACAATTACAAACTTTCATTTTACAATAAATATGAAAAACCTCAAATGTCCTCAGAGAAAACAATGTCATTTTAACAATATCCTGCATTTTACTAAGTGTTTTGTGTATTTCTTATACATTGTAATGCAAACATGTTCTTGATAAACTGAAGCAGAATATTATTAACATCACACTTACATTTATTTTATTGTTTTCTGGCTTATTTTATTTAAGGAAACTGAAGATATAAGCATTTTTATGATATAATTTTACTTCTGTCACTGTTATTATTTTACTGGTCTGGCCCACTTGAGATCATATTGGGCTTTATGTGGCCCCTGAACTAAAATGAGTGTGACACCATAAAACTGTTATGTCTTCACTCTCTTGTAATGAATATAGGATTTTTTTTTTCAATATTTTACAAAGACGTAAGTATCTCAACTTTAAAATGCAGTTGTTTGTTCATTTATTTTGAATATAACCTTAAAACAAAATGACAAAAAAAAAGAGTTATATAGGCCTTGTGTCAATGCACCATGTTGATTTATATAAGTTAAGTCATTTCACAGACAGGTGAGTCATGTTTTTTTTTTTAATGCATATTCATTTGATTTGATACATACAGTATTTTTCAGTTATTAGTGCATCTGTCAAAAATTACCTTGAGACAAAACATACTGAATAATCCTGCTTTGTAGATTCAAAACCAGAATATCCAAATAGTTCTCTCTTTTTAATGAGACACAGCTAAAACCAATGCATATTTTCCCTTCTTTTTTTCCCATTAAACATCTGCGTATCAAGATGACACATCTTCTACAGGTTGAAAGAACATTATACATATTTTTTTCTGTCAATTTTCTGCAAAATGTGTAGGCTATATTAATGTGCGATGGTTAAAATCCCACTGAAATAAACCAACAGGGATATGAATAAATGATAATGCATAAACAATGGACACAGAGGCTCTTTGTTGCACCTTCAGAGTGCTTAATTTTAATCCTTTTACGTCCTCGGTGTGTGGTTTTAGTGGTTTATTACACAGAAGTAAATGCATGTGTAATTTGGCGAAATGATTAGTGGTTTAACAAAGGCTACCGCTGAGAAAAGATTTGTACCAAGGCACTGTTTAAGACTATTGGAGGGAAATCTATAACCAAAACTATAATTAAGATTATAAATGAGGATTTATAGAAGTTAGTCTCAGACACACGTCCATACTCCATTCTGCACAATAAATAAATATGTCACAGGTAGTGGTGCTGTTGTCATTCGTCCATATGTTCCTTTTCAATCATTGTCTTAGTATGGAACAATGGATGACAGCTTGTGTAATAAAACAACAGTTGCTAGAACATAGAAGACATGTGAACAGCTGTAGCTCTTGATTAATTCCCTTGTCAAATAAAATAGGGTTTTTTTTTTTCCTTTGTTTTCTCTGTTCATTGTTTAGACACTATAGATATGACTTCATATGCATCAGTACTGACACGTTCTGAATGGATGGATTAGTTGGAAAAATTCAGAATAATTCAAAAAATTTTTTGGGGTGTTTTTTTTTTTACTGAGAATTTTAATCATGGAACTGATGGACCCAAAACCCAAACTAAATTACAACACTAGTCATGTATTCCTTTTTTAATTACATTTTTATTTTATTTCATTTTATTTTTTGGGTGGGGGGGTGGGGGGGGGGGGTTGCATTTCTTGTGTTATTTGTTGTTTTCTGAATATTTATTAGTTTATGTTGATGTTGCTCATTTTTGTTTTTTTTTTTCCTATGCATTGTTTATTTATTTTATTATTTTTCTTCAATTGTGTTCTGTTAGGGTTTGTTCCTGTCACATATCATTTTGTTACTTTATTCTTCATTGCTGTTAATTTCACTGATCACTTTGGCAGTTTTTGTTCATTTTGTTGCTTATTTTTTATCTTATTTCAATTTTTACTGTGGAATTGATTAAGTCTCAGGAGTTAAGAAAGAAAGAAAGAACATTAGTACAATAGTTGTAACAAATGACAAAAAATTATACATACAATTAAAGGTCATATCTCTAAAATATTCAGATAAAGACAGGAGGATTAAGGAGGAAAAATAAATTCTAATAATTTTCAGTTTTGGCCGGCACCATCATGTAATACAGAGGAATAAGAATTGCTGCAAATCGAACAAAAACAGAAACCAAAAAATAATAACACTACTTTATATGTTAGTGTTTAAGTTTCAAAGCCTCTCAGTGAATAATGTCTTTGTTAGAAATAGCTTTTCAGTCTATTGTCACTGTCGAAACACAGAAAGGATTTGTCAGACTGTTGACGTTGGAAAACTTTTTTTTCTTTGTTCAATATTTTCTAACATGACAAACCTTGACGATGGCTCATGGCCATTCGATGGATGTTAAACTTTGTCTCTGGTAAAGATGTGTTTGTTTTTCTAGAACATAATGTGAACATGGTGAGAGATGGTAAATTTACTCGAAGGTTAAAGATGATGCTGAAAAATTATAAGAGACAATTTGTATAAAAATAGAACAGAAACAGTTAAATACAAATATTCACACTTTTATACCTCATTTATATTTTACTTTTAATTAGAATTACTAATAAAATTTATTAGTAATTCTTTGACTTTCCTGAACAGTTAACACTCTTCCTTGTAGTCCACAATAAAAAAACTTCATCACTGATAGATTATTTTTGCTATTTTTTTTTATTTTTTTGCATTTTGTATTTATCATTTACTTTAATAATTGTCTGCAGAACCCACCCCCCCACAAAGAATCATATATTTATGATAATTTCCTGGAATACAACACTTGGGTCCAGCTAACAATTATTTGTATTTAATTAATCTATCAGTTAATTTGCCATAAATCTGTGATTTATTCCATACATTACATCTGCTTTCATTTTAATGTTTCATCCTCTCAAAATGTTTTATAAATAAATATTCTCCAGAGGAAAAAAAAAAAAAAGCACCGGAGACTGAAGCACATCTATTAGTGCACTATTAATCACATAATATAAGATGTATGCAGTGTAAGCCTAATTAGCTAATGTTTACCCTAATCTGCATCTGTATTTATTAACATAAATTCTGTTGAGTAGAATTCTCTCAGGCTTAAACTGGACACAGTCTGATTATGAGGGTGATTTTATTCACTGATGATCCAGTCTGTGTTTCTAATCAGTCAGTCTGCCCCAGGCTACATATGTAGTTTACAACCACCAGAGGGTGCATGTGAGAGTGAATGAATAATGGGTCACTGGCTTTGAGTGGCCAACAAAGCGCTACATAAATCCAATCCATTATTATCATTATTATTATATCTGTTATAAGAGCAAAAAGCCATGGCTATTTTCTCTTCATTTTAATTAAAAAAAGGAAAAATTTAAACCACTACGTGCATGTGCAGGTCTATGTAAGGTGAAGTCCATTTCCTTCTTACATTTAATGTTAAAATGTGATGTTTAAAATGTTAAATCTACATGTTTAAAATGTTAAATCTACATGTTTAAAATGTTAAATCTACATATTTAAAATGTTAAATCTACATATTTAAAATGTTAAATCTACATATTTAAAATGTTAAATCTACATATTTAAAATGTTAAATCTACATATTTAAAATGTTAAATCTACATATTTAAAATGTTAAATCTACATATTTAAAATGTTAAATCTACATATTTAAAATGTTAAATCTACATATTTAAAATGTTAAATCTACATATTTAAAATGTTAAATCTACATATTTAAAATGTTAAATCTACATATTTAAAATGTTAAATCTACATGTTTAAAATGTTAAATCTACATGTTTAAAATGTTAAATCTACATATTTAAAATGTTAAATCTACATATTTAAAATGTTAAATCTACATGTTTAAAATGTTAAATCTACATGCTACTCTATAAATGTATATAGTTTTACAGGATCATTCTGGTAACCAAAGCTGCCAGGTTTTTTTTTTATTCTGTAAAAACAACAGGATTTTTTTTACAGTGTAAATCACCCATTACTTGAAAACAACAATAGTGTTTGTTTTAAACACAGTTATTCCCAACACTCTTTATTCCACAAATTATAACTCGCAGCTTTCCCTTGTAGCTGTTGTCTACTGAGGATATCACACTGTGATACTAACTACGTTACTATGACAACCAGCTGTGCTATATGACATCTTGTACTCAACAGAAAGGAAAGTCCAGCAAAGTGGAGGCAGGTTGAGCTGATAGTGTGTGTGTGTGTATGTGTGTGTGTGTGTGTGTGTGTGTGTGTGTGTGTGTGTGTGTGTGTGTGTGTGTGTGACACTATATACTTTGATTCTTACAAATGATATCCCCTCATCTTGAAGCCTTCTGACATAACTTTAACATGATCTTTATGAAATATTTGAAAATCTAAACAAAATCAGCATGGAGCATTTTTTTCTTCTCTCTCTCTCTCTCTCTCTCTCTCTCTCTCTCTCTCTCTCTTTCTCTCTCTCTCTCTCAGAGTACAACAGAGCACAGACCACACACTCATGCTTGGCTTTGAAGTGCTTTGAGGATTAGTTGTATTTCAGTTTGGTTCGTAGGCTGGTGTCAGATAGATCACTGATGACTATATGCTGGTCTAAAGATGTGTGTGTGTGTGTGTGTGTGGGGGGGGGGGGTAGCAACTGCCAGATTTTGCTTGCATGTTAATGACTTTGCCTGCAGTGCTTTATGTTATCTTTGACTTCATACAGTCGTATAACTATACAGTCTTTATATTTTGTGCATTCCTCGTATACAATCCCAGTGGATGACATTTCAACATGGAGGGCTGCTGCTGCGCTAGTTGAAAATACTCGATGAATCCAGCATGATAATGATTCCCCCTCTCATTCTTTGGTCTTTCGTATCAGCTCACTGTCTCTGTGGAGCTACAACTCTGACACCCCCTCCCTGATGCACCACTGTTCATATCCATTTGATTGCATACATTACATACATGTGCAGAATTTAACCCCAAAATCAAGGAGATTAAATCATCTGGAAGGATTTTGAACCTAGCTAGAGGAGGTGTCATTAGTTTTTGGTGTTTAATATACATAATAAAAACATTTCCCCTTCATTAAGGCTCCTTGATTTACACATGTCAGTGTTTCACATTCACAGTCTGTGCTCCAGCTCTGAGGTGGATCAATGGTGCATAATTGAGTCTTGCTTTTCACACCTACCTCATTTGGTCCAGACATTTGAACTTTTCTGCTTGAGCCCAATTTGCAGTTTTTAAAGCTCCCCCTGCACTGCAACATGGGTCAAACAGCCCATCCTTGTTTACTCTGACATGGTCTGGATCAAACTGCAACGTGATTTGATTTATTTTTTGTTATAACAAGTAGAAAAAAAACAAACAGAAGATAGAGGGAACTAAAAATGAGTACAAGTATTCAGATGTATCCTGTATATATATATATATATATATATATATATATATATATATATATATATATATATATATATATATATATATATATATATATATATATATATATATATATATATATATATATATATATATATATAAAGTAACAGCACACACGCACCAATACCACTGACAGGAAAAGTGATAACACATATGACTTATTCAGAGTGGGGTTTTTTATTTGAATGACAAACATGAATGAAATAATTAAATGTTTTAAATGTAAGAAGTAGAAAGTACAGGTAATTAATTACCTGACAAAGTAAGTAGATTTAATTTCTATTTATAAAGAACTTTTCACTTGTTACAACATTTTCTAAAATGAATAAAAAGGATAAATCCAGACACCAAAAGCTTTTCTAACAAAAAATATAATCATCTGTGTTTTAACCAAGTCCACTGTGTCGACCACATGGAGGGACAGGGGCGGTCATTTTGAAGTCTGGGGGCTACAGCCTGAAAGGACAAGTCTCCCCATGTTTTAAAATGAGTCGTTGGGACCTTTAGGAGGCCCTGTCCTGAAGCCTTAAGGGTGCACCCAGAGGAGTACAGTAGCAGCATAATAATTTGGCAGTATATTCAAGGGCTTGACCGTTCAATGCCCGGAAAGTCAAGACTAAAATTTAAAAATCAATATGAAATTTGACTGGAAGCCAATGAAGAGCTGAAAGAACAGAGGTGATGTGGACTAAGGAGTAGAAGTAAAAAAAAAAAAGTTGGCTGAAAAAAAAAAAAAGACTTCTATAAGTATAGATAACCAAAAATAATATTTATACTTCATTACTTGACACATCTGCTAATCTGTGTAAATGATGGAAGGACATTTAACTAATGAAAACTAAATATGTCTAATGTGATATAAACACAAAGTTGTTTGGACTTTCAAGTGTGAAATAGTTATTAAGCTGCAATGATATAGTTTTATTGTGATAAGTACTGTACAGTTAACAGTGAGTAAAACCATACCGATCTAAAAGGTTTAATAACTTCTGAACCACTCACCCTAACAAGTCAATAATTAGTGTAAAATGCCGTTAACTGTAGAATGTATATTATGTCTTACTGTTAAATTAAGTTAGTATTTTCTTTTATCTCAGACATATGTGTAAAATAAGGAATTAAATAGGAAGTAAAACATTTGTAAGTTAAACATTTGGAATTTGTTCAGTGTCAGTGGATGGACACACTTGTTTTATGTCTAGTTAATTATATATTTTGCTGAAAAGGTTTGTGTTCTCTCTCTCTCTCTCTCTCTCTCTCTCTCTCTCTCTCTCTCTCTCTCTCTCTCTCTCTATTTATTTATTTTTTTTACATATAACCCTCAAATTTAATCTAAGCTTTTTTTTTTAAACATTCACATGATGACAAAGTTAAATACTGAAAAAGACAGAAAATGCAGAGGATATTGTCTTAATAAACGGTGATAAATCTGTTAAGAAACGTCAATATAGTAGGAGTGTGACGAGACGAGACAAAATACGAGATTGGGTTCAATGGAATGGACAACATACTTTTATTTAACTGAGTTGCACATGGATTTTATATCCCTCTCCAAGTGCCTTTCTAGTTTATTAGACTGCCGTAGGATATATATATATATATATTTTTTTTTTTTTACATTTAACATTGAGCATTTTTATGTTGACATCACTACTTCCCAGCAGATAAGCTAACAATATTAACATTCTGCAGCAATGTTGAGAGGCCTTTTGGTGATTACACAGAGAATGTATCATTGAAATTCCAGCACTTGAGTGCCCCATGGTTCACCTGGCAGTGCTCATAACACACAGACAGACAGACAGGCAGACAGACAGACAGACAGACAGACAGAGGCCAAACCGCAGCAGCCTTGGTTTGATTCCAGCCTCAGGCCGTTTGCTTCACTTTATTCCCATGTTTCCTCTATTCCTTTACATCCACTCTCAACTACAGGTACAAAAGATAAAAAATTAATCATATAAAAAATGTCCAGTGACATTATTCCATGATCCATCATGTCAGACTCGTGCAGATCAAAGCAGTGTGCGTTGATTTGATTGGCAGATAGAAAAACAGACACCAGTCAAAAGAAATACCCACCAAACTGTCCAATGAGGACATTCCTTGACAGAGAAAAGATACTAAGCAACAGAAAGAATGTTATATTAACTTATATAATATCTGTGTATAAAT
Source organism: Siphamia tubifer (assembly GCA_020466265.1). Taxonomy (NCBI): domain Eukaryota; kingdom Metazoa; phylum Chordata; class Actinopteri; order Kurtiformes; family Apogonidae; genus Siphamia; species Siphamia tubifer. Next base: position 26,244,290 of record CM035790.1, on the reverse strand, counting down.
AGTGAGTCTGTCAAATGATGACATTTTTTAATCAGATTAATCACAGGGTTGTTATGAATTAATTTAGATTAATCATGATTAAAACACTTTATGTCGGTCGACTGTTCTGTCTCTTTTGTCTTCCCCACACAAAATACATAAAAATACACAAAAAAATTAAAAAGTGGGAAAAAAAATATGTACAAAATGTACTAAAATCCAATAAAATTAACCAAATATAATAAACTAACACAAAAACTCTTCTCCTATCCAGGAAAAAAATAAAAAAAAATTGCTAAAATATCAAAAACATATGCAATATATATATATATATATATATATATATATATATATATATATATATATATATATATATATGTAATTAACATGTTTATTCAACACCTTCAACAATTTCAACAAAACAACGGTGAAGAAAACAATTGTAAACAAGTATTCAATTTAATTTGCATTGAAATGTTTAATCAGATTAATCATGATGATGGATTAATCAGTGTTAATGTGTTAATTTTGACAGCTCTAATAAATAACCATTTTTAACAAATGAAAAGGTGTAGTAATTTAATCCAGGTTAGTGTTCCATTCCACCACCGCACTGCCCACGGTTCTCATTAACACCAACAGATAATTACAGTTATTTTCTAATTTAATTACAGCTCTCACCAACACTGACAGTAAATGGATTATAGATGCACATCAGCGCTACAGTTATAATATGACCTGATTTTCATTGTAGTTAAATTGTACGATATACTGTATTTATTTTCTTCTCTGCCTCTGTGGAGTTGCGTCTGATGTTTGATTGACAGCTGTGAAACAAAATCTCATTATCATCTATAGACGAGTGTTTGTTGTCTTTAGTTGTTTATTGATCACTCTCCCAAGGCTTTCCTTCCTTTGTAACACATGTCATCTATACATCATTCACTTACTCCAAAAAAACCCCCAAAAAATGCAATTCATACAGATAGAGCAACATTAAGGAAGCACGAAAAATGTAACTCCAGCCTAATATTTAACATCTAAGCTGCAGAGCATTCCATTAAAATGACTATGGCACTGTACTGAAGCCAATTAAAGCTTGTGTTTTTCCACTAATGGATAGTTTGGACTTATTTAAAGAAGAGAAAAGCATATTTAAGAGACTAGACCCTGCACCATCAGAAACGCACATGTATAAAACACAGAGCTATCAAATATTTTGAGCATAATTAATATTTATGGCTTAAGTAGCTGCTGTTAGTGAACACTTGAGTGTCTTTGAGTGCAGACTCCCATGTCCTGTATTACCTCTTATGTTCTTGTTGTATAAGTACAACTGACTGCTGTTACATTTTCCACAATCACTTCTTTAATTTAAGGCCACAGACTGTGAATTGGAAGACTGCCTGATGTCAGGTGGATTTGTTGTCGTTATTTTTTGTTTAGTGTAACTGTGAGTTGGTCAGTGAAGTGTGAAATGAAACCTGGTCTGTTCCTGCTGCCGCCACCTTCGTTTTTTTTTTTTTTTTTTTTTTTTTTCTCGTGAATTGAACGCAGTCAATAGAAGGGTCATCGGGTGGAGCTGAACAGCCTGTGTGTGTACATCTGCTGCACACTGTTTCACACTAACATCTGTGAAAATACAAAAATAATATGGTTTGATGTGCTTTGGAAGCAGTCAGTGTTTCATAGGATGTTTACTTCCTAAACACACACACACACACACACACACACATAGAAGAGTACCCGTTGTTGATGAGAAATCAGTTCAAATGTGTGATAACATTATGTAGACGAGCACATTGTTGACAGATATTAAAAATAGCATCAGGAAGCAATAATTAAACCCGGTGTTCGGGCTGCCAGTCAGGTTTCCAGAGAGATAATCACAGAATAATGAGAAGCTGATTCGTCTGCTGGTGGGAATAAAAAAACAACAACAAAAAACACCAGTAGTGTCATCATCATTGGTCTGACATAAACATTCAAGAAATGTCACATGTGGTTAAATTTAACATCTGGCATTGAAATATCCACATAGGAGTAAAAAAGTGTGTTTTAAAATAGTAATGATAGTAATTAAAAAATAAATAAATATATATATATATATATATATATATATATATATATATATATATATATATATATATATATATATGTATACACACACACACACACACACACTCTTTGTGTTGCATATTTTAGTGTCACTTTCCTCAGATTCTTAAAGCAGTCTAACAAATAACTGAATTTCTGTATTTAAAAATAAGCCGTTAATGTGGCTAAAGTTAGTTTCTATGATGCTTATGTTTTAAGTAAAAAAGTTCCCCAATATTTTCAAAAGTTGGACGTTAGTAGGACTTAAGACATAATTAATTAATGCTGATGAAAATGTAGACTTTACTTCAACTTTCCAAGTCATAAATGAAACATTTCATATCCCAATGTATCCCAAATGTTTACAGCCTATCTATTTGGAGATACATAGTTGCATGTTTATTATGAAACCAAGCAAAACACATATTCAAAATCATCCTTATTCCACATGACAGGTTGGACCAGACATGTTTTTTTTTTTTTCTTCTTCACTTTATCAGAATATTTTTGAAGATATGGACAATTAACTTATGTCTTTCTTAAAAAAAAAAAAAAAAAAAAACCTTCTCAATCTTGTCTTATTCACAGTTATCCTACAAGATATTCAAGTGGATTTTTTAATCTTCCTTACTATCGATCTTCTGTCAGACAGTTTTCTTTTAAATATTGTGGACTGCATCTTTAACATAGACTTCAGTCAACATAATCTCTATCATTATTTTAAAACCATCTAAATACGACTCTAATTAATGGAAAAATAAAAGGCTGTATATCATATAATTTGTATTTGACAATTTTTGGATGTATTTTTATTTCATTTATATTGTAATTTAAATGTTTTTCTTCCTGTTTATTCCCGGTGAGGTATTCACATAAGCCTTTTTTGGCTTCCTCTTCTGCACAATGCTATTGTTTGCTTTTAATTATATTGTTTCTTTTTTTTCTTTGCTGTTTATGATGTGCAAATAAAAAAAATAAATACAGCAAATTCCTAATCAATCCCAAGACTAAAAATGTCTCTAGATGAGAGTTCATTTTAAACAGCAGAGGTGTGAAAAAATACTCAGGTAAAAGTAGAAGTACTGATTCAACTCCTTTACTGAAGTAAAAGTACAACTTCTCAAATGTAATAAAGTAAAAAGTAAAACTGCATTGTTTTTTGCAATGGATGAAATGCTATTTATTTAAGCAGGAAAAAACAGAAAAATGCCTTTAAAAGTGAGTTACTGTGGAGAAAATGTGTTTTATTGGGTGTTGGTACTGTCACGGATCGGGGTGAGGTGAAGGAGGACTCCATTGCACAGTACTGAAGGGCAAAATAATTTAATAACAAAAGTACAACATAAAGACAAGACAGACACAACCTGGGAGTAAACGGCCAGAGTCCGTGGTGATGATGAGTGTCCGGGTTATGGTGGTTGGGGAGATGGAAGACATAGACCGGGTTATGGAGGTGACATAGATGAATGGTCCTGCACTGGCAGCTACAAGCCTCACCGCTTAAATAGTCACCGATTAGGAACGGCTTGCAGCTGCGCAGTGCAGGACCAGGTGAGTGTGGAAAATTGGGGGAAAGGTCACTGGAACGGAGGTCATGACAGTACCCCCCCCCTAAGGGGCGGCTCCTGAAGCCCCTAAAAACCAAAAAAAAAACAAAACACAACCCCCCCCCCGTTGTCCAGAGCTTCTCCGAGCAGGGCGGCATGGTAACCTCCTGGTCGGAGTACCCTCTGGGCAGAGCGGTGTGGCATCCTTCTGGGCAGGGCGGTGTGGAAACCCCCTGGGCGGAGTACCCTCTGGGCGGAGCGGTGTGGAATCCCTTCTGGGCAGGGCGGTGTGGAAACCCCCTGGTGGAGTACCCTCTGGGCAGAGCGGTGTGGCATCCTTCTGGGCAGGGCGGTGTAGAAACCCCCTGGGCGGAGTACCCTCTGGGCAGAGCGGTGTGGAATCCCTTCTGGGCAGGGCGGTGTGGAAACCCCCTGGCGGAGTACCCTCTGGGCAGAGCGGTGTGGCATCCTTCTGGGCAGGGCGGTGTGGAAACCCCCTGGGCGGAGTACCCTCTGGGCAGAGCGGTGTGGAATCCCTTCTGGGCAGGGCGGTGTGGAAACCCCCTGGCGGAGTACCCTCTGGGCAGAGCGGTGTGGCATCCTTCTGGGCAGGGCGGTGTGGAAACCCCCTGGGCGGAGTACCCTCTGGGCAGAGCGGTGTGGAATCCCTTCTGGGCAGGGCGGTGTGGAAACCCCCTGGCGGAGTACCCTCTGGGCAGAGCGGTGTGGCATCCTTCTGGGCAGGGCGGTGTGGAAACCCCCTGGGCGGAGTACCCTCTGGGCAGAGCGGTAGCAGGAGCAACATGACTGGTCTGACTGAGGACCAAGGAGACTGATTGGGTGGGGTCACCACGGACTCTGGCTAGACAGGAACAAGACAAAAAGAAGAAACTGGCAACAGGCAGGGACAGGAAACAGGCAGGCAGAAACGAACAACAAGCAAGGACAGGGGACAGAAGCCAGCAACGGGCAACAAGCAGGGACAGGGGACAGAAGCCGGCAACGGGCAACAGGCAGGGACAGGGGACAGAAGCCAGCAACGGGCAACAGGCAGGGACAGGGGACAGAAGCCAGCAACGGGCAACAGGCAGGGACAGGGGACAGAAGCCGGCAACGGGCAACAGGCAGGGACAGGGGACAGAAGCCGGCAACGGGCAACAGGCAGGGACAGGGGACAGAAGCCAACCACGGGCAACAGGCAGGGACAGGGAACAGAAGCCAACCACGGGCAACAGGCAGGGACAGGGGACAGAAGCCAACCACGGGCAACAGGCAGGGACAGGGAACAGAAGCCAACCACGGGCAACAGGCAGGGACAGGGAACAGAAGCCAACCACGGGCAACAGGCAGGGACAGAGGACAGAAGCGAGCAACGGGCAAGAGTCAGGGACCGGAACAGACAGAAATGACCAACGACAGACCAACGACAGACCAAGACCGACGAAAAGACACAACGCCAGGCGACAGGACAACTAGCCAGGCGACAAGACAACAAGCCAGAAGACAAGACAACAAGCCAGAAGACAAGACAACAAGCCAGAAGACAAGACAACAAGCCAGAAGACAAGACAACAAGCCAGAAGACAAGACAACAAGCCAGAAGACAAGACAACAAGCCAGAAGACAAGACAACAAGCCAGAAGACAAGACAACAAGCCAGAAGACAAGACAACAAGCCAGAAGACAAGACAAAAAGCCAGAAGACAAGACAAAAAGCCAGAAGACAAGACAAAAAGCCAGAAGACAAGACAAAAAGCCAGAAGACAAGACAAAAAGCCAGAAGACAAGACAAAAAGCCAGAAGACAAGACAAAAAGCCAGAAGACAAGACAAAAAGCCAGAAGACAAGACAAAAAGCCAGAAGACAAGACAAAAAGCCAGAAGACAAGACAAAAAGCCAGAAGACAAGACAAAAAGCCAGAAGACAAGACAAAAAGCCAGAAGACAAGACAAATAGCCAGAAGACAAGACAAATAGCCAGAAGACAAGACAAATAGCCAGAAGACAAGACAAATAGCCAGAAGACAAGACAAATAGCCAGAAGACAAGACAAATAGCCAGAAACACGGAACGCTAGCCAGAAACACGGAACGCTAGCCAGAAACACGGAACGCTAGCCAGAAACTCGGAACGCTAGCCAGAAACTCGGAACGCTAGCCAGAAACTCGGAACGCTAGCCAGAAACTCGGAACGCTAGCCAGAAACTCGGAACGCTAGCCAGAAACTCGGAACGCTAGCCAGAAACTCGGAACGCTAGCCAGAAACTCGGAACGCTAGCCAGAAACTCGGAACGCTAGCCAGAAACTCGGAACGCTAGCCAGAAACTCGGAACGCTAGCCAGAAACTCGGAACGCTAGCCAGAAACACGGAACGCTAGCCAGAAACACGGAACGCTAGCCAGAAACACGGAACGCTAGCCAGAAACACGGAACGCTAGCCAGAAACACGGAACGCTAGCCAGAAACACGGAACGCTAGCCAGAAACACGGAACGCTAGCCAGAAACACGGAACGCTAGCCAGAAACACGGAACGCTAGCCAGAAACACGGAACGCTAGCCAGAAACTCGGAACGCTAGCCAGAAACTCGGAACGCTAGCCAGAAACTCGGAACGCTAGCCAGAAACTCGGAACGCTAGCCAGAAACTCGGAACGCTAGCCAGAAACTCGGAACGCTAGCCAGAAACTCGGAACGCTAGCCAGAAACTCGGAACGCTAGCCAGAAACTCGGAACGCTAGCCAGAAACTCGGAACGCTAGCCAGAAACTCGGAACGCTAGCCAGAAACTCGGAACGCTAGCCAGAAACTCGGAACGCTAGCCAGAAACACGGAACGCTAGCCAGAAACACGGAACGCTAGCCAGAAACACGGAACGCTAGCCAGAAACACGGAACGCTAGCCAGAAACACGGAAAGCTAGCCAGAAACACGGAACGCTAGCCAGAAACACGGAACGCTAGGAAGGATATACAGGACGCTGGGCAGATAAACTGAATGTTGGGGCAGGGAAACATAACTAACTGGGAAATACACAGACAGGGACAGAACGCAAGACTGGACAGACTTTAGACAGAACAAAACGGGGAAAACTAAAACAAAAAGGGTCCCTTCAGCACTGGCGGAGTCCAGATGGTGGCAGGACCATTCTGTCACGGATCGGGGTGAGGTGAAGGAGGACTCCATTGCACAGTACTGAAGGGCAAAATAATTTAATAACAAAAGTACAACATAAAGACAAGACAGACACAACCTGGGAGTAAACGGCCAGAGTCCGTGGTGATGATGAGTGTCCGGGTTATGGTGGTTGGGGAGATGGAAGACATAGACCGGGTTATGGAGGTGACATAGATGAATGGTCCTGCACTGGCAGCTACAAGCCTCACCGCTTAAATAGTCACCGATTAGGAACGGCTTGCAGCTGCGCAGTGCAGGACCAGGTGAGTGTGGAAAATTGGGGGAAAGGTCACTGGAACGGAGGTCATGACAGGTACTCAGGAAATTTAGGAAAAATTAAAAAGTCATAAATAGGAGATTTAAAAAAAAAAAGCATAATTATGAGATAAAAAATGGTATAAATTGTGAGATCAAAAGTAAAAAATTTCAGACTTATGAGACAAAATGCCAAAATTATGAGGAAAAAAGTCATAATTATGAGGTTTTTTTTAAAAAAAAATCTAAATTATGATATAGTAACTTACAATTTTTGATTTACTAATTTATGAACTATTTTTCATTATTTCACATTTGTCTAGTTTGAAAAAGTAATGAGTCTATTCTGAGAATGTAAAGAGTATAAAGTACAGATATTTATACAAAAATATAGAGAGTAAATGTAAAACATTGGCAGAAAAATAAATAATCAAGTAAAGTACAGATCCCTAAAACTTAGTTACTTCCACCTCTGCAAAACAGTGGGTTTCATTTTCTCTATACAAAAAGTACTAAATTGTGAGTTCATACATGTACATGAAACACTTATGAAAATATACATATTGACTTAACTTTAATCAGGGCATTGACTTGTCTTGCTTGAGAAACTTTGGTCGACCCTTTATGTTTAAACTTGCACATATCGTCAGCTTCATACCATAATTGCCTAAGTCATTTTTTTGTGTTTTCGGAAAACGAGAAAAAACACATTTTCTAAAAGTCACATCCATATTTTTTTATTGATTTTTTTTTCACAGAACATTCAAGTAGATGACAAGAAAAGTATGAAAAAAGAACAAAACCCATCATCCTTTGTTTTATGAAATAAAATCGACTTAGGCGGATTGTGCCTTTGACTTAGGCAGTTTTTCTGAGAACATTTAGCATTTTTTCTGCCATTTTGCATTTCATTCAAACTGCCTAAGTCAGGTATAGGCAGGTATGTTTTTGCACCTGTTTTTTTTGTTTTTTTATGAGTGTTCTGATTGGTCAATGACATAGGCAGAAAGACAGGATGATGCAGCAGTGGTCGGGGAATAAAAATTTGACTTAGGCAATTATGGTACGAAGCTAACGATATATGTCTTACTCTCACTTTGTGAAAAATTAATTCAGAAAACTCTGCCTGTAAGTGAAGTGTGAAGAATTTGATAACAATCTCATAACCTTATGCTGTAGGGATGTGTGAGGATCACTTTTTTTTTTTTTTTTTTTTTTTTTACCTATAACACTGATCCAACCATTTAATTGTAACCAAGCAACAGAAAGAAAATATTGATCTGTAGCTACTGTCAGGCTAAACTGATATATGTGACTATTTTTACAAGAAGCCAACTTTGAAAATGAAAACCAGTGATGAAAAGGAACACTCAGCACATACAAGAAGAAAGTTTGGTGAGTAATGGAGTTTTGGAGAAGTTGTAAGAGGTTGTGACGCTCAGGCTGAAATAACACTGACTGATACCGTGAACAGGAGGTCAGACTTCACCAGTGGTGCGAAAAAGACCATGATTATAGTAGAGGGTGAGGAGTCTGATGAGGAAGTTTAGGTAGATCAAAGCTTCAGTAGGCATATTTGTTAGGGTCACTGACTAAAAATGTTATATTAACCTCATACTCAGCACACTGCGTTAAACCGTCTGGAAGGTTCTGCAGAATGTAGGAAAAAGTAGTGATGGATGATTCAGTCAGTGCCAAAAGTCAGCTCCACTTGAATGAAAACATCTTTATTATTATTATTAGTAGTAGTAGTAGTAGTAGTAGTAGTAGTAGTATTAGTGGTAGTAGTAGTAGTATTAGTAGTATTAGTATTAGTAGTATTAGTATTAGTAGTATTATGATTATGATTATTATTATTAGTAGTAGTATTAGTAGTATTATGATTATTATTATTATTATTATTAGTAGTAGTAGTAGTAGTAGTATATTATTAGTATTAGTAGTATTATGATTAGTAGTAGTAGTAGTAGTAGTAGTAGTAGTATTAGTATTAGTATTAGTATTAGTAGTAGTAGTAGTAGTAGTAGTAGTCTTAGTATTAGTAGTATTATGATTATGATTATTATTAGTAGTAGTAGTATTAGTAGTAGTAGTATTAGTATTAGTATTAGTATTAGTAGTAGTAGTATTAGTATTAGTATTAGTAGTAGTAGTAGTAGTAGTAGTAGTCTTAGTATTAGTAGTATTATGATTATGATTATTATTAGTAGTAGTAGTATTAGTAGTAGTAGTAGTAGTAGTAGTATATTAGTATTAGTAGTATTATGATTAGTAGTAGTGGTAGTAGTAGTAGCATTATTATTATTATTATTATTATTATTATTATTATTATTATTATTATTAGTGCTACAATTACTGAGACATAGGCCATATCTATGGAGACGATCAGTCACGTCTCGTCTTAACCTTCTTATCTGCATTAACATGAGCGTTGTCATTCAGAAATCTCCATGCATACAGGGACACTAGAGGGCGTGGAATTGGACTGAACATTCATACATTCATACGTAACAGCAATATTTTTTTGCATTTTTGACCATGAGATGGAAATGCTACAGTACAGGATAGTTTTCAAGATTTCCACTCTGGGATGTGTCTTCAGGTTGTTGTTTTTAACTCATAAAAACTCAGTTCTCATGCAAACAAAAGGCACTTCTGTTAAGATACTTTGTCATTTTTAGCCATAATTATTATTGTGTAAAAAAGCCCCATAGTGTAAAGAAAAAAAACAAAACAAAACCATTAAATAAGCAAACAAATGAATTATATTACAATGAAAAAAAGATAATAAATGTAAAGTGCAACTATACAATATAGAGTGATTAGGGGTGAAAAAGAAAAAAAGAAGATGAGTAAAAGTGAGAAAGGGAGAGAGATATGGTGGGGGGGGTGAGAGGGTAAATCATTATTATTATAATAAATGATAATAACAATACAACAATATATATATTTGTATATATATATTAATACATCTATTTAATTAATATTACTGTGGTGGAGACAGCTGCAAAAGTGGGTTAAATAATTAAATATTAGTAATGATGGGTTAGATTTCCATAGCACTTTTCAAGGCACCCCAAGCACTTTACAGTATTTGATCCATTATTCATTCGCTCTTATATTCTCGCTCTGGTGGTGGTAAATTACATTTGTAGCCAAAGCTGCCCTTGAGCAGACTGATCTGATGGTAGCGTGGCTATGTCCCCTCAGACCACCACCGAACAATCATACATATTCATACTGTACTGGTGGGGGGGGGGGTGAAGTGTCTTGCCCAAGGACACAACACATGGACTAAGGACAGAGCGGGATTAGAATCTCCATCCTTTCGTTTATTGAATGTCCCACTCTGCCTCCTGAGCCATGTACACCCCGGTTATATACAATTCATATGAGTTTATGGATTTATATTTATATTATCTATTCATTCATTGTCTAAACCTGCTTTATTCTCACTAAGGTCACATGGTTCTATCCCAGCTACATATGGGCTGAAGGCGGGGGACACCCTGGACATGTCACCAGTCTATTTCAGGGCTGACATACATGTAGAGAGGTAAACAATCACTCAAATTCACACCTATAGTGCAGTATGAGCAAATGAAATGAGCTTATTAATGTGAGACACCATCCATGTCTCTCATGTCTGTTTATTTTGTACTTGTTGTCCACCGTCGCCTCGGCGGGGGACATAGAAGTGCCGTTCGTCTTTGCATCCGTCTGTCCAGGAACACTGTCCTCTCAATAACTTTTGATAGGTTTAATGGATCACCAAAATCACAGCACACATGCCTCTAATGAAGACCTTGGTCAAGTTACTGTACATTTTGACTCATGTGTTTTTGTCATTTGTGTGACAGTGGACACAAGACGTTCAGACCGACAACAAGCTATTTTTGTATTGTGTTATGAGATGCCCACTCCTGCAACTGTAAAACAAATCTACCTACGGGTACAAATAAAAATAATCCTGAACCTGAACCTGAAACTATGAGTGCATGTGTTTGGATGGTACAGTAGGAGGATTGACCCTGACAGAACAAACCCAGGGCTAAGAGAATTATCCACCGCACCATGGTGTTGCCCTGAATTTAATTAATTTGATTTAATTTGAATGCTTTATTTCGAACATGTGCAGAATGCAACAATAATAATAATAATAATAATAATAATAATAATAATAATAATAATAATAATAATAATAATACACATTTAAATTAATGTGGCCATACAATATGCAATACTAGTATCCAGTCCAGTTACAAAGGTTTCAGGAGAAAAAACTAAAGCCAGAGTCTTTACTGTGACCTGCCTTTGCACTTAACAGTCGTTAACCTTTTGTTCACACAATATGAGATTTGTTGCATTAATTTTCTAATAGTTTATACCTGGTTATTCAACATATCATGATTCTGTTTGTGCTGTTTATTTTCATGGGGTCAGAGTTCACACTAAATACTGACTTTAACCTTTACCACCCAATTAGTTCAGTTGTTCGTTTATTTTTTTCTTCATTTTTTTTTAAGGGTTTTTATTGTTGTACTTGAAGAAAGGATAATGAGAAATAAATGTTTCATCCCTGCAGAAACAAACAAATCTAAAGGTATTGGAGTTTTGTACAGTACTGCATGTACATATAGATATACTTAGGACAGTACTTCTAATTTAATTTCCATCTACTGACTAAAATAATTTAGCTTCAAATAAAAATAAATTCATAAGTAATTACAAACGCTGTATCCCATTTCTTACTTCAATGAGAAACACCATATAAATACATCCAACACATTTATGATTTTTTTTTTTTGGTAAAGTATATTTTGTCATTTTGTCCTGGAGAGTAAAAAATAATTATTTCGGACGCTGTATTCTAGTATTGATTAGCAATGTTTGTTTTTTATTTGTGTGTGTGTGTGTGTGTGTGTGTGTGTGTGTGTGTACCCTCGATCCTCTTAAAGCAGCTTCAAAAGACAGTTGCTACAAGGCATCAAAACAATTACACTCTCGAAATAAATGTGTCTTTTTAACCGAGAATTTAGTTTGAAGGATGCAAACATGCTTGAAAATATCCTACTGTGTGTAACGACAGGACCAGAGAACACACATCCACAATAGGTTGTTAATATACACAACCCTCAGCAGTGACTTGATGTGAATTTCACTGACACCTCCCCAGTCAGATAGGAACATGTTGTTCCTGACAAACAAGATGACAGCTGCAATCCTGCTTTTTTTTTTTTGACTGACAAATCTCAGATCACAGGCGACTGACTCGAAGAAGAAGAAGAAGAAGAAAAAAAAAAGTACAGCTGAAAGATTCAGCTTGTCATCTACTTAGGGAGGAAATCATAGCGCGTGCAGTGTTTTTGAGTGCGTCATTAAGCTTTCCTATTTTTCTCTTCCTTTTGAAGCTGAAATATATATACGTAGGAAACTAAACCACTGCGTCTCAGATGCTGTAGCAGAGTCTGGTCGACTTTACACTATATGTTAAAAGGATTCAATTCAATTATAGGTTCACTGTTAATGATCACCGACACAATAATCAATCAATCTTCCTCTGTCACTGTGACTCTGGACTATTTTAAAGCCACTCATAAACACTATTGGCAGCGTAACAGCTGTTGAGTAGGCATTGGCATGTCCCATAAGTGCCATGCTCTCCAAACCACTTACCGCTATTACATGATGTGGGGACAGGACAGTGAGTAACAGAATGCAAATGCAGGCCAAAAATATGAATAAAACATTTTCATCTGTCTGAGAATTGATTTTATTTAGTTAAAAAAAAAAAAAAAATTGTACAAGAGAACCATTATATTTCATCAAATATAATTGTTTGACTGAATTTGACTAAACTGTAGGAGGGTGTTTTATATTATTTTTTTATTCTAGCCATCTATTACTCAGTATAATATTTCATATTTCAAACAAAGCTTCATTTCAATTTATTTGCCATATTAAAGTCACAGCTTCATACATCTAATACAAACACCTTTTAGATTTTAATAAGATGAAAAATAGATTATTTTGAAATGTACTGTCATATTCTAATCAGCCACAAAGTTTGACTTGTAGTATCATGTGGGCAGTGTTGGGAAAATTCACCTTGATTTAGGAACTAGTTCAAAGTTCAGTTCAAGTTACTCAATATGAATTAGTTCAGTTCATCGTTCATTCTTCCAAACTATGAATTAGAAGTTCATGGATTTTTAGTTCTTTTTTTTCCATTCTTTTTTTCATTCTTTTTTTGTGTTATTATAAACTTATGTTACCAAAGTTTGTTCAGAATAATACAAAAAAGACATCTATGATAATGCTGTGTTTTGATCCCATTTTATTACTGCGAACCGGTCAGCGTTTCACAATTTTACCACGGACCGAGGGGGGGGGCTAATTCTCTCGCCAGTAAAAGTCACTGGTGAACTCTTTAAAGACCCTAACATGTAAAACAAACCACCTGTCTCACATTATAAGGGTCTGTACATTAAGTGTAAACATACTCAGCACTTAACAAATTATAAGCAGCCAATGGTTGTTATGGTTACACGCTGTCATTTTCACTCAGAGAGAAGTGGTCATGTGACTATGTAGTCACCTCCTGTGACATATATTGTGGAAAAAGTGTTTTCATTGCGCTTTTGCGATATATTACAACATTGAAATGTCTGAAAAAAAAAAACCTCATGAAAGTGTAAAAACATTTTTTCGATATTTGAGTGTTTTTTCGAAATTCGGGTGTTTCCATTCCCAGTTTTTATAGCGATATTTACATTTTGCGAATTTCCAAAGGTGATGGAAATGCAGCTATTGACGCAACCGACAGAATCCAGTCATTTTTCAAAATAAAAAATCGTTTAGACTTGGAAAATAAATACAAGAGAAATAATTAAGTAACTATTAGGCGGCCGGCGGCCCGGTACCAATTGAGAGCGCAGTTCAATAAATGCCAGAATAACCGCGTTCACAACTTCCCGTTCATTTGGCAAAAGTTAACAAGTCGTTCACGTTCGTCAAAAATATGATATCGTTCATGAACGATCGTTCAATGAAGTCGTTCAGGTACAACACTGCATGTGGGATTGATATGAACCCGAACTACAGTCGTTAATGCAAAATGAAAAATGTCATGAATATATTTTTAATCATGAAAATCAAATATTAGATGTGTATGAAGCTTAATGAGGTACATATAAATAACATATACCAGGTCTTTGTATCCTGTTTTGGTCGGTTTTCTTTTTAATTTGATCAGCTGTTAACACTGATGCACTTTTTTAACTCAAACCCAATTGTCAACCGTCGACCAAAAGCATCTGATTTAAACTGTTTAATCCTATCAATACAATGGAAAAATTTGTGAGAAATTCACTTTGTCATCTTTTCAAGGTAATCAGATATGACCCATTGGGATGTTCAGAGGCTAGGTCGTTACCATGGGAACACTGTCATCATCTGATTCAACAGTAAAAGCCATGGAGTTGAATCAATGACAGTGGATGTAAAGAATGTTTTTGCTGAAAAATCTGTTTTTGTTTTTTCTCTCTCTGTTTCTGATATACTTAGTTTTTTATGAACATCTACATGATCAGTGAATTAAATATAAGAAAATATTAGATTTTCCCTGGAAATGTTGTTAAATACTAAGGATAATATTACAATACATGATGATAAATCACTTAGAAAAGGTTAAATAGAGAGAAAAGAAACTGACATTAAGTCAGTGTGACTTAATGTCAGTTCCCAAATGAGGTTTTTTTTTTTTTTTGGCACTTTAAACTTTATCTTGTACTGCACCATAGCACTTATTTACTATAGCACTTTTTTTTTTTTACTGGGTACAGACTACACAGTACTGTTGCTCTAACCTAATTTTGTTGTCTTGAAAATCTTGAATCTTGAATCTCTAGTGGTTTTGGAATCTTTAGACATTTATCAATTAAAGATAGTTGTACAACATTATCATATACATTGGAAAATCATCCAGAACAGTTTAAACAAAAAGGAAGAAAAAAATGACACTTTAGGAAACCATTAAATGTCCCTTATCGACAAAAAATATATAAAATGTGGTACAAAGCTCTTCATTCATTTTTGTTTTTGTTTTGTTTTTTCCTTTATTATAAAGTGTATGTCCATAAATAAAAATGTGCAAATGTTGCATAAATAGACCACCTGCAATAATGGTGGAGGTTCAGTTTGAAAACGTATGGTCAAGATGGATCAAGTGATGCAAATGAAATTCATAAACTTGTTATTGAATTCTGTAATAGTTAAATGTGGGGTAATAATTAATAAGTTCTTTGAACTTCAACCAACTCCTTTTGAGTGGTGACTCCGTATTTTATTTATTTTTTGTTATTTATTTATTTATTTTTTAAGATGAACTGCTCTAATAAAAATAATTGAACTAAACTGAACTGAAAAAGTCTGTATATCTTACATTACTAAATTGGATTTATGTATTTATGTATGTACTGTTATTATTGTGCTTTAATTTTAATTTCTTGTCCGTGACCATTGTAAAGCACTCTGTGTACTTGTACTGTGAAGGGTGCTTTAGAAATAAAATTTTACTTTCTTACTTACTTATTAAATGTTATACCAGAGGTGAAAATTCATCAAGCCTTTCTAACTTTAACTTTTTCCATTTACTAAATCTCTATTTAATCTCACTTTCTAATTATAGCACACATTCCCAATAGTCGTGTATTGACAGGCTTTGCTGTGGTCAGTCCAAAACATTATTTATTATTTTATTTTCCGTTGTCTATGATGGGATTGCATGTGTCAGTTCATCTCAAATCTTTAACCAAACTTCATTAGTGTCGTCTTTTTTTTTTATTTCAGACTGAGCTAATCTTTGTGTAGAGTTAATTTGCAGATATCTCCATATTGTACACTGAAACTGTGGATTTTATGAAAGAAAGCTACTCTTATACAGTAGTGCAGTTTAAGATTAATAATGTTGGGGGAAAAAATACATAAAACCAAACTCCAAGGATGAATAAAGTCAGTTTTATTTGTTGAAAATATCCCGCCAAGACAAAACAACACCTACTGAAAGAGTCGCTCAGGGCTAACAGTGTAGACCATGTTTTTACAACAAAGAAAAGAAGGAACTGAAACACATCACAGTCTGAACACTTCCATCTGTATCAGAAAAGTTGTAAACAACCACTGCACATCGGGGATTAAATCAGCTATTGACTGATGTTCCAAGTGGATCCCAGTAGAGAAGTGTGTTGTAAATACTCTATTGTGAGTTTGGGTTTAACAAACAGGTTGTGCTTCATCTACTTCCTTAGTTTGGTCTTTGTTGTGTTTGTTTTATGGATAAACCGAGGTTAGCTGTGAAAACTAAACAGTGTCACACAGAGAAACTACTTTAATCTATTTATCTTTTTAAACCATTTCCAGGATAAAATTCATATTAAGTTTTAATTCAGTTTTTCTACAGACGTCCTGTTGTGTTGTAGCACTTTCTCATTTTCACCTACAAACAAAGAGTTTTACCCTCTCTGTTGGTTACCAATGGTTGTTAAATCAAAATCGTCTCTTAGTTGTTGTTTTTTTTTTGCACGAGAACAGGGTGAGTGAGTTCCAAAAAGTTCTGTCTTTGTTTATCCATTAATGCTTCCTGTGTTCGGTCCAGAGGGGCATGATCTGATCACAGCAGGAAGAGGGGACATCTGTGACCAACACAAAAATACACACTCAAATGAAAAGTAATAGAGCTGATACTGAACTCAGATGCAAGCTAAAAAAAAAAAAAAGAAAAGAAAATGTGATTATATCTGTGCTTTGGTTAAAGTGTATCACCTGTTTTCTTTTATCATCTGTTTGTTTGTTTGTTTGTTTGTTTGTTTGGGCCCAAAGGGAAGCAGGTCACTATTAGATGTAGAAATAGAAAGGTTATGGTTATTCAAGATTCATTGAAAGTGGTTGGTGTTATATATATGCCTGGTATTAGAACCATTAGATCCAAACATACACTAAACTGCACTAAAAAAAATACAATAAAATGTACTAAAAATACAATAAAATGTACTAAAAATACAATAAAATGTACTAAAAATAAGCCAAAATGTGCAGAAAAAATACACTTAACTGCACTAAAAAACAAAACAATACAATGCACTAAAAATACCATAAAATGCTCTAATAATAGAACAAAATGCACTAAAAAAAATAAAATGCACTAAAGGATTAAAGGACTAAATGAATTAGATTTCACTAACTCACTCACTCACACATGAAATTATATTTATTTGCAAAATTAGACTGGCATATTGTAAATATCAGTCATTAATTTAAAATAGTTCTTTATACATATGTAATAATTTACATATGACACTGAGTTGTGGGCTTTTTGCTTTAACCCATAGAGACCCAAACATCCATCACTGACCAAAAGCATCTACTGATCAAATGATTTCATACCTGTTGCTCCAATAACCCTATAGATATATGTAAATAATTGATTTAAAATACAGTTTGTCATATTTTCCTACTCATCAGATGTTACCCATTTGGATGTTCAGAGGTTCTGTAGTTACCATGAAAACACTGATTCACCAGTAAAAAAAAAAAAAAAAAAAAAACATGGACTTTTATTAATGACAATGAAAGAAAACACTGGATTTATGTTCAGTTATTGATAATTTAACTTAAAAAAGTCACTTTTTTGTGCAGTTTTCTTCTTTTTAGATTGTGTTAAAAAAATGCTGTTCTTGTATGCACATCTACATTATCAGTAAAATAAATATATGAAAACACCTGACTTATACTGCGAAAATACAAAACACCTGTGCTGCTGCTGTCTTCAATGAGTGTGAATGAGCTTCTTTTTTTTCCTGCAATAAAGGTTATAATAATAAAAAAATATGATTAGCTCCAACATATTAAACATTATAACCTGGGTGTGATTTGCCAGTGGGATGGTTTTGGACATCACTGTTAGGATGGATTTATACTCCGAAGCCAAATCATCTGCGACGTGCTGCAGAGCTTTCCAAAAAATGCGACCCCCACCGCAGACAGTGAAGCAGAGAAGATCAGAAAAGAGGCCTCTGATTGGTCCATTCTACATCCACTCTATCCACGCTTCCGCCTCCTTACTTTTCCTTCATATTTTGTGAACATGAGCTCATTGTTGAAGACGGCTCGTATGAATGAGTGCATGAGGAAGTAGCATGCCATGTACTCCCCACACTGGGAAGCGGCAAAGTCCGGTTGGAGGGTGCTGTATAGCCGGAGCTATGAGCCACTTTTGCCCCCTGACCCCTTCCTGGCCGACCCAAAGTGCACAATTGCGAAGGAAATTAAAGAAAGAAAAAAAAAAAAGGAGGGAAAAAAACCCCACACCACCCTCTCTCTGTTTTTTTAATAAATCGTACCGTGATTATACCAGACATGTATGACTGCACAACCCTAAGATGAGAAGTCATTGGGTCAGTGGATGTAAGTCGTCTGTGTGCTGATAAGCTTCTATTATAAGGAAAGTGTCAGTCATAAAATGAAGAAAATACACTCACACTGAATTATTTGTCATTTTTCCTTTGGTTATTTCTGTTAGTGTTGTGTTTTATGACTGTCTCGACACATCTTAGAAGACAGCTCATCCATCTTTCATTTGTTTTACTTATCTTTGCGTTTGCATACATTATTTGTTTTCTGTGGTCGCCTTTGAATTTCCTCCCGATAAGGTCTTTAAACGAGGCTAGCTTGAGATAACACATTATTTGTATATGAAACTCCTGCTATCTCACCCCCATTCATTATTTACTCTTTCCTTCAGTATCATATACTCAGTATCAGTAGTAAATATTCTTACCTACTTGATGTTTAAATCAGTTGATAAAGTTTGTTATATTAATCACAGCGGCATGTTTGTAATACTTGATTACACTGTCAACTTCGTGCTCATTAGTTTTCTTCTGCTGCCATCATGCTGTCAGTTGGATTTCTCTGCGACTATAGATATCAGACCCCCCCCTCATTTTCCACACTGACTTATGGAGAGAATATTCCTCCAGTCTGCCTCACTCGGCTCAATTGCTCCCCTCCCACTAAATGAGCACTAATGCAAACTGTACAGCACATTCAGGAAATTAATTGGGTTTGACTGTGACAGTTTGCTGTGCAGTGAATGTGTAGTTTTATTACTCTGGATCTTTCACTGACTGTTTAACATCTTACTTTGGCCTGTGATTAAAAACCAGGATAATATCGACTCTGTGTGTTTATGTTTTTAAAAAAAAAACACAAAAAATTTCAGACTGCTCACTTTGCTCAGAGGATTTTTCATTGACGATCTTAGAGTGAGATGGAATATTGTGCTTATAGCCAAAACCAGAATGCATTAGTAGCAGCCAGACATACAGTTTAAGTGTCATTTGTACTCATTAACAAAGAAAACAATGCACTGTCTGTTCTGGGAGGAAAAAAGAGCAGACTAAATAACAATATACGATGTGTCAAGTGAGTACGATAACGTCTACAACTCAGTTTTATTTCATGCAGAAGACTTTAAAGTGATATGTCAACTGCAGAAATTAAACTACGTTTATACTAAAAACTAATGCTGCTGTCAAATTGTACGATGTATTAACTTCCTTCTGTGACCGTATGGGGTAACCATGCAATATTTTATGCCCCATTTATAGTTGTTTATCTCAAGATCGACATACGTCAGCGAGGGCCTTGGGAATGTAAACAATCATAGCATCTGATGCATCACAGATCACACTGCAGATGTTGTCAACCAAAGTGAAAAACAAATAAATTGTGATGCAACACCAACTGTAGCCTGAGGAGGGGTCCTACTGTACACCCACAGTTTGTGTTACAGTTGACTCATGTAACAGACGATAGAAGCAAACTAGTTGAGTGCTAGTCTATATACAGTGTATGTATATATATATACAGTATATATATATATATATATATATATATATATATATATATATATATATATATATATATATATATATATATATATATATATATATATATATATATATATAATATCCATTCATCTGTTGCATTTGAATACACACGTGGAACAATCCATCCACCAGAGGGCACTGCTTTGAATTAACCCACTGGTCAAGTACATGAAGTTTCGTTTTTTTATTTTATTTTATTTATTTATTTATTTATTTATTTATTTATTTATTTATTTATTTATTTTTTAATTTTTTTTTTTTGGGGGGGGGTCTGTTCTGTAAAAACTGTACCCAATTGATATTATGTCAGGAGTGCATGTGCATCTGCAAACACTGAAATATACAAATAACAGATGCAGAAATAAACACGCAGACAGCTTTATATATGTGCGTCTAACATGGAGCATAGAAATACAGATAATGTTTGTCATTCAAGTGTGCAGAAGAATTAAATAGTTTTTTTAATGTAAGGCATTAAAGGTGGGGTCGGAGGTTTTGGAAAAAAAAACGATCTAGCAATTCAACACATGTGAGATTTTGAAAATGTACACTCCCTCATCTTCTTGGGCCCACTCCTCGAAACCCCATCTTTACAATTCACAAATACATGAACGCACACGCTGTCTCCACTGATCATGGAAGTTCACACATCAGTTTTGAGCCCCTTTTCCTTTTTCATCTGATGCCAGTGGTGGAAACCCCTACCGATGACCACCCTTGTCCTGTTCAGATCTCCCACCCCACCTTTAAGCAGCAGCCAACAGGGTCACACTACAGTCAGAAGTTACAGTAAAGACAGAATACAAACACATACATAGACATATACATTCTTATTACATAACACAAACAAGCCTTTATCCCACGCATACATGAGAAAAACATGCAAACATCCTTCTCCCAGGATCTTCTTACTGTGATGAAATGGCGCTAACCACTTCACCACCCCAGTTTACTGCTCACTTTACCCTTTAATTACATTACATTGCATTTGGGTGCATTCATGGAGCTCTTATTCATTTATTATTCAGTGCAGTCATGAATTTTAAGTGGTAAATGACAGGCAGGTCACAGGTCTGAGCGTGTTCTGTAATCATCTCACCATCACACCACAACTATATCAAAGCCACATAGCTTTCAAGTAGCTCTAGTTGCTAATATCTGCAGATGAACAGGGCACCATGCTGCAGGATTGTGAGTGCTGCTATGAAGTCAGTACATCAGGGAATATGCTGACATGGAGCTGACAGTGTGGGTTAAAGCAAATGCGTGTTTTAATTTACATAGACAAGTCATGGTTTATAGAGAAATCAACTCCTACTTCTGTTTGGTGTCATAATGTAAATGCTAAGGCTAACAGCATGCATTTATCTTGTTATGATGAGAGACTAAACAGTGTATACATTAAACATAAGACAAAACAAAAACTAAATCTGCTATTTTGTACGTTTGGACTGCACCTATATCACATATTTTATATGCATTACAAGTACTTTACATAACATCACATTCACCCATCCACACACACACACACACACACACACACACACACCAGTGGGCAGCTGCCACCATGCAAGGCACTGCCAAACCCTACTGGGAGCAGTTTATGGTTCAGCGTCTTGCTCAAGGACACTTCGAAATTTGGACAGTTGGAGCCAGGATGTAGACTGAAGGCTGGGAGTTAATGAGATGGATGGATGATTGGTTGGACAGATGGTTGGATGGGTAGACAGATGCATAATTGGTTGATATTCAAAAATGGTCAAAACTCTGTGTGCAGGAAAAAACCAGTTGCATGTTTGTTTGTTTGTTTTAAAGCAGAGCCTCATGCAACCTATTGTTGAGACATTCCCTGGCTTTGAAAAACATCCATGTTGTTATGGATGTTATAGGCTATTTAGGAACATGCCACATACTTGCCGTATTGACCCAAATATAAGACAACCCGGATTTATAAGACAGTTTTTTCATGGCTAATCTTCAGACAAAGACTCTGCTGACCAAAATGTACTTTGTTTAAAAAATATTTTTATTATGAAATTCAGAAAAAAAATTATTGAAATAATAATTACTTTCATTTTTGACTGTCTTTTATTCACAGTCTCCTCTCATAGAGCATCAACCATCCAATACATTTGACATGCAGCACTTTTTAAATGGTGGACACTTTAAGATCTACAATAATCTTTTCTCTGAGTGTTAGCATTTTTTAGACGCTCTATCTTCAGATGTTACACTCTTTAACTCCATATTTCATGTCTGCCTGGCTGTAGTTTGATTTGATGTGATTTGATTTGAATGCTTTATTTCGAACATGTGCAGAATACAACAATAATCAATACAACAATAGCAATAATAATAATAATAATAATAATAATACACAATGACATGTCCGAAAAGTAGTAGGATGAAGCATAAGCTAGTTTGATGCCTTTGCTGCATTAACCACCATCATCTTAAAGTTAAACTTATAACTCCATCTCAGTTGTCTGTTAACTTACCCCACTACTCTGGAAAATCACTGTAGCTCTGTATTGTTTTATATTTCCTGTCAGTGCAGTGACAGATAATATTAGCCACAGTCAGGACACTAGTGCCCTCTACTGTTGCGGTCATGTAGCGACCACAGACGACTAATAGAATGTGTCAATGGTTAGACCCCAATTATAAGTTGACTCCACCTTTTCACATTGTTGTTAACAACAAATACCTCATCTTATATTTGGGTTAATACAATATATACGCAAAACAGGATCGGAAAGATGCCGATTTCCACAAAGCAGTCTCTGCACCACCAAAATAACTTAAGCGTGGTGTGTTGGAAACGCCAGATTTAAATTTTTTTGGGTTTTTTTTTTTTGTCTAATGTTGAGTTCACTTTAGTTTTATTTCGAGCACACAATAATCATCAAAACATCAATGGAAATGATCAACAATTTTTTTCCCCCTTTGTACTCAAAATGTGTAAAACAATAGCCTCACTTGTGACTATTACAGTAACAGTCAGATGCTGTTGTTGCTGTCAGTGATCTGACTGACCGTGTTGTCTGATAGACTGTTCCATATGTGTAACTGCAGAAAGTACGGCAACTCTGTTGGTGGACTGAGTTCTGATTGTGTCTGATTGTGTATGGGTGGGGAAGCATATATTTCAGGTCTGGTGGGCATGTGGAGATATGCATTTTTAAGATCAGAGCAGCAGCAGCAGCGTCCACCTGACGTCTGTACAGTAGGGATGGGATGTTCACTTCCATTCTGGCTTCGTGTTCATTCACACCAATGATGCGTAATACGTTTTTCTGGAATAACGAATTTTTAGCAATGAGATGGAAGCCCCCATCCAACATAATGATGGCAGTGTTGTACCTGAACGAATTCATTGAACGATCGTTAATGAACGATATCATATTTTTGACGAACGTGAACGACTTGTTCACTTTTGCCAAATGAACGGGAAGTTGTGAACGCGGTTATTGTGGCATTTATTGAACTGCGCTCTTCTGTAGTTCACATTTCGTTCTTATCACATTGTAATTATTGAGTCATGTAAGGTATAAAATGGGATCAAAACACAGCATTATCATAGATGTCATTTTTGTATTATTCTGAACAATTTTTGGCAACATAATGTTGTGGAATAGCCAATGAGAAGCGTTTTGGGCGGGGCAAAGAGAGAGAGAGAGAGAGAGAGAGAGAGAGAGAGAGAGAGAGAGAGAGAGAGAGAGAGAGAGAGAGAGAGGGAGAGAGAGAGAGAGGGGTGCGGAGAGTTTTTGGGAGCGGAGAAAAAGAGTTAAATATACAGAGTGTGACCGGAGCAGGTGTTGTCCCGTTCTTGGAAATAAACATTGAAAACGAAGCTCCCTGAAACCGCTCCTTGTGTTCTAAGAACCTGCAGAGGGAAGTTAACCCCAGGGTAAGGTACTTACTTCAGCCCTGGAGGGGCGGCATTTTCCCCTGATTTCCTGACTACGGTCAGGATAACGTTAGGAACGGTTAATAATACGTTTACAATAATAACACAAAAAAAGAACGAAAAAGTTCATTTTGGGATCCATGAACTTCTAGTTCATAATTTGGAAGAATGAATGATGAACTGAACTAATTCATATTGAGTAACTTGAACTGAACTTTGAACTAGTTCCTAATTAAGGTGAACTTTTCCAATACTGAATGATGGATATTCCATGATGTTTGGTACCTGGGTCAAGCTTCTTCTTCTTCTTCTTCTTTTTATTATTATTATTATTGTTGTATGTTGTTGTATTGATTATTGTTGCATTCTGCTCATGTTCGAAATAAAGCATTCAAATCAAACTCACCACAAAGCACCAAGCTTTTGTCCAGGTCTTGCACCAGTGTTGGGGATGTGCTTGATGCAGGTGTTTTTCATCAACAGTGACTCCAAGGATTCTCAGTTCATGTCTGGTGTTACCC
The DNA here is from genome assembly GCA_020466265.1 of Siphamia tubifer. Classification (NCBI taxonomy): domain Eukaryota; kingdom Metazoa; phylum Chordata; class Actinopteri; order Kurtiformes; family Apogonidae; genus Siphamia; species Siphamia tubifer. The sequence goes on along the minus strand of CM035790.1, from coordinate 26,219,861 downwards.
AAGAATAGATCGAATCTTGTTGGATTTCTCTTTATGAAAAGTGCACCTAGTTGGGTTGAAGGTCACTTTCCATTTCGCTGCCCTAGTTGTTCATATTCTGCAGGTCCCTATTCAGGCTTTCTGTTGGCGCTCTGCTGTGATCACCTGTCTTGATTACATGGTACAGGTTAGAGTCGTTATGGAAATGAAAAGTCTATTAATGGGACGTTGCCTTAAACATTAGATGGTGTATGTTTATCTCTGTATCATGCATCATATATGGTATTTTTTATTTATCTAGTCAAAGTTTGGTACTATTTAAAGCAGGAGTACTTCTAAAAATGTTTTATTGTTTTGAACTTTTTTTACATGTTTTACTTCATTGCTGTGTAATCTTACTGTTTTATGATTTTGCCAATCTGTTGTGACAGAGATGCATTTTTTTAAAAACACCCTGAATGTCCCTAAAACCCCTGAGTAAGTGTTTCTAGAGACAATTTCCATAATAAGTTTGTAGGCAGTTCAAAAAATAAAATAAAATAAAATAAAACAAAACAGGTTAAGCTTAACCTTTAGGAAAAAGGCTGACTAATGTAAAGTAAAGGAGCATCATTACAATGTCATTTTTTTTTTTTTTCACTTTAAAAAAAAAAAAGGAACAAATATTGAATTTGACTGTATTTGTATGCTCTTGTGTTATTCTTTTACTGGTCTAACCCATATAAGATAATATTAGACTGAACTAAAATGAAATGAGTTTGACACCCCTGACTTACAACTAATTATTCTAATAAGGTGTGTGTTTTAAAAGGTTCCTGAGGGACGAGATTGCAACGTTTACTGAATAAATAAAAGAATGTAGATAGTAAACAACAACAAATACTACATCCATCATAAGCTGCAGACACAGATGTGAGATAATACCTTGGAATTCAGATTAATGTCACAGCATGTCCTCTATTAACTGTTTATTATTTAACACAGATAGCCCCAAACATCCACTGGCAACTTAAAAGCATCTACTAATTTGGAATATTTAATACCTTTTGATCCACTAATCCTATGTTAATAATTAAATTGTCATCTCTTCATGGCTTTAGTGAATGTGGATCATCTTCTATAACACCCAAAACTAATGGAGTTTGATGAATTCCAGTGGTTGTAGAAGTTTTTTTTTAATGTTAATTTCATCATATGTTTTAGAAAAATGCTACTTTTCTGTTTTGATGTAATGACCAATGTATTTATTTGAAACTTTTACATTCACGGCAAATAAAGTACCTTATTTTCACAGAAGAATCATGTCATAAGTTTTGACAAAAAATGGTTGTGGGGTTTTAAGGGTGAATTATTTACATAGTTTTAACACTAGTGGATTGAAACATAAATCATTCCTTCTTATGACACCCATAACATGTCAATGCAAATGAAGCTCAGCAAAAGTTCCCTCAGGATGATTATCTCCCTGTGCACAATTTCCTCCCAACACCTAAGCTCAATCACCACCTGACATGCTTGGCTTTAGCCCATCATTTGTGAGCTGTATTCCCTCACTGCACTGTCACTCATCTGTCATTTTTATGTGGTTGTTTTCAGAACATCTTCCACTTCTTCCCCACCTTAGCTCTGCCGTCTACCCCTGGATTATGTCTAACACAAGGCATCACATCCTCAGTCTGAGCTGGAAGATTTTTTTTCTCCAGAATTGTAAGGACTGTTTCACAGTCGACACAAGGGCACAAGACATGGACGCATTGCGGCACATCAAAATGCACCGGTTGCCATGATATGTGCTAACGTCATAAAATGTTTTGACCATTTTTTGTTACATGATGCAGCGAAGTGTGTAATACAATGCGTCACCAGTGGGGGGGAATATGCGAGCACTGAAGTTCAATTGAATACGTTATATTACTGATGAAGAAGATAACTGTGTCAAACAGAATATTTTCTTTACTAGTAAAAAGTAACACAGGCTACAGTGAGTTACTGATGTCTGTGAATGTGATTATTGTTCGGTGAATTGCCGTCGTATAACTACCCATAAAATGTCCCTTACAACAAACATCAGAACACACTCTTCTTTAGTATGCATGTCAGTCTAAATTTGACCTGCTTTGTCACCCAGACTGTACCTTACTCAGAACCCCCATCTATTGTGCCAACATTGTATTGCGTTTCATGGTTAGCCTAGCTATTATCTTAGCGCCTTAAGTTAGCTAGTTTATAACATCAACGCACTTGATGACCTCATTTTATGTTCATTATAAATACAATTCTGCTCATTTTCTCCTCAATGTAATGATTCACCATTATATAAAGATTTGTAGTTGCCAGTTTGGTCATTTCTTCAGGCCAAATGTTGTACTCTGTCTCAAGTAATTATGTGGACGAGTGCCCCCTACTCAAGTACTTGTTTTTGAGAAGGAATAGTACTTATCCTTGAGCCCAGTTTTGGCTACATAACCCACTTCTCTATGTACTGCATGCGATCATTTTCAAGTCGTGTAACGATAATATGCATTTTCTCTCAGTTTTTCATGTCAGGGTGGTGTTTGTTCTGAGTGGAAAATGAACGCATAAAAACTAAGTCATATTCAACAAACACCATCGTAATCTTTCTTCTATAAGCAGGTAAATGGATGTGCTGCTTTTATTTTTGTTGTTGTTGTTGATGGTGTTTTTTTTTTTTTGTTTTGTTTTTTTTGGGGGGGGGGGTGTAACAGAAAAACACAGTTCACACTACACTCTTCCTTCTCACACTTATGTTATTATTGGTCATACAAAATTGCAAGTGAAGCAAGTTTGATGACCACAGATATATTGATGTCCTGAACATGTGATGTGAATAAGGGTGCCTTTAGTAACTCGCATCATGTCAGGTAGTAGCTTGGCGTGCTCATGACAATTGCCATTGTCATAATTAATAATCAATAAGTAAGGTCAACCACCTAATTTGCATTCCTAGACAGGATAAATATTGATGTATTTATGTAACCTGTTGGATTACTCTGCATTAGATTAGATTAGATTGTCATTGAACATACCGTATACAAGTTTAAGGCAATAAAATGCACTTACCATCTAATCATAAGTCATTTAATACATTATATCTGCAGTATATACACGATAACAAATCCTATAGACATAAACTAGGGCAGTACTGGATATACTTAGGTGTATACCGAGAATGATGGATATTTCTAATGTTCATTCTTGTATTAATGTCGCATTTATTTCTTGTTGCAATCAATAATGTAATATATAAAGGTTGTTTGTGACTGTCTTGTCTACAACTGGCATAGTGAGCAAAGTGTATACATTTTTTACATTTCATCCACTGGCAGGACTCAGTGAGAGTTCAAATCCCTTTTCAGAAGAAGTATATGATTTATGACATTCGTAATACAGTGACCTGGTCTTGGTTGTTGTTTCACTCCTGGAAGTATATTATTCATGGTATTGTATGCCATTGAAAACCCTGTGGGTGAAATATATTTCTTTGCAAAAGCATATTCTTTCTCCGCTCTTTCTTGACAGCTATTTTTATTTCAACAAAGCAGCCTTTGGCAGGTGAACCGGAGTGTTAATTTCTCAGTGTGTTCCGTGTCTGAAGGGTCTCAAGAGAATGTGGACAGGCTTTGACACTCACCTGACAGAGCCAGTGGGGCAGAGCTGAGCAGATTGATGGTGCTGACAGGAGGAGGGTCAGAACCACGGCTTAGACCTCCTCCTGGAGCGGGAACAGGCCCAGTCTTATCTGTCCTCCACATCAGCCACAGTGACAGTCAATAAGCTCAGCAGTGACAGCCCCTCCCCTGTGTTCACAAACAACACATCACTCCTCTAAACTCTCATGACATTGATATGCTGGTTTCAGTCTGAGAGTTTTAATCTATGATTGTGCACGTCTTCAATATGCGTATTATGTTGAAGTGATTAATAGTTCACAGCGGTGGATTGTTGTACCGGTGCATGCTATCATTTCAGCAGTTTATCATTCCGACATTTTGTACAAATGACAACGGATATGTCTTCAAGATCAGCCAACAAATGCTTTCACTGTGCAATGGAAGAGTTCTGTCACCTTGAACTGCAGCTGAAGACGACAAACACAAAGTCAGTATTTACCGCAGGAAGTCAACTAATATAAGGGCATTTAACAGATTTTCCCTTCAAAATAAAAGGAAAAAATAAGATAAGATGAGATAAGATATATTTTATTGTCCCTGGGGGGAAATTTGTTGTCAGGCACAAAGCTACAACAACATACAATAGAACATCGTACTAACAAAAGACAAGGCAGTGCCAGCACAAATATTAATATCACAACAGACATGGCACAAAAATACAACAACATGACATACTGAGACATAATAACAAATACAGCACCAATAGATAAGTAAAATACAACTTTAACTGCATAAGATGGATGCAGTGGACAGCACTCATGCCTCACATCAAGAAGGTCCTGGGTTCGATTCCAACACCAGTCGATGGGGGTGGAACCTTTCTGTGGAGAGTTTGCATATTCTCCCTGTGTGGGTTCTCTCTGGATACTCTGGCTTCCTCCCACCATCCAAAAACATGCACTCTGACATTAATCAGTTAATCTAAATTGCCTGTGAGAGTGATTGTATGTCTTTATACTGTATGTCAGCCCTGCAATGAACTTGTGACCTGTCCAGGCCATACCCTGCCTTTGCCCATAAATAGCTGGGATAATAATAATGGATTCAATTTCTATATCGCTTTTCAAGGCACCTAAGCTTTGAGTTTGAGTGATTTTACTGGTCTGATTACTATTCATGAGAGTTTGTTTTGTGTTTGATTGTGAGGATGTTGAACCAGCTGGAGATAATGTAGGTGACGATGAATTCAATGAGTGACTTATAAACAAGTGTTAAAATGTCCCTAATGATGTTAAAAGACTTCAGCTTTCTGAGCAGGTGGAGGTGCTTCTGGCCTTTTTTATTAATAGAGTCCACATGTGGCCCAGAGGACAAAGTGGTGTCCATCTCAATCCCCAGATACTTAAAAGAAAGCACCTGCTCCACACCTAGACCATGGATCTGCAGGCGTTTGAACTGGTTTGGTGTTTTCCCAGGAGATCCACAGTATAGTTCTTTTGTTTTTGTGATGATACAAACAATGCACTATTTTTGAAGTTACACGACATCCCCGATTACATGCATATACATAGTACAAGCACTCACTTAGTATGACTTCAATAAATAGTCTCTAGGAAAGAAAGCTTTTAACCCTCATGTTGTCCTTGTAATGTGATTTACTGCATCACAAATGGACAGACCAATGGTTTCCACGGAACAGCAGGGGGTTCTGTGGGAGACACTATGAACTAGCAGGAATTAGAAACAAACTGTCTCCAAGAACCCAGCACATAAGACAAATGGTCACACAAAGGACATTCATGTCTCTGAATTAGGACGGACAGAAACCTAGATCATTGTGTGTAGTTTGTTTATATCTGTGATAAAATGACCACTGTGTGTAGATAATTATAATTCCATGTTAATCCATCCTGTCCTTCTCTTCTTTTTCTGCTTAAGTAATTATAGAATTGCTTTATTGTAAAGTTATGATTCAAACATGGATCACATTCAGATTAAGCAGGTTTACTGACCTATTGGGCTGGTAGGAGGAACCAGAAGTCACAGACACTGTCTCTTCCTCCAATCAATTCTGAGAAAGTAAGACTTGGGACGGACGTACTATGGGATGAAATAGAACCTGCCTCCAGTGGTAAAAAGGAGTCGAGCAGCCCTTCCGTGTGGGGCTCCTCTTCCTGTGCACTTCCGAGGTTCTCACCATGTCCTTAACCCACCTGGTTTCAGACTTTCAATGAGCCGTCCCCTGCATCTCTTGCAATACTTGGGGTCGAACTGATTTTGAGTAATTAAAGTCCTCTTTTAGCCGCATTTAGCCATAAGCCATATCTCTATCCCTTTGTTCTCTCCTTCCCATGTGGTTGAGACCTCTGTACCTCCAGTTAAATTTAATGTAGCTCTTCAGATTATGAGACTGAATGATAGTGATTTATAGTGATCTAAACCATAAAATCAGGTTTCCCTTGCAACAAGATTGACAGTGCTAGCAAGGGTGGTGCCCTGAAACTAGCCATATTGTAACCTCCATTCATTCATTCAAAGTATTGAGTTATTACAATTGCTATTTGCCATTTAACTGCTACATCCTTATATTCTGTATACATTCCATGTCCTCAGGGTCAAAATGACCCATCTTTACTAAACCACCAATATAAGCAGTTAATAGAATTTTATTTTGAAGAAAAACATTACCATTCACCACAAATTTTCACCTGCAGAAGGACTGTATTTATTCAAGACACCAGTTGTTGTTATTTGAGAGTACTGTCATCTGCAGCACCTTTATAGTCTCTGGGAATCCACAAAGGTGGAATGTTAATTTGGGCCAGATCAAAGGCAGTGTAATTCACCAAAAGACCACCTGTCTTGTCTTGTTTTTGTCTGCTACTGCTTGATCATGGGTCATTGTGGATGTAGGTAATTTTCTGATAGAATGAATTGGGTTCTGCTTTTGAGATGCAATGTTCCTTAAAATGGTTATATTTTTTGTTTTGATTTTAGATGCATGGTTGAAATTTCTAGTTTCTGAAAGTTCTCCTACCGTTGTCTTGGCCATTATACGATTCAAGATTAACTTTATTGTTATTCAGACAGACACTATATCAACATGGAGCTTTCTAATCTCGACATTTTTAATCTTGACTTTTTTTTTTTTTTTTTTGCAGTTTAATTAAACTTTAATCAGTCAAAATAATAAGGCTATGGCTATTCCCACTTTACTGTGGCACAGAATATTGGTTTGTTCATTACCACAAGGCCATCAGATCATCTGAACTCTGCACTCGGCTGATTTATATTCATCAAAGACCCAAGCAAACTGTTTGGCCTCATATGAGGAAATATGAGGCCAAACAGTTGCCATGTTTCATGCTGTTTGCTACCATACTATCAGCTCCCACTAACTGGTACCTGAGCCTTTTCCAATATCCTGAGAGACACATGATAAGTATAATGCTTATTGGCTCAGTACTGTGGCAGTGTCGTGTAAAATTTACGACTACAGGTGGGAGACATCTTTGGTCCCTTTGACACTCTCTTCTGCACTGAACTCTGGAATGTTGAATATATGTCTGTGTACTCCCTAATCTGTGTAGTGGAGTTTCACCAAATAAATGCACACAGTCAAGTCAAAATCGCAGCTCAAGCAGAATATGAGCTGCATAAAGTGTTGATTCATACACAAAATAAACACTGCAGAAACAACTGACTTTTTTTTTTGTTTTTTTGTTTTTTTACTCCAGGAGACCCTTTTTATTTGGCCACAAATAGGTTGGATTGTAGCTAATGACTTTCTCTTTTTACCATATTTTGAACATTATTCTAGTTACATTACAGCTTGCCTTTTTGGCTTATCCATGGTTGGGCCCATTTTACTAGTATACCAACATTGGTCAGCGTATATACATATGCAACTATTATATAATATAAATGTGTAACATTTTTCCCAGAATATGTCAATTATTTCCCAGGATTGAAACTTTTCTTGGACTCATGTGTTTTTCCGTAGTGTCTTTATTTAATGTTTCTCCTGGAAAAATGTCAACTACTCTGGTACACTCTTCACTTTACACTAAGAATAACTGTTGGCAGGTAAATGAAAACAATTGAAACAAATATAAATGTATACATCTGATTAAAATAATGGTTTGTCACACCATAGCAACAGGGTGAGAGGTTACACATGATATAACAAGGGCACTGATTGGTTTTGTGGTAATTGATAAATGAGAATATAGTATTGGTAGACCAATATATTGGGCTGTTACTTTTTTTTTTTTTCTTTCTTGTATCAGTATCAGTATCATTGGCCCTATATGCTCTTTTTTCCCTGCTGTGATTTACTGACAGGCAAAGTTCACAACACCTCCATGTTCTTGAAGCTACAGTTGTCCACACTGAAAAAAAGGATATATATATATATATATATATATATATATATATATATATATATATATATATATATATATATATATATATATATATATATATATATATATATATATATCTTAGGTTAACTGTCACACTTATTATTTTTCAATTGCAAGTTAAGAAGATTTTCTGACATTTGTTATCATTTGGCAGTTGGCTCCAAATATCAGTTTTCAAATATCATTGGCCCTGTATCAGTCATCAGCTTAGGCTAATGTAAAAAAGGAAAAAAAATCCATATCGGTCGATCTCGTGAAGAGTCCCACAATACGATGATTACAGCCTCTTTGAAATAACAAGACTACATTTAAAAGCTGATGGATAAATAGTAAACAGCTGAAGTATCAAATACAAGTCAAAATGATAAATGCTTAAATAAAGTCAATAACCAATAACCATAATCAACATGAAACTAAACAAGAGACTAACCACTGAATATCTACATGACTCTAAATATTACTTTTATTTTTAAGATATTAAGCTCTCTTAAAGTCAACACTTCCAATTGAAAAAACTGATTTTTGAGCTGCTATCACAGCCACGTTTTGCTAATAAACACATCAGATAGTATTAGACTATAATAGTAGTATAATCAGCAGGACTATTAAATGTACAAAATTACACATACAGTATAATATACACATATAATATAATATAATATAATATAATATAATATGATATAATATAATATAATATAATATAATATAATATAATATAATATAATATAATATATATGATATTTCCACCCAATAGATATCACTTTTTTTTCATTTCCATAGAGTGACCAGGTTATAACTTACCTTCTTGGATGGAAATAGTTTGTACATTCACTTCTTTCCAAGTTATTCTCAAATGCATCTCTTAGTTTTTCTGCTGCATCACTGTCCATCCCATCAGTTTCTGAAGAGAGTCCACTAACATCGACAAGTGACCAGGTCTCAGAACAACATGGACTCTTACTCTCAAAACTTAAATGTAAATGTGAATTTCAATATATTGTATCAGAATTATAGTTCTTTAGTTAAACGTGGGCTGACAATGTGTTCATCTGTATTCCCCTTCAAGTATATGATGAAATTATGTAAAAATATATATATATATATATATATATATATATATATATATATATATATATATATATCTTGTCAAAAGCATTCTCTTTTTTTATCTGGTGATATGAAAGAGGAAATCAAGATTAATCATTTCACAACCTTCTTTTGACTTTATTGTGAAATTGCATTAGGGGAATTATATATTGAAAGGGTAAGAAAAAAAAGGAAAATAAATAAATGAAAATCAATCTTTAAAAAAAATCTAATTGCATATGTTGCTTCCTCATGGTGGATAGCTTTCAAGAATAAGTCAAACTAAGCTCCTGTTCACCCTTTCAAAAGTTCTCAGTGGTTTTTAAAAGTTTTCATAACAATCCTGCAAGTGGGCCAGGTTTTTGAGTTTGGGATGTTGGTGTTTCACATTATCTGTGGTGTAAATAATAACAGAGTATTGGTTTGAAATGTAGTTTCAATGGAACAGACACCAACAAATGAGTCGAGGTCGTAGTAACTTTGTCCTCACAGGTAGATTTGTTCTGCTGTAACAAGAGAGGACATCTGCATTATTCAACATGAAACTAAACAAAACACAGAGGGCAAAACAAATGTACATAGGCAAACACCCATAGAGGCTCACTGATCTGGATTTGGATAAAAATAAAAAATTTTTTATAAATTAAAGTAAGACAGTGGTCACTGGAACTTTTCAGGAGGTTGAAAGGTGGAGAAGTGACTGATGCTTTGACTTAAAGGTTGTTTAGTTTATGTGTGGATCCATCCATCAATCTGTCTACCCATCCCTCCAACTATCCATCCATCTGTTTACATCCAACAATCCATCCATTCACCCAACTGTCTCTCCATCCATTCATATGTCTGTCCAACCGACCAACCAATTATCCATCCATTTGCCCATTCAACCAACTATGCATCCGTCCATCCGTCCATCCATACATCCATCCATCCACCCATCCATCCATCCACCTACCCACCCACCCATCCATCCATCCATCCATCCATCTACCCATCTACCCACCCACCCATCCATCCATCCATCTACCCACCCACCCACCCACCCACCCACCCACCCACCCACCCACCCATCCACCCACCCATCCATCCACCCACCCATCCATCCATCCATCCATCCATCCATCCATCCATCCATCCATCCATCCATCCATCCATCCATCCATCCACCCATCAATCTTCCATCCATCCATCCATCAATCATCCATCCATCCATCCATCCATCCATCTACCTACCCACCCGTCCATCTGTCCGTCCATTCATCCATCCATCCATTCATCCGTCCATTCATCCATCCATCCATTTTGCAATTGTACCCAATATTTTCTATATGGTTGAACTTCAATAGTTACTCCCCCAGTTACAGATCCCTATCATTTCTTTTTTTTGCTCTTAAACAATAGAAGTGGTGAAAGTTTCAGATGTTTCAATTTATTTTGCCTTTCAAATTGTGCTGAATATAGTGATTGAATCAAAGAAGACTGACTTTTGTTTGGCCCCGGAGTGTTTAATTTCCACAGCTCAGACAGATCCAGACATCATAAGGCCAATGAAAGAGGGTAAATCCTCAAACATCTGTCCTTAGATAGCCTGAAACCACAGAAAAGATTCAACTTTATAGGATCACATACATTTTTCATATTCCAAACTAGAGGAGCTTAAACACGACATGGGTGTAATTAGCTTTGGTGAAGCAAATGAAATAAAGAAACGAACCTACAGCAATTAAGAAAAAAAAAAAAGTCGAAATAATTAAAGTTCGATTTTTAGCCAAATACTGATTCTGGTCAAACACAGTAAAGGACATTATTGACAGTGATAAGAAACAAGATGGAATAATAAAATAATAAGTGTAGTGCTGAGGTGAGGTAAGCTCAGTGCTTTACGTTGCCAGGCAGAGAAGCTGAGCCCCTTAATGAAGATGACACAGAGACTCATCCATCAGCTTCAGTCATATCTCTGTCGAGTGAACTAAAGAGTTGAGGGGAAGGAAAACAGCGATTGTCTGCCAGCTGGATCACCTTTGAGTGGAAATGTTACTGTTCACTGCACACACTCGTCTCTAGTTCTGCATCTGCAAATGGCTGTTGAATGTTTTAAAACATGGACCCCCATTACAGCTGCTTAATTCCTCCTTCATTACACGGCAGTCACAGTGTCTCCAAAATATAAACTTCATGTTAAGAAATAAATTCATGACATTTGAGTGATAGAAGTAGGACATTGGACTGAACATAATTAGCTTTATATGTGGAAAGTTCACCTGATGACTGTGGAATGAATAGACTTAATTGGTAAATGGAGCATAACAAAATGACATATAAATATAAATGTCAGCAGTTGTGAAGTTAGACTAGGGTTACCAAATGAGATTGGAATTATGAAATTTAAGAAAGTGTTGTTGTGTGTTTGTTTGTTTTTTATTTATTTTATTGGTAATACTTTGCGATTGAAAAGTTGCCGTTGTTTCGTCTTCCACATTCATGAAAGGTTTGATATGAATGTTGAGTCATGTCTCATGAAACAAACATGAATGTTTTTTTATGTGCAGTTTATAACAGCTGCTATGAATGAATGCCATTTTTTTTGGGGGGGGGGGGGGGTTGATACATAGACAATAATAACAGATGCATTATATATATATATATATATATATATATATTTATATATATATATATATATATATATACACACACACACACATTATGTTGTCTTCTTTTAATTGTCTTGTTTTGATGGAGGGAGAGAGAGAGAGAGAGAGAGAGTGTGTGTTTGTGTGTGTGTGTGTGTTGAATGAATCATAATTAGCTCATCATCAGTGCGTATTCATGCCTAATTGGGGAGCATCAAAAAACCAAACAAAATAGCTACACTGCAGTCAGGGCTGCACACAGCTACTTAAGAAGTCATTATAAGTAGCTGTGTGCCTCTCTGTGAAGACTTTTTCAATATTTATCACAAAATAACTACTCATTATTCTGTTTGAGTGTACTTTTTGGGACATATGGGACACATTCAGGACAACATTTTAGATTTTGGGACTGTCCTGAATTTTTTGGGACATCTAGCTACCCTGAGTTAGACTGTCACGTCTTTCTGCTTGGATATTATTTAAACTGTGACTTTAGCTTGTTGTTAAATTACATTTAGAATTTCTACTTCTATTTCTACTCTCTCTCTCTATTTCTCTCTCTTTCTTTCTCTCTCTCTCTCTCTCTTAATAGTTCACCAATACACTCATCAGGTAATTGTAAACCCCTTAGAATGTAACCGTTCCCCATTTCCAAATATTCTACTTACAGATATGGACTATTTTTACCACAGTTGTAAGATGCTATTTAAATAAAACTAATCAGTTTTCAATTAAATAAAAACAGTTACTCATGGTAATGTATTGTAGCTTTAGGACGCTGCATCACGTAGGTATAGCAATAGAGTTTTAACCTTATTTGAATTATAAAATTTTTGTTTAACCTTTACTTACTTACTTTTTTAAACCATTAACCTCAATATCACGGCTATATGAATAATTACTGTCAAATATGCACTTACACTAATCAAAACATTGACCTGTTTACTCTACATTAGATGTTTTATACCTTCAACAGTAAGTTGTAAAAACAATATATTGTCTTTTCCTCATCTGTGACCGTCCATTAGTCTCTGTAAATGTTTCCTTTATAATCAAACCATAGTAATTCGCTAACTTTCTTTCTTTTTACTCCTCATGTTCCTCTGCTAACCCTCATGTCTCTCTTATTCTTTCTGCATTCTCCTCCTGCATCACCTCCTCCCAACTCGGATTGGTTCAACATAACAGGTAAGTGATTTTTAAATCATTCATTCTTTTTACATGTACACAATGTTAGCAAATTGTAAACATAAGAATATTCCCTAGAATTGCTAAAAAAAAAAAAAAAAGTAAGAAAAAATACAATGAAAAGAAAAATATTACTTTAAAAAAATCTACCAAAAATTCCTATACAGCTTTATTTTTTAACTTGTATTTGTTTTTACTTTCTTCAAATTGCATCTTTTTAGTCTGCAGATTGCAATATATTCTATTTCTCTTGTATTATGCATTGGCAAAAATCCAAGTCTTAATTGTATCTTCTCATTTCTAGCCAAAATATCTCCTCACATTTAAATAATCACCAATATAGTAACTTTTCAGTGAGATATAAAACTTAATTTTAGACAAAGTTGTTGTTTTTTTTCCCTGATTTATTGAAGTCTATGTTCTTTTCTGTCGATGGAATAAGTGAAAAATATTTTGGTAAGATTGCTTGAAATATGATTTTCAAGATCTGTAGGTCGAAAATAAGCTTTTATATTTCACTGAAAACGTACTCTTTAGGTGAATAGGTCTTATTTTAAATGCAAAAAGATATCATCAGTAGAAATGAGAAAAATACACTTGGCAAGATTTGGACTTTTGCAATCTGGAACATTAACAGGTTCAGTGTCAGGGGAGGCTGAACACCTACCACTGTCCTGCCATTTTTCATGCTGTGGATTTTGCCTCCTGTCCAAAACATTTAAGGTCACACTCCCATGCATAAAATAAAGCGCTGCCTATTTTTTTCCCATCTATTCCGAAGCTGAGGTTGTTCCATGTCCTGCTGTTGTTTCTTTCATTTTGTTTTACACTGGACAATGCTGGACAACACCATACACACTACACCCATATTGTGTTTTTATTTATATTTATTTATTCATACATTTATTTATCGGGGACAGTCCGCTGGAACATACTGGACATATGTAATATCTGATATTGTGTACAAGGAATATAAAATATTTAGCTTATTCACAGCTCCCACTGACCAACACATTTAAGTAGTTTTATGTCATTTTTGTGTCTTTTAATTTGATTAATAAACATTTTTTTAATACATTGCTGTCATGGCTTAGAACCAGTTGTGACAAGATTCGATTAAACAAACCCTGTAGCCTCAGTGACCTGTTTTCCCCTTGGTTCTGTAATGCTATTTAATGCGAATAGCAATTGTAAATTCGATACGTCAACAGAGCCAGAAGAATGTCATTTACAATCTTAACAAAACCAGTGTTCAGAAAACAAAATCTACCTCAAACAATGCATTTAAATTGACAAATATCTACAACAAGCTAACAGTCAAAGACCAGTGTATGTTATGAATAATGTAATAAAACAAAACAACCAGACACATTTTGCAGCGCTAAGCTAACACTAAGGAGATTCTACAGTACAACGAGCAAGCAATTGTAAAGGTCACATTATGACATGATGATGACAAATTTTGTCTGACCTTTGTTGTGTTATGACCATAGCTGCCGTGTATATGACTGAAGCTTCTCCTATTGGGTAACCTATTGTTTTGTGTAACATTCAAATTAGTTTGACTGGAAACAAATAGCCCAGAGTTAAAGGAGTGTCATTTAGCATTTTTAAAATAGATTTTCTGCATTTTAATACATTTCCTATATGGTTTAGATGAACTGTAAATGCTATGTTTTTGGTCTGAATGCTTCATTAATTTAACTCCACAGGTAACGACACCAGAAAGGTGGTTATGAGCGCTAGTTCTTTAAATGCTAATGAGCTACTTCATGCCCCGCCCACTCCAAGTTATTAACTGTGCTGAATATTTGAGGTAATCAGCTCAAAATTTGGATGTTCATGGGACATTTCCATATGGACTCTGTTGTGGACGTTTTGTATCACACAGGGAGAGAAAACTGCTCAAGTCAGAAACAATTATTTATTGAAGAGATGAACTAATTAATTTGGAACTTGCATGCAAGTGTGAACACGAACAGAACGAGCTGTCGTCAGATGTTCTCATGATCAGTCTAAAATACAGCTCTTTTATACTCCCTAAACATTCAGATGGTGATATGAGGAGGAAAAACACTGTCCTTCTCATACTATTGTAACCACACCATGTCTCTGGAGACAACCTTCCTCTCAGGGACGTATGAATGGAATGTTTACGTATCAGTATCAGTGAGACATTACAGTATCAGTGAGACACAGACCGAGGGTAAAATTCCCTTCACAACTCCAACCTCTGCTGTTGACAACTGTTAGAGAAATATTTGTTGTAAGCTTTGACCTTATACTCTATATATTTGTATTTATTTGTATTAATTTATTTAGTTACAGGACAATGTGTATTGGAATTAGTTACATAGAACAACATGAATGCACCAGATTTAGCTGAGAATGTGTTGTCCTGACCGACATAATAAACAAGACTTAGATTACAAAGTACGAACAT
This sequence comes from Siphamia tubifer, assembly GCA_020466265.1. Taxonomy (NCBI): domain Eukaryota; kingdom Metazoa; phylum Chordata; class Actinopteri; order Kurtiformes; family Apogonidae; genus Siphamia; species Siphamia tubifer. The sequence continues at coordinate 26,204,479 of CM035790.1, read as the reverse complement.
ACTGGAAGAAAACTGCCAAACATAAGAAAGTTTGTTCAGACTCAACAGCTTCAGTCAAATATATAAAACAGGGCCCATATTCCAAAAATACACTAACTTTCCTAGAGCAAGGGTAAGATATAAAAGAGAGAAGACAAGAAGAGAGACAGAGAGAGAGAGACAGAAGTACAAGAGGAATAAAGTTACAAAGGTCGTGATGTAATTAGTTATATAACAAATGCATAAGGAATTGAAATAGGTTGTAGAAATTCACTACATTTGTGCCAGGATGAATGTAAAGGTAGCTCTGCAGCACCTGGAGGGCTTTAATTCAAACTCTATCAACTATTAGGATATAAATATATAAGTAAATGAAACAAAGACAAATAAAAGTGGGTTTAGCAAAAATAAAAACCCATTTAACAGGTTGCAATTATTCCGTGCCTCCAAGCTAGAAAACAACAACTGTCGGCCATGTTTTAAGTCACATCAGACTCATCACTCAAAGCTATGTCTGTTTTCCACCAACCAAAACCAAGAGAGAGAGAGAGACCAAAGCAAATAATGAAGTGATAATAAGTGATCACACTGCAAATGCAAACATTTACCACTGTTAACTCCATGTGTCAGAGACCCCTTCATCACCCAAATTCATGGCCATTTTTTTTTTACCAACCTGCACAAGACCACATGTAATGAACTTACCACAGATCAGTATGTAAATGTTAACAGCTTTATTTGTCCATACGGTAAATGTAGTGATTTTAGTGGAACCAAAGAAGCACCTCAGTGTCTTTTTAGCGCTTTTATCTCTTTAGCCTTGGAGTGAAAGATGATATGTGAGTGCGTTGAAGAGTGGCTATTACAGTTTAACTGAAGGAGACTATTGTGCAGATTGTTGTATTTTTGTGCTGTGCTATTTTTATGGATTGTTTCATTGCTATTCAAAGAAAATGGATATGATAATGGTTTATTGTGAATGTCGATTTAGTGTCATAAATGGTGAGTTTGCTTGTACTTTTAGCTGATTTTGTAAGTTACTTCTACATGTGTAGTTGCCTAATGGCAATGATTTGTCTAAAAAAAAAAAACACATTTTAAGTGTAAACATATGTTGTTCCATTATCATCTGAAAGTGGGTGTAGTGTGAGCTTTTAATGCCGAGCGCCCCCAGCCTTTCATTTGAAAATGGATCCAACTGAGCAGAAAAGTGCCACTTTCACTGGCATTCCCAACTGTTGTTACAGTAATTAGCTTTTTGTGCTCTTTTCTTCTCACTGTTATGCATTTTCCATCTATGACTTTCCCTCCAGGCTTTTGAATCTCTCAGGTAAAGGGGTAAAAACTTCTTGAGATTTATTTTTTTATTTAATTTTTTTTGTTTTTGTTGTAATAAAGGCAAAACATAATAATCATAATGCAGTTAGACCCAAACAATGAGCCGTTCTATTCTATAATGATTCCATAAGATGTTATTTTCTGCACAGTTGTTACTGAAGCTCCCGTTCACAGGGTGTAGAAAAGCAAGGAGCAGTTTGCATCATTCACATAGAATGGAAAAAACATCATAATTGAAAGAAATCGCCTGAATACATATTCTTGCTGAGCTCTGTGTAATACATGTGTCAGCCATTGCACCTAGTTTCAATAAAAAAAAAATTTTGTAGACATTTACTTTTAAAGCCAAAATTATTAGTTTATGTTTGGCTTGTGTGCTGTAGGTACCAATATAGTCACTGAAAAAAAAATCTATTAAAATGACTTAAGTTTATTCGCTGAAGTCGCTTGTGTCATAAAATATAACTAATAACTATATGTTTATATGTTTTCCTTGACAATACCTTCATCATTTATTTTCAATAAAAATCTGATTAGAAACACACACACACACATTTTACCTGATTTTCCTTATATTTTATCATTGTGAAAACATATTTTTTTTGTGACTGTGACCTTTGACTTACTCTCACCAAAATTTAATAGGATCTATTCTGGACCACCTTGTACCTTTAATGAAAATCAGTCCTGTGGTTTTTGCGTAAAGCTGCTTAAAATCAAACAAAGCAACAGACAGACTCAAAAACAATACCCCAGGATAAAACACACTGGTTCTTTATTCCCATCCTTAGTCACACATTGACTTGTTTTTCTGGTTTTCCTATGCTATGATTATTTAAGTGTGTATTCATATTAGTTTCTTATGTTTATCTTTCGTCCTTGGGCATAATAACTTAAGATTTTACTTACATTTATTTGATTTTATTTTGGTAAATTTGATGTTTTCAGTTAATTAGTCAGTTCATCCCAGTTATTATTTTTGTACCGTTTTTTTTATTTTACTTTTTATTGTTTAGTTGTGCTTTAATTTTCAATACATGTATATGCAAAGTTGAACTTGAAATTAATTGGATTTAGGAAAGCCCATGTGATAAACCTTATATTTGGTTTCTATTTTTCTATTCTTTACATCGGACCTAGTTTCCATAAATGTTTTTTTTTTTTATTATTTCTGTAACTTATAAATGACTTTTTAAAGCTGAATTTATTTTATATTTGGATTGTATTTAAGGCTTGTGGGCTGAATGTAAATGCCAGTATATGAGCAGCAAAAACTGAAATACTGAGAAAAAGTCTATCATGAAAATGTCACTGTCTGTGATGACCTTACCATCTGCTGTAGATCTACAAGCCTATACACACACACACACACACACACACACACAGCACTGACCAAATGAGTGTGGAGTTACTGAAGCACCTCAGTGTCAGTCGTCTCCCAAAGCGTCCCAGTGCGCCCACCACCACACGGTCGTGTCTCCGTGCTCAGCCATGAGGGTAACATGATCTGCACTTCGCTTCGCTGCACTTGTCCCACGCCCCCACATCCCTAATAGAAAAATGTCTCGCAGATCTCAGTTAAGGGTTGATAAGGAACAGTGTGGGTGTTAGCACTCGTGCGCATAATCAGACTTCATAGGTTCATGTGGTGAGGCAGGCAGTGGGAGGAACTGCTCCCCTGTGGGATGTCACTATCTGCATTAATACACCAGGATGGAAATGATGCAGCGAGATTAAGACTTCAGAGACGCACAACAACTAGAAATGTCTTTATTTACACTCCTGAATGGTCATCCTTTCCCTCATTTCTCTGAAGGATTTACACTTCTTAACCAGGTTAGAACACACACAAAAGAACAATGGTTCCTCATGGGAACATGGGAAGAATATGTTACACCCTAAGAGAGCTGTTTTCAAATCATAACTTGGTTTTATATAAATGAAGCTATTGCTGTCGGCCACTCCATAGTTTTGTTACAGTCAAAGTGGACGAAATTGAGAGGAGTGAGTGGATTATGCTGGATATATTTATTTTTTTCTATTTCTTTGTTTTGTTTTTTTGTTTAGTTATTTTTTTCCCCTTTTTATGTGTGTTAATACCTGTCTGTCTTCTGTATTTAATTGTTTTTGTTTTTTTTTGGGGGGGGGGGTTAATAAATATATCTAAACAGAAAGTAGTTGAATATCTAAAACAGTCTGAGACCAATGTTTGTCATGAATAATTTAATAAAACAAAGAGTGAAAGTTGAAAAATGCCATTTTCTGATCATAACTTGATATTATATGATTTAAGCTTTTATTATCAGTTCCTCCATCATGGCATCGTGTCCATGACGCAGTGATGAGGCGTTTGATGGGCTCAGAATGTGTGAAGGAACACTCCCCCTTTCCCTCTGGCTCTGTGTGTGTTTATCATCCCAGAGTAACATCCAGCTAGGTTTTGTGCCGTCGCTTGTTTTGAAAACGTGCAGGGGAAGAAAAAAAAAAACGAGGCACATGAACCAGTTTGTTCTGCCATTATTTTCAAGTTTGTGCAGCAGCTACTGTGGCGCTGTCATCTCTTGTAGATGCTAATGCTAATGCTAATTCAGATTCACTGCAATGGGGGCGGGTTTAACCCCACGTGGGTGGCGCCAATATCTGTGTAGTGGACAGGCTGTTTACTGAGTCGCTCTATTGTTTTCTACGAATGGTAAATACAGCCAGTGGAGGTGACACACCACGCAGCAAATACAGCATGTGTTGGTAACTCGGGGTGACCCATCAGATTCCAAAAGGAGCATGGAAAAGTGGTTTTCAGTGGAATGATACCTTTAAAGAGGAATTAAAACACTTAAGAAAAAAAAAATATTGACTAAGGTTCACATAATTCATGCATCAAAGAGTTAATTAAATGCTACATAAACATACTGTAGAAAAGAAAAAGACAACATTTGTTAAGGACTGTTTCCAGCTGTGGATTAATACTGCCTGGCCTTTGGTCAATGTACTGTTCCATGTCTCATAATTCCACAGTGGCCTTAACAAAGGAAGATGTCACCCTGTAGAGCTGTGTAGCAGCAGAAATATAATAAGATGATGTATATCGAGAGTGTCCTACATTTGAGCAAAAGGCTTATTACAACCTGAGTTTATAAGATAAGATTTCCTTTATTGTCCCCTGGGGAACATTAGTCTTGTACAGCAGAGCTACATACAAGTGCAATGGTAGAAATACAGTGTGAAGCAATAAGACGACACATAGACTCATAAAGAGGACTATATATATATATATATATATATATATATATATATATATATATAGAGAGAGAGAGAGAGAGAGAATGTCTTCCAGATCACCACCAAAATCTAATAATTTCCAGATCTCCCCATTACCAACCTACGCTGTAAATTTCATCAAGATCCGTCCATAATATTTTGACTTATCTTGTTAACTAACAGACAGACAGACAGACAGACTCTGGCAAAAACATAACCTCCTTGACCGACCTCTCTTTATACTAAAGAGGGGGGGTCTGCCTTGGCGGAGGTTTGAGTGCTTTTCTAGTTCTGGAATGTTATGTATTGTTTTGTGTTGCTGTTGTTGATGTTTTGGTCCAGACTGTTTGATGTGATGCAGTGGAATATAAAAGCATCTCATTTCCAAACCATGTGTTGTTTTTTGTTGTCATTTGTTAAGTGCAGACTGTGGTTGTAGGTTTGAAATAAACACATTATAATGATATAATAATGATGATGATAATGATTAGAATGTCATCTAAAGGTCGATGTGGCATCATGGTAATGAAGTTTACAAATGTCTAATTAGGACTGAACAGTGAACTCATTATTATAATATTGATCATGAGAAATTGATTTGAAATTAATATTGGGCAGTTGTACTGATGTCACAAGGGTCTGCGGGAGAGTCTACAGTATGATGATGTGTACGGGCGGGCATGGCTCAGTTGGTAGAGTGGGGTTGGTGGTTCGAATGCCGCTCTGTCCTAGTCTGTCCGTTGTGTCCTTAGGCAAGACTCTTCACCCTCCTTACCTTTAGTGTCACTCACACTGGTGTTTGATGGTGGTCAGAGGCTGCCACGCTTCTGTCAGTCTGCCCCAGGGCAACTGTGGATACATATGTAGTTTACCACCACCAGAGGGAGCATGTGAGAGTGAATGAATAATGGGTTGTTAATGTGAAGCGCTTTGAAAATCCAATTCATTATGATCATTATTTTTGAACTGAGTGATGAGTGTTATGTAACCTGCTAATGTATGTTAAGATTTATAAAAACAAAGACATATTTGTAAAAATACATACATAGATGTGTTCATATGTAGCATTTTTACATGTTTTGACACATTTCTAAATCTGATTTCACACATTCTTTGCAGATCTCACATCACACTTTGAAATTCCATCACATTTGTATTCATTTGATAAATGAGGTACATATATTTAAATGCAAATGCATGTTAAAGCTCTAATACAACATGCTCAAGAATAAAACCAACAGATAAAATGCTCCTGTGGTAAAATTCTTAGGTTAGGAGACAAAGAGGGAGTCTTTATTTGACATTTATTTCTCAAACACACAAAAAGGAGTAACGGTGTGGTCAACAGAACGCTGACCTCATTCACACCTTAGAAGTTCACATCCAAACAGCACAACATCAACAGTTTATTCTTTATCCCTTCAGATACAGGTGCCACAAGGTATAAATAAAAGAGTTTTTCTTTGACCTGACTTTTTCTTATCTTTGGATTCTATTTCTAACAGAAATTCCGACTGGAACATTTCTCAATTTCTATCTAGAAGATTTGTTGATATAGAGGACAGAGCAGACCTGGTCCACATTTTCTATTTAAGGTAGAAAACTGACCATCCATCCATCCACCCTCCCACCCATCCATCCATCCACCCACCCATCCATCCACCCATCCATCCACCCATCCATCCACCCATCCATCCATCCATCCATCCATCCATCCATCCATCCATCCATCCATCCATCCATCCATCCAATCATCCATCCATCCATCCACCCTCCCACCCACCCATCCATCCATCCACCCATCCATCCACCCATCCACCCACCCACCCATCCATCTCAGTGGCACTAATACTTACCATTTATGTTCTGAACCAAAGTTATCTCACCTCTTTTTAATGATTTACAGTCAATGTAAAAGTTTCCCTCTGTTTTCTGGGGGCTTAGACAATGTTTGACAAGGTTTTTGTTGTTTTTCTGCAAGATTAGCTCAACATTATTCCATTATCTCAGTCATATTTAGAAGTAAACACGAGGCCACATTTTGCCGTACATACAGATTCACATATAGTTACCATTTTTATCTTAGAACGTTGTGACCCAGATTGGTTTTACAGTGAATCAAAAATAGTTTTGCAATTTAGCATAACTTTAAACAAGAATAATCATAATTTTTTCACCAACAGTGAAATAAAATAACTTTAGTGCAACTTAATGAGGACTGAAGTAGAACTGTTAAGTGAAGATAGAAATAACTTTTAAAGAGGACAGGAACACATCAAAGTAACCTGTGCAAGAAACAATAATGCTACAAATTGTTTATTTGAAGACCTAACAACACCTTATTACTTTTGTGAATTTATTTTTGTATTTTTGTCTATTGTTACAAAATCAAGGTTAATTAAATTACCATATTTGATTCTTTGTATATACTGTATATCCAACAAGTATACAGTCAGGAAAAAAAATATTAGACCACCCCTTGTTTTCTTAAATTTGTTTTTCGTTTTAATTCCTGGCATTTGTTTGGACAAACATAATAACAACAACAATAATGTCAAAGCTGATATCTATCCATTTTCCTTGTTTTCTTGATAATAACCAAAATCCCTTCAGTTCTTACATCAATATCTATGGCATTCCACTGACAAAATAAGCCTAAAAGTAGTGTTTTAATGTCTGTTTTAGTCAAATGATACAGACAGGAGTTAGTTGTATTTGATGATTTTTGATGGTCTCATTTTTTTCTCCATAACCGCATATGAAAAATGCAAGAAAAACATATTTAATGTGAAAGGAACACATGTTTTATGACATTAGAACATCACTTTTGGAACATTAGTCCAAGTGCTGACCTAAACCCTTGTTCACATCCACATTAGCCCTTTGAACTTCATTCCTTACATGCGTACCTAACAAAGCAGATACACTCACTGCTCATGCAGAGGTGGATCTTATAGACCCTGTAGACCACATCTCAATGTAACTCTTCCTGTAATTGTCTTGTAATCTATGTGGAAATTGCCACAAATAGTCAGTTGCTTGATAAAGGCCTATTTAGATAGTGAATATAGCAGTAGTAGTACTGAGCAGCCTTTAAGACATGCCATGGAAACGTGATGCTTCTAACGAAGGCTACAGAAAGTAGCTGAAACTAATAAAGAAGGTAAAAACTACCGCTGTCTGCTAAATTAATTATCTACACGGCCACCTAATAAAAGGTTTCAGTCATTACAGTCTGCAAAAGTGTGTCACCTATTGTGAACAACTAAGAGAAATAACTACCCTTAAGAAATTAGCAACACAGCAACATTCATTTAATCATTTTCCTGTTATTCATGGCCTTTTGTGTCATTTTCCCTGGTCCCAGGTAAGGGACTAACTGTCTGAGGACAAGGCTAAACGGTCTCTAGTTTGAAGCTGGTTGAATAAATCAGATGAATACACTTGGTAGAATGACTTTATTTTTCCATCGTGGATGAGATGACTCAGAATGTTATCTGCTTTACCTTGTCCACATAAACTCTTGTCTTGCCATTTAAAAATGAGAGTAATGTTCTCCTTTAAAACACCTACCTCTTTAATCTATAAATATTTAGATACAGTAGAAAAGATTGAACTCACAACTTTGCAAAAAACTTGCATGAAACTTGAAAAAAAAAAAAAACACTAAATGTGATATCTGGTTATTTTTCTTGTTTTTCTGCCTCATTCATCATCTCAAAACCCACCAGATTCACCCAGCAGACCCTCATATGAACTCTGAGCTTGGACTGAAATGTTAAAATGATGCCAATATCTCGATCCATTTATTAAAGGCCTTGGCCTCATCTTCCTGTTTCTCATGGAATTGATTGATTTGGACTCTTGATTTGAAAACAGTTTGTTCAGACCCAGCAGAAGGTCTTCATCCCGCTGCTGCTCAGTTTCTAGTTCCTCTCCAAACATTTTTCTGACATCCTGTCTTTTATTCCCATCAGATGAGCTGTGTTTATGAAAGTGCTTTTGAGCCATTTACAGATAGTGCTTTCTTTCATTGTAAAAATAGCAAGAAAGAGCGTTAGTGTGTATTCTGTGCAAACACATCTTGTACATTCAACAGAAAAGCAACAAATGAAAACATATTTATGTAAAAAAAAAAAAGACAACAATACAATGCGTGCCTTTTCTGTTCGGCACTAAACTGATTTTCCTCTAAATCATACACAGAAACAAAATTGCTGATTTTTTAAATATATATTTGTTTTACAATTATGTCTAATTACAGGGTGCAATTATATATAAAGGTAAAAACAAATGAGGTGTGGGTTCATTTTAATTTTATTTTTGGGCTATGGTGACTCTTTTAACAAACTATAAATCAAGACACTATAACAAGTGAGTTTGTTTGTTAAATAAATGAATGATATTGACAGACATCTGTTATTATGCATTAATATTTAAGTTCAGTCAATAACCTGAATGTGTAACAGCAACAATTCTATCAAAACTCAATATATTTTTACAAGAAAGTATCTTGGGAAGAGGGGTATTTTTTCCTCCAAAACTTTGCTTACTGTTCATTTTCAGATGCCAGCATTGCAGAAGCATATGGTTCAAATCTTGTGGTGATGCTTAAGTAAAGACTGCAGCGACTGCACAATGCATAAGGCACGACAGCAACATGTGAATCCTCTCACAGCTCAATGAGATCTGACACATACTATAAAAGACTGATTTTCTAAATGCAGAATATATATATATATATATATATAGGCATATAATGTACATAATTAATATCACTTTTCATACAGAATCTGATAATTTCACTGCTTTTTTAAAAGGCACAGCACAAATATAATATAGATCTGATGTTTCTGGAGTGCTACTTGAGTCTGAATAGTCGTAAAATATATAAAGTTTATCCCCACTCAGATCTATATCCACACAAACACAATAAAAAGGAATTCAATATTAAACAAAAGGACAGTGCAAGAAAAATCATAGAAGACAGAAATAATGTATTCATAATGTATCCCTCCTGCACTAACTAACATACAGACAAAGTGATTACCAAAAGGCAATAAACCCTCACATACAGGAGGTTGAACCCAACAGAATGACTCTAGTATCACCTTGTTTTCAAGGAAAATATGTTATGCAAACATTTTCTTTGTCTTGATTTAAATAACAATAGTATATGTCTTGTTATCAGCCATATAATTTCTGTTAATATTCTAATAAGTTAATTAACTAGTCATATAAACCTTTGTTACTTGGCCAGTTTGTGATCTGACTGTAGTGTTTTCAATCAAAGTGTTGGAAACATCGAGCTAAACCATCAATGAAAAGCCTGGATGAGTTTTGCCGTTTTTATTCTCTTCATGAATGACGGTGAAAACTGTGACACACAACACAATCACGTTCAGTACATTGCTACAAAAAACAGTGCAAATTGTTTCTATAAATGACACACATTTTAACTAAGTATTATCCACATCTTATCTTAAATGTATATATAATAATATCAATGAACTCACGGCATTCCCTGACCGATGATCCACCCTGGATGGTGACAGATTCATAAACCGTGTTTAGTTTAAACTGTAACGAAGTCTGTTTACATTCCGAGAACGGAGATTGTAAAACCGGAAGTACTAAATCCGAACCGGAAGTATAATTAGGCGGAAATGATTTCCAACCTAACTCAAATAAACAATTAATTACTTGTCTAAACAATTTTGCATTACTTTTAGTAAGCTAGAAAACATTTTAATATTATTATTTAAACCCATGAACTTATTTATTAGACAAATTGCCTGAAAGGCAGCACAGTGACTTTGATTTAAATGCTCTCTGTATAGGGAGGTATTAAACCCTGATTTTAAATTTTACTCAGAAAATTCCCACTCTAATCTCTGTGCCCTCTTCACTACCATTAATGCTTCTAAATAAATAATCACATTTTTTAATCTACATCTTCTGAGCCTTCGGTCCCATGTTAGTGATGCAGCATTAACAGCCTGTGTAAAGCCCAGAGCATCTCTACGCACACACACACACACACACACCCGATGTTTAATATCCACACACACCTATACCACACGTCCTTTCATTGAACCTCATTTTGCTATTTTCTCTTTTCTTTGTTGAGCTTTTATTTTTCACAACGTAGAGCACCGGTGCAGCAGTCGTCCCCCCCCCCCCCCCCCCCCCCCTTTCACACTCGTAAATGTAACCCAAAATTTCATTCTGTCAATGAATTGAGTTCCCCCTTGGGGGTGACTGGCACATACTATCAAATTTTCTTCCCTTTTATTAAAAAAAAAGATGATTAAATGCAGAGTCTGTGCTCCTCAGCCTGGTATGATGAGATCAAAGCAGTCGGACCGGTGCTGTTGAAAGTAATTCGGCATTCTGTGCAGTGCACTCTCTGAAAAGGAGGCCACCGTACTTTGATGACTAAACCATTTCTTTCCCACTATTAATCTCACTGTATTGACTTGAAATGCAAGGAAGGTAAAGCCACATAAGCTCTGTCAGCAGATCCACATGTATGTATTTGTGTCATTATTGTTCTGCACCACGGTCTGTTTTTTGGTGATGGGTGTCCTGTTTCTTTCCCCACAAGGGTGTCTGACTATAACCTGTTTGGTACAGTACTTACCAGACATCTGTCTTGCTTCACCTTACATCAGTTTCCATTTCCAACCCTGTATGAGCTCCTGGCCAGGTGCACAAGAGGAATTTGTACTTCACCAGGTCAGAAGTTGAAGTTAATCCAAGTGGACTTGAACACTTCTGGGTTTCACATCGATTTTACTTCCTCTTCAGAAGTCATTACTGCAGGTTCTTAATGGAAAGTTCCCTCTATCCTCGTCTCTTCCAATAGCCAGAGGGTGTCTTCTTGGCCTAATAATCTTTCAGCAGCTGAAGGAACTTGCATTTTAAAGGTTAGAGCCAGGTTTTTCAACCTCGGGGTCGAGGTCCCATGTAGGGTCGCCTAAAATTCAAATGGGTTTGCCTGAAATTTTGAATAATTGATGAAAATAAATAAATAAAACATATTAACTTACTACTAAACAGTTTGTGAAACTGTGAAGCTGAAACTGAAGCACTGTGATACTTAGGTGTGTAAGTATATAGCAATATTGCATTTCATGATACTGTATCAGTATTTAAAAAGGACTGTATCAATATTTTTAGGTGGTTTAGACAGTTCATTTTTGTTGTTGTTTTTTTTTTTAATTATTTCACACTGTTTTAATACAATAAAGATTGTTTAAAAAAATAATGTTATTATGTTAGTTATGAAATCATACACCAAAATGTCTACACAGTAATTTTTGCAGTGTTAAATCAACACTTAGAGAGTTTATTTAACTTCTTCTAGAGTGTATTTGGTCCCATTTTCTCCAAATTAACACTGCAAAATCTACAGTGTATAAAACATAATTTAAGTTTAAAATTTTGTGATAAAACATTAGTTCCGGTTCTGATCAAATAAAAATGTGTGCAGATTTCTGCTGTAATTCAATATTCAATATAGTCACCTTTAAATAAAAAAAGTAGCATTTGGAAAAAGTCAAGCACAGCACCCCCACAGAACTGAGCTAGAAATACACTCTCATTGAAATACACTTAACACACAATCTCACTCACAGCACGTCAAAAAAAACAACACTTGATCAGGACTCTATCATGTCAATTTTTGACACACAAGGTCTCCCTCCAGTGTCTCGGTCAGATACAGTGGGCTTCCAACTGCATCTGACCAATCCAATGTAATCCCGCCCAGGGTAATATGAGATGCTCAGAGTGACTGATCCTACTGTCCATTCACTTCAGCGTTAACCCGACTACAGCGTTTATCCCTGACACTTATGCAGAAGTGAATGGACACTAGGATTATTGGAGTCAATTGTAAGCCTGCTGTGTCTGACCAAGACACTGAGGGAGACCTTATGCGTCAAAAACTGTGACCAAGTGTCAGTTTTTGATGCGCTAGGGGTGATACTGGTTGCATAATTTATAAATTATAACGACAGTCATAACAGGGTGTATTTGGTCCATTGCAATAGTCATTTCTCAAATTTGGAGCGGGTGCTTCAACAGTTAATATTCATAATCTTTGGAGTATTTTAACTGTGGCTTACGAGAAGCACACTGTTGGAACGAGAGTGCATATTTCCATTATTGTCGGATTGTAATTTCACTTCATTTTACCATCGTCTGCTTTGAAAGTCCATGTTACATGAAAAACATATCCTCTGAGCTGCAACTATACACTGAAAATGTGAAGGTTTAACATAGATGCTTACTTTTTAAGTGATCTTTTCCTTGTTATGTTCCATCAAAACTTCCCTTTTCGAACAAAGCAATAGAACACGTCCCCCTTTTTCAGAGCAAACGTCTACCTTCAGCACTGGAACAGAACTAATAACATGTGGAGGCAGGTTTGGCAATGTCAGAATGGCAATTTATTTTTTGGACATGTCATTATGTATTATTATAACATTTATTATTATTATTATTATTATTATTATTATTATGATTATTATTATTATTATTATTGTTGCATTCTGCACATGTTCGAAATAAATCATTCAAATCAAATCAAATCAATTATAGAAAGCTGCACCTCTCCAGCTAGCTCCAATTTGAGACATCATCACGTCTTGTATGGACTTTATTTAATCTGGACTGGGTTGAATGCTTTACCACAAAAGTTGACAAAATCACAAAACCAAAAAACAAAGGTGAACTTCTGCCCTGTGTGCATATGAATAAATACTTAAAAATATCAATTCTTATAAAAATATCAATTCTTTTTAATATTAATGCAGTATTTTTGAACTTTTATTTTAATGAATTTTTATTTATTCAGGAGAAAAGATCCCATTGAGATGAAGAAGCTCTTTTATATTCCATGTTTGAGAATCAGAGCAGATGAATGCCCTTTTGCCCAATATTTTCTTCTAGCCCTATTTGTAATCAGATTAATTACAGTGTTTCTGTGGAATAATTTCAATACATTACCATTACACATCATTTTTTTTTTTTAATCTTTATTCATCATGTTACATTTTTCATGTGCAAAAATACTTAAGAAAGAAGTGTGCAATTAAAATATTTATTAAACACCTTCAACAGATTCAACAAACAACTCGAAACAACTATTCTGTTTATTTTTTTACTGCTCATATTTCCATTCAGACGTCCATTTTTAAGAGTTGGTTCTGGTTCTGGATCAATAAAGTATCTATCAATCAATCAGTCAATTAACTTGTTCATGTTTGACAGTAATTGTACTTCAACTCTCTGAAATGCATTGTTAAAGACATTCAGAGTCATTCTGTGCTGCAGATAGGTTAAGTGCATTAAAAATGTTATTTCAGATTACTCATGATGATGGATTAATCCATGTCAATGTATAAAATTTGACAATCTTATTAAAACCATCACTGCTTTTCACACATTAGTGACACATTTGTCCAATCTTCAAATGTCTTAAGATGTCTTACTTCCTTTACTGTACTTAAGTCATTTTTTTTAGGTATCTGTACTTTACTTGAGTGTTTATTTTTCTGGCAACTTTTTACTTTTACTCCCTACATTTTTGTATAAATATCTGTACTTTATACTCATTACATTCTCAGAATAGACTCATTACTTTTTCAGACTAAACAGATGTGACAGTATAAAAAATCTGTCACTTCAGAGAGAAAATCAGTGGAGGAGAGAAACTGTGACTTTATATATTATAGTTATAAAAATATCATAATTTTGACTTTTTATCTCATAATGTTGACTTTTTAATCTCACAATTTTGACTTTTTCTCTTAAAAGTATGCATTTTTATCTCATATTTCTAACTTTTATTTTTAATCTCATGACTTTTTATCTCAATTGTGACATTTCTTCTCCCATTTTTCCTAAATTTCCTGCTCATATCCACAAAACTGAATAACTGTGACTCGATCAAACACATGATTTACACAGTAACTCACTTTTAAAGACTTTATTTTCGATACTTTTGAAACTACTATTGCGTTCATAACAAAAAAAAGCAGTTTTACTTTTTACTTTTTACTTTTGTACTTTATTACAATCGAGAAGTTGTACTTTTTACTTTTACTTAAGTAGAGAAATTGAATCAGTACTTCTACTTTTACCAGAGTATTTTTTCACACAATTAGCTGTACTTCTACTTAAGTACAGAATGTCAGTACTTTGAACACCTCTGCTTAAGAAACCCAGGGAACCAAAGTCCTGAAATAAGCTTTTACTTCCTGGGATTAACGTTCTGGGACCAAAAGTTTAGTATTACTGGTACACAAATGCAAACTGAGAAAGGCTGTTGAAAGTACATAGTTCCGGAGGAGCTCCCTAGTGGGTAGTTACCTACATTTCCCTGAACAGGATGGCCTATAAGCACTGCTGGAGGTGTAATATCTGGAACGGGCACAGCAATCCTCCCAGGACAAGGGATTAGTATTCACCATGAGAGGTCATAAGTAGAGCAATGATTAGCCTTGATGCTATGTGTGAACTTTGATGTGCCTCTTCAGTAATAGGACCTTAATTACTGCCTCTAATTAGTGTTGAACACCCAACACCTGCCCCTTTAGCATGCAAAGTAATGCCGCTACAGAGTCATTTTCACACACCCAAAGTGTAATTTTGCAGAACACATTATATTTATCCCAATGGAAATGGATCACACTAAACTGAGGTACAATTTGTTCTGTTGAGTAGTATATTCCACTGACAATGTGCACACATGCAAGATAATTAGAGCAGAACATTGTGTTAGGTCAGAGAAATGTCAGATATGAAAAGAATAAAATGTCTGAACATCGTGAAAAAGTTTCAGAAAAATGGAAGATTAGCTTTTTTATTAAAAAAAAAAAACAAACTTCCTCCATGTTGTTTTTCATATGTTTTTCATATTAGTGACATTTTAATCTTGTCTTTAAACATTTGTATGAACTACATTTATAGGTACATACAAACCTACATAATTATGTCCAACATTTGGTTAGAATACATTTCCAAATCCAAAAAATTACACTTCAGTTTTTTCCCAACACACAATGGATGACAGTAGTTGTGGTGAACGTAATATTTTATTGAGTAAATATTGATGATTCTTAACAGAATGCAGGTGCAGCTGTGGTTCTTTGGGTTTGTATTTTTAATAACCCCATTCTTACTACATAACATACACCATATTATGTTGTGTTTTTGTATAGCACTAATAATAGAAAAGTGGACCAAGTCAGGGAGAAGACCATTGTGAAATGCAACACTGATAAATATTTATGAAGACGAAGCTTTATACCAAAGTGTGCTTCAGTAATGGAAAAGTGAAAAATGCACTTGTGTCAGTCCAATAGCCTGAGGTTCTTTGTTCTGACAGGTGTGAAACTCCATTGAAATCAGATTAACATACGAAACACAACAACAGCACCATGAATACCAATGCAACAACTGTAATTTGTTGTGGTCATTTAGATTCTATTTGACTGACCCTGAACCTCTGTAACACATCAATGAGCTGTATGCTCTCACTCCTTCCAAATGTCTCACTTCAGCATTAACAAGAAAATCCTAGTGCATAGAAAATAATAATTGGTATAGTCTAAACTCAGACCTTTCCTTACTTTCGATTCTCACACATTAATGGATTATTTTAGCACTTATGCTACATTTATACGGAGGCGATTAAAACAGAAGACACAAAAGTGGCGTCTCATCTTCAGTTTTTCATCCGTGTTTAGACGAAGACGCAACAGTAGGATGAATACGATTGGATATGCGTGCCTGTTTTTTGACATATGTAATTGTACACCCGGCTGTTATACGTGTAATATCTGTACAATAGCTGAAACGACTTCTGTACATTTACTGCCACTAATGCTAATGCTAATGCTAATGCTAATGCAGCTGGAAGATCTGTGGGCTCCAGGTTGTCCCACATGTTTGTTGCTTTACCTGCTCAGTGTATGAATGAAACATGAAAGTGTATGTGACGTGAACATATGTGACATAAAGTTTTCATTACGTCCCACTCTGGAAGTAGTTTTCAGATTTGTGCATACTCACACCCTGATGGCGTCGGCTTTGTGTAAATGAAAGGCACTTCTGATAAAATATACTGTTGTATTTAGCCGCAGTCGTCCTTGTGTAGATTTTTGTTTGAGCATCACTATGAATGCTTTCAGAGAAGTAATTAGAGTTTTAAACCATCTGTTTATAGATGAGAAGTATGTCCTCAAGTGATTTTCTTTGGATTGACAAATAAACAGAATGATATATTTCAAGAAATTAATGAAAAGTTATTAGGGTAGTTGTATTTAGACCAATGAATATAGTATGAGATATTTATGATTTATATATTTTTAGACTAGCAATGACATTTTTACACAAATGAATGAAATGTGTCCATGTTTTATTTTCCGTTTTGTGGGTTCTTTTATCCCTCAGATATATGGGATGATGATTATGTCTCTGTTTTTATTGTCTACTTTTGTTTTATTTTGTTTCTTCTTTTTGTTCCTGGCTTGTTGTTTTCTTTTATTTATGGCCCATTTCGGATAATGACAATATGTGAGTGTGTCATGTTATCACATCAGATGAAGTTCTGAGGAAGACTGCAGATGTACTCCCTTACCTTTACTGACTTTGTCGCAAAGAATTGCCAATCTAATATAAGAAAATTATAAAATATTAGCACGCTGCTTAAAACATTTCTTTGCTGGCCCTTGTTTTTGATAATGGTTTAGCTTTTAACACTTCAAAAAAAACTATTATTACCAAAGTAAAATATTTAGTACAAAGTTTGACTCTATTAAGAGGTCTCCAATGCTTTCTGAAAGGTCGGGTACTGTTTAATCTGAGACACATGGAGACTTTTTAATCATGAACAGGATGTTTCACCTTGAAGATGAATCAACTGTTTTGACAAAATGATCCAGTGCATCACTATATTAAACACTGACAGTCTGTTGAAGCC
This sequence comes from Siphamia tubifer, assembly GCA_020466265.1. Lineage (NCBI taxonomy): Eukaryota > Metazoa > Chordata > Actinopteri > Kurtiformes > Apogonidae > Siphamia > Siphamia tubifer. The sequence goes on along the minus strand of CM035790.1, from coordinate 26,186,910 downwards.
TATGTCATCATAAGTAGTGGCGCTAATGAGAAGTAGAAGTTCCTAAAGGCAGAGTTAATGACGGCTGGTGTCTGCGCCCAGGGCTTTAGAATCAGTTATTTCTGTAAAACTACTTCTTAACCACTGGAAGCTTCACATTAGCAGGTGTCCCCTGTTCGTGAAGCACAGTGAAGACATCTCAGCATGTGTCGTCTCGTCAGAAATGAAAGTTGACATCAGATCTGAAAGACAAAGCGTGTGATTTAAAATGGATATGCTCCCTACGAGGGAAACCCAAGGTCGAGATCAGACAATGGTGACATCATTAGAGACAAGATCTGAGCAGATCAAAGATTATATTACAGCTGCTTCATTCACAGGAGGAAGGTTTCAGACGCCATGTGGAGGGATGAAGTTCTTCATATAGTGCTGAATCTACTGATTAAATGTGAATGTGTTCCAGTGCTGAGGTAGAGCACAGGCTGCCACCCACACTGCATTGACTGTACTTTTAAATGTAACTCAAAATGACATTATTTTATAGAGCTTTGGAAACTATCAGGGGCTCGCTTGTTGTTGCTTCTTCCAAACTTGGATCAGATTCCAAAATGAAACATTTTATTATTTGAGTTGAAGCTCAATAATAATGGAAAAAAAAACTAGTCAGACCTTTCTGAGTTGGAGAACTAGTGTGATAAAAGTGATATTGTTTTGTTTCATGTCTCTGTCATTTGCTGCTGTATATGATCAGTAAACGAAATACAAGAGAATACATGGTTTTCGTGGATAAAAAATACAATACAGATCAGAATCAGAAAGAATCAGAAAGAGTTTTATTGCCATTGTTCGTATAGTACACATGTAGTATACAACTAGGAATTTGTCTCAGTGTAACGCTGCAACATTCAACATATAGTATATCAATAAAAAGAAAAAGAGAAAAAAAAAGAATATATATATATATATATATATATATATATATATATATATATATATATAGTATAAAAAAAAATAATAAAAATGCTAAGCATGCACCAAGATAGAATAAGATAAAAATAAATATAGTAAAAATATGTAGTGTGGAATTCTGTGGGGGCAATGTGCATGATGATAATATTGTGGTAAATCTTTTAACAAAGGTGAAATTTAGAAATGAAAAAAATATTTAAGAATTGTCACAAAAATAACACCGGAACTTTAGGGCTTAATATGACATCAATTATTTATACGTTCAGTGTCGTGGCTAAACAGTCAACTAATTTATGCTTATTAATAACAGTTAACACATTTATGTTGAAAATCCCTTTCTGTGTTAAAAAAAAATACTCGAGAAAATCATGAAGAAGCTTTACATTTCATAGATGAGCTAATATTTTTTTTCCCTCAATTGTATCAGTGTAGGAATAAAATGGGTAAGTTCATGAAACTGGGTTATTTTTGGTATGTGGCCGTTTGCCAGCTTTTTTAGACCCAATAATAAAATATAAATGTAGACATAATTCCCCCCTGGATGCATTGAAGACCAAAAAATAAAAATAAAAACATATATATATATATATGCTTTTTCTCTGTGCCATCCCAAACTTAATGAGCTTTTAATATGACACCAGTTTCAAATATAAAAGTTATTTAGGTATCAGTGCATTTGATTTGGAAAACATCACTTGAAATGGTCCCGTATATCATTATAATTAAAGACACTGTGTTAAATTAGATGATCCTCGTAGCTCTACACTGGATATGCAGGTTTTTCATGAATGGTTTCATTTTCAGGTTTTGTGTGTAACTCATTGTTTCCATTAGTGTTACAGGCAAAACACTCCCATTTAAACACAAATACATTTTGGAACAACAGCAATTTTCGTGAAACACTCTTTGCATAATTAGTTTGATTTCCAGAGTGTACCTGTGAGGGAATTAAAATAAATAAATAAAGGACAGCACACCAATAAAAGCCAGTACATTTGTTGCTAGAGCTTTTTCTTTTTCATTTTGTGCAAGTATTTTGTTGAAAAAGCCTTTTTTTTTTTGCTGTTAGAGTTAGTTGATGTACAAAATGATGGATATAAATGGTTTTCAGATAACTTCAGATGTACCTAACATTTCACCTGTGAAGGTAAAGCTCATTCTCTTGCATCCTGTTGTTTATTCTCATACCATCTGGGGAAAAAATGTCTTGTCTCAGCGACAGGCAGCACCGACTGTTTATGAAATTATTCTTAAATGATTCCATATTTTATTACAGACATATACAGACATACCTATAATGACAATTATGTTGATGGAGACACATTAGAGTCTCTTCATTTCTCTTTTCATGCATTTTATGGAGTTTTTTTTGTAAGTGAGGTCAATGAAAAAGATGTTTACTTACAGATGGTGTTGAAACAGAAATAGTACATGTTTCATTCCACAAGTTTAACATGAAACAACATAAAATGTGTATTTGTTCAGTTGGGAAAGGTCTTCACAGTTCTAACAGAGAAAAAAAGTACCATCTTGAGAAACTTTTTTTTTTATATAACTTTATTTATACATGTTCGCAGTTATACAGACAACAAACAATATCCCCAGTCTCACCCACCAAAGGGTACACATAACACAGTATTTAAGTCAATAATACTCATTTAGACATCAATGATACTAGAAAAAGAACAAAAACTGAGACATAAACATGAACAAAGACGAAACAAAACAAAACAAAACCAAAAAAAAAGGAACAGTCTATCACCTTGAGGAGCATTTTAACATTTAAATGCACCTTGTAGATTGTTTCTGAGTGTCCATTTACAATCAGTGTAGTGTAACTATGCTAAAATACCATCTTGAAAAACTTTTCTTTTTACATTAAACCAACAAAATGTTTGATTCCTCAACATAGATTTATTAACAGACTGAATTTGTGATGATCATTAGCAGTGATTGGACAGTCACCATGCATGTGCACTACAGCCAAACAGTTCTCAGGACAGTTGCTCATACATGGCCATGGCTCACGATAGGTTGTCCAATAACTGAAGGGTTGGCAGTACGAATTCTACTCTATACTAGCCATGTGTTGTTATGTCCTTGGTCAGACAGTTTACCCACTTTGGCTCCAGTGCTGATGCCCATATGGGTGGATGAAAGTTTGGTGGAATGTGTGATGAATGAATATAGGATCTATTGAACATTCATAGAAAAGCAGAGTTTATGGTAAATATAATCTATTATTATTATTTGGGGAATAAAATATCTGTTGGCTCAATGGAGAATTATGTGTAGGTAGACAGACAGACAGACAGATAGACAGATAGACAGATAGATAGATAGATAGATAGATAGATAGATAGATAGATAGATAGATAGATAGATAGATAGATAGATAGATAGATAGATAGATAGATAGATAGATAGATAGATAGATAGATAGATAGATAGATAGATAGATAGATAGATAGATAGACATGATAAAAATTAACTAAATTAAACTAAACTACTGGCCTATGGAAGAAAGAGGACTGTGTATTCTTTTAACTGGGCAGTGTTATAGTGTTATATAGTCTTATGGCCCAGGGGACAAAATAATTGATGAACCTGCTGGTGTGTCTCCATAGAGATAAAAGCCTGTAACTGGACAAACTCCTGCTTCATAAAAGTGCTGTGCAGAGAATGTTCTGTTCTGTGTCAGTAGAACATGCAGTACTATGCATTATTGGGCAGGGGTGTAAAGTAACTAAGTAAAAGTACTTCATTACTGTACTTAAGTAGTTAAGTTGGTATCTATACTTTACTTGAGTATTTATTTTTCTGGCAACTTTCTTACTTTTACTCCTTACATTTTTGCATAAATATGTGTACTTTATACTCTTTACATTCTCAGAATAGACTCATTACTTTTTCAAACTAAACAGATTTGACAGCATGAAGAATTAGTCACTTCAGAGGAGAGAAACTGTTATATGACTATTATCTCACAATTTTAACTTTTTATTTGATCATTTTGACTTTTCATTTCACAATTTTAATATTTTCCTCTTAAAATGATGCATTTTTAATCTCATATTTAGAACTTTAAAAAAAAAAAAAAAAAAAAAAAGTATGATTCTGTTGTTGGCCAAAAAATGCTGTATTACTTTTTACTTTTATACTTTATTACAATTGAGAAATTGTACTTTTTTACTTTCACATAAGTAGCTGTACTTCTACTTAAGTACACAATGTGAGTATTTTTACTACCTCTGTTATTGGGACAACAGAGTGATTTAACATGGGACCATGAACTATTAGGAAAACTTAAAATTCCATCATTTTCTTTTGTGTTTTTACAGTACGCTGACATATATGAATATTAACAGGGTAAATCTTTTCTCATATAATTTCTCCAACCGTTTTTGTTTGTGTGTGTGTGTGTGTGTGTGTGTGTTTTCTTTTTTTCTTTACAAAAACAAAAGCAAAGGTCATCAATACAACAATTTGTTGCATCACATTCCCATTCTGTTTACATCTGTTTGCCCTTGAAGTTACAAAAGATCACATGAGGTGGTGTGTTGCTCCCTCTGGCACAATAATCTTAATAACATGGAGATTAGACACAAGAACTCCTGTGAAGTTTCTCCTCCTGTGAGTGATGCGGCCTCATTTTAGAATCACTCTAAAGCTCCTGTGGTCTGAATCTGGTTTCAGTTCATCAGCTCCACATACAGATATATGTTATGACTTTGGTGGCCTAAGCTCAAATATAATAACAGACAAACGTTAAGGTGCAGACAGCAGACTGACAGATAGCGGTGTTTACCATTTCATCCTCTAAAAGAAAAGCTCAAGGCTGTTATACGTAAGGTTCTGACTTCTAAACAGTGTCTTCTTATCAGACACCTAAATAAAAGCCTCTGAGGAAACTCTATTCAAAACCTTTACTCAACAGGGAGCTGCATCAAAATGAATGAAAACACAGATCATTAACTTGTCATTAACTTCCCAAAACCCCCATATTTATGATGAGTACAGTAAATAAATGTGATTAATAGATGCCAAATATGTGGGTATGTAAGTGGGTTCTGGATCAAGAAACACTTTAGACAGACTAGACTCAATCGACGTCATCAGTGATTCTATTTTTGCCAGATTTGTCACATGCTACATATGTATTATATTATATTATATGCATGTATTATACTGTATATTACACTGGTCGACAAGTAAAATGCTTCTGGAAAACAAATAATGAAATTTTACCATATGTGTGTGTGTGTGTGTGTGTGTTCCTGAGAACGAAAACTGAAGTCTTAAATGCTGATAATGCAGATAAATATTAGGCAAAAATGTGACATTCTTAGAATTAACCAAAGAATAGGTTTTAGTCCATATGAATATTAGTATCAGATCTACTTCCAAACACTGTTTAGAACACATTATGATCCATTCACTTTACAGGTTTTTCTCGTGGAATATTTACAAACCAATTGTATACATGTGTGTACATAAACCACCATATATGTGGAATAACCATAACCATCATATATATATTAAACACATGAACTAACTAGCACTTTGGTCATTTGTTGTCTGATTCACCGACAAACCACCCCAACCTGACTCCCACCGGCTCGACCCCTGGTACCCCCTTTGAAAGTGGCCTGTCTGGAATGGGTCTCATGCACTCAATTAGACCTGATGCCCCGGTCCCTTGTCTGTGGGCAGCAGAAAAGACCATATGAACTGGACTATCAGATAAAACTGATAATTTTAAATGTTTATTTAGTGGTTTGATTTGATTCAAAAAACAAAGATCGCCCCTCTGGTTTTTTTTTTTATGAATCTCACTATATATATATATATATATATATATATATATATATATATATATATATATATATATGTGTGTGTGTGTGTGTGTGTGTGTGTGTGTGTGCCAGATGACTAAAAAGATGTTGAGGACAATGAACTCTTGTGAGATGATATGTACATATAAAATTTGTGCCAAAAACCCACTTTTGTTTGGAGAACATCCATTTATCACATCATAAATACTAGTTTTCTTTCTTTCTCATTTGCAGTATACTGTATCTATGTCCCTCTTTATCTCATTGTCACTGTTAAATAATGGATTTACCCACAAAACAAATGTAATAATAATATATTTGTGAATACAATTCTAAATAACATATAACACAACAAGTAACATATAACATGAACTCTTTGGATATAATTTGATTCTTTTCTTGTCTGCATACATCCTGTAAACCAAAGCCTTTTCACATTTAATGTGCCACACTGCTGTATTTCTATCCAAACACCTACTCAGCCGCTGCTGCTCCATTGTGGTTTTATCCTCAGGATCACTGCCACCGCTGCTGAACTTTACTCTGTGTTTTCTAATTTCACATTATGATATACATTCCGTATGAGTTGGCACCCTCATATGCTTTTTTTTTTATCCATTACAAATGCACATTCTGTGAGGGCATTTTGTCCTTTTACAATGGAAGGGTGCTTTGTGGAGTACGAACTGTTTAATGCAATCTTGTCTGAATTGTGAACACTCAAATATCTTGACAAGATAATAGGGCTTTTGGAGTGTTTTCTTCTTCATACTCATGCTTTATATGCAGCTGTCTTGTCCCGTTGTCCTTCTGTTTTGTCGGCTCATATTTTATCCAAGTCGAGCAAGAAAATGAGCCCAAACGGACGAGCGAACAGACCCTTAGGAATCATTTATGAAGTAGTTAAAGCAATAAAGTGCTATTTGTTTGCAGCTTTTCTTTGATCACAGCAGATTTCGGGGGCTGTTTCTGGTGTTGATGGGTTTGTGAGGTTTCCTCGGGGTATGAATAAACACACCCACTCTTGAGCTTGTGCTGGATCCCGGTGAGCTGCCAAAAAGAGGAACACTGAGCCAGATTAACTTAAAGTGGTATTATTTCAAACACACATATCCTGTCAATGTCCTCTATGGGTAGTTGTATGGAAACTACATCATGCAAGTGTTATTGTTTTTCCTTATTAATTATATCTTCTCTACATTAAAAAAAAAAAGTATATGATGAACATTTTTGGTTAAATGACAGTTTTAAATTTCTCAAATCCTATGCAAGTTTAGTCAGATTTGCTTTGAGGGATTTTCTTTTCACATTTGGTGTGTTGGACAGAGATGAAAGTACCCGGGTGTGCCGAGCTCCTGGTTCTTTGGTCATTTCGTTTTATGTTATGCCATTTCCATTTTCATTTACTTCTAACACTTCTCGGCTGCCTGTCAGGATGTGGCACTAGGTTTCCCACCTCAATAGATTTGGTTCAGCTTCTCTGTCTGAAGGGCATCCTCTAAAATGTGGCTCAGAATTTTTTTTTTTTTTAAAATCCTGTTTTTCTCTTGTTGCTGCTTTTTTTGGGGGGGTGGGGATTAAAGTCTCTTGAGTATATTTTAAAAATTAAAGACCCAAATATCTACCAACAATCAAATCCATCCACTGATGTAACTGTTTAATACCTGTTGAACTAATAATCGTATCAATACATGTATAAATATTGGTGTAAAATACAGTTTTCAGGTTTTTCATGATCATCAGTTATGATCTATTTGGGTGTTCAGAAGCTCTATAGTTACCATGGAAACTCTGAAATCTTCAACAATGTTTCACTAGTAAACATGGCTCTAAATTAACTTTTTTCATCACCAGCCAATGTGGCTAGTAGATTTTTTTTTTTTATCTTACTAGCCAATCAGAAATTCAATTAGCCATTTTTTTTTTCCCCTGACCAAAATGAGACATACGCCTTCAAATTTATTTAAATTATTTTATTTAACATTTTCCTCTTGAAATAATTCATTTCTTTAAACATATGATAATTTATTTTTTTTTTTTTTTTACATTTTCACATTTAACTCTTAAAACTTCTTGCTTTTACATTTTCTCACCTTTCACTGTTAACACTTCTTTACTTTTCTCACCTATATTACAATTTATACAATACATAAACTCACATCTTGTTGCTCTTACATTTTCTCAATTGGTCCCCATATCATTTCTTCAAACATATGATCACATTATTATTATTTTTTTGCATTTTCACATTTAACTCCTAACTTCTTTACTTTTTATCTCCACTGTCCCCATTAAATATCTGTAAACATACACTCACATCACACCTTGTTGCTTTTACATTTTCTCACCTTTCACTGTTAACACTTTTTTACTGTTCTCACCTATATTACAATTTATACAATACATAGACTCACATCTTGTTGCTCACGACCCCCAAGCCATTTTGGGTTAAATGTCCTCTGCTTTTTCTTTAGTGTTACCTCAGACTCGACAACATCCCCTCCAGTCTTTGCCCTTTTCTCACCCCCACACTCCGAACCTCCCAACCACCGCCACATTCTATTTTTTCGTTCTCACTGACACAACACATGCTTCAGAAAATATTCTCCTTCTTTTATCTCTTAACGTCTTCTTCTTCACCTCAGAGTCAACCGCACGAAAATGCTCGAAATCGAATGCAATGAGCCTGACGCAGCCAATGGATGCATGCGACGTCATCACGGTAGAGTTCATGGGAAATGTAGGAACTTTCGTCTTGTCGGTGTTCGGGACTAGAGAAGGTTTTCTAATCAGGACACTTTTCTAAAAAAAATATATATCACTCGCCACCAGCCAAAGTGGCTAGTAAGTTTGGGTTTTTTTTACCCGCCAAAATGGATTTTCATCCCCATTTTCGGGTTGGAAGCTGTTAATTTCGAGCCCTGCTAGTAAAACCTATTCAGTTGGATCAATAGGTGCTTTTCCATTGAGCCTCAGATTACATACATATACTGTAACTTGCATTTAAAAGTGTGCTTAATGAAAAACTGACAATTTCACCATAACACTTGTTTGTCAATGAAAGTCATTTTTCTGTAACTAGTCACATTGGCAAAAAAATAAAAAATAAAAATATATATATTAATGGATGTTACAACAAGTAAAAAAGAAGAATTGTAAAGTAAACATGGCACAATTAATCAGGACATACCAAGATATTGAATCATTTTTAAATTTAATACGGTATAGAGGTGTAATATATATCAATACTAATGAATATATCAGTAAATCAGCAGAATATTTATGTGCTAAGTTTAAGGAAAGTCCCCTTCTGATAGCCTATATAACAAATGATTGTGATTAAATGGAAAAAAAAAATAATAAATTGTATTACACACTGTTTTGTGTTGAATGTCAGGATGACACAGCGGCTGATTTCAGATCAGAGATGGTAGTAACTAAGTAATTGAGTGGAAAAAAAGTGATTATGCATTTTACGGCCCTGATGTTGTGTAATTTCCTGGAAATTACCTCCTTGTTTTTTTCAAGTAATTAAACAAAACAATCCTAAAAATGTCATAAGGTTAATTGATTGGTTTATTAACACAGTTAGGTAAGTAAGTAGGAAGAGGCAATAGTGCATTTTACAGCTGTGATACAATGTCATTTCAATTAAATTACTAAACTTGTTCCAGTATAGTTTCAGGCACGTACTGTATTTTGTACCATCTTACCACTAAAATGATTTGATTTGTTTCTTTCTAAGTAATAACTAAGTCATTGAGTGGAAACAAGTCATAATGTATTTTATGGCCCTGATGCTGTGTTATTTACTGGAAATTACCTCCATGGTTTTCAGGTAACTAAAGAAAGAAAAACAATAAGAAATGATTGGACTCATCTTTTCAATAACTACCGATTAATTTAAAATAATTACCATTTTATTATACTTATAAATCAAAACTGTTTATATTGCTTATTATCTAGAAACTGCAGATTAATTGCATGGAAATGACCTGTAATAAATGTAAATAAAGGCAAAATTACCATGAAATTACATGAAAATTACCACATAATTAGCATTTGCTGTTTACAATTTAACAGTATGCATGAATTACTATTAACAAATGATTTAAACAGCATTCGTATAGAAATTATTCTGTCCCATCTATATAGGCAGTTAATTAATATATGCATTTTCCACTGTATATAAAACTAGAAAAGCACTCTGAGAGCGCAGACCTCTGCCAAGGTAGACCCCTCCCTGGATCATCACCAAAATGTAATCATTTCCAGATCCCTTTATTACCAACGTACCCTGTAAATTGAATCAAAATCCATCCATTACTTTTTAAGTTATCTTGCTAACTAACAGACAAACAGACAGACAAACAAACTCTAGCAAAAAACATAAACTCCTTGGTGGAGTTAAATATAAAGACAGGACACAGCAAGAACAACACTTACTTACACAAACAGAACTTAATTATCTCGCTAACTAACAAACTAACCCACAAACACATAAACTGGTGAAAATATAACTCCGCCATTTTCTTGGTGGACTAACAACGGTTCCATTTAATTGCATTAAAATGTTTAATCAGATTAATCATGATGCTGGATTAATCTACATTAATGCATTCATTTTTTGACAGCTCTAGTAAAAACTAATAAAACCTGCCTTCAGTTACATAATGACATCTAATGTCTAGTGCAGGGGTGTCAAACTCACTTTAGTTCAGGGGCTACATTCAGCTAAATTTGATCTGAAGTGGGCCAAACCAGTTAAAGAACCAAAAAAAAAAAAAAAAAAAAAAAAAAAACCCCAGTACATAATGTCAACTCCAAACGTTTCTCTCAGTTTGAGAACGAAAAAAGTAAAAATTTCATTATGACAACAAATATTAGGCTTTAGTTGATCATTTACACGTGTATATTCTAACTTGCATATCACAGTGGATCTACACATGCACTAAATATTTAGTAATAGGTCAAATATTATTAGTTGTAAGTTAAACTTACACTCTTAAGACATTTCCAATTTTTCACATTTGTTCTGATTGTTGAGATTTTTCTGGGAAATTATACTTTATTTTAGTGTCACTAAATTAAAAAAAAAAAATCAATTTACACAGATTTTTATCTTTTTTTTTTAAAACTTGTGAATATTTATACTTTATAATAATAATAAATACTATGTCATAAATGTCATACGACTGTTTTTTGGCAGAGGTTTAGTGCCCCCCCCCCCCCTGGAATTGCTCTTCACATTGTATTCTGCTGATTGTCAGTGAAATGTGAAATGAAATATTTACTCACGGGAGTCAGCATCGGCCGCGGCCAAGGCTGGCAGTGTCACTGCTGTGCAAACGTAACAGTGAATTAAATGATTACAACAATCAATTCTGACAGCTAGGACAGGAGGGTTCACTGACTAAGAAATATACCCTTGAGAAGAAGAGAATATTAGTAAAAGAGGATGGAAAGACTCATCTGTTGATTCATCTGTGTGTTCACAGATCACTATCGTACAAAGGACTGAATTGTTTGATTTTCATTCACGTTCAATGTCTGGATTCAGAAATTCTCCAAAGATTCATTTGTGTCTCGCATATCTTTGATCTATTTCTTTTATTTCAAAGATTTATTACTTATTTATTTATTTTTATAAGCATACATTACTCTTTTTAGTCACTACACTAAACATGTGAGTAATTGATGTTATATTAACCCATTAAAACCCAGTGTTATTTTATTTTATTTTATTTTATTTTTGTGACATTTCCCAATATTTTTTTTTTCTTGAGACTTCACTTTTCTTCAATGATATATCACCATTTATTACATGAAAGCCATATATGATTGTGTATTTAATTTACTGATCATGTAGATGCTCATAGTTATTATATCAGAAACAGAGAAAACTGAAGAAAAAACTTATTTGTGAACATAAAACCCAGTCTGTCCACCCACTATCACTGATCAAACTGCATGGATTTTACTGGTGAGTTAATGTTAATGCTATAGAAGACGACTGTGTGTCCAAATGGGTTATTAAAAAAATGACAAACTGCAGTTATTTATATGTATTGATATGATTAATGGATCAGAGGTTATTAAATATTTTCAGTTGATGGTTTTGGACCCCAGTTGCTTTTTAGGTCTTTATAGGTTAATAGTGTAAATCAGTGATATTTGATTTGATTTGATTTTTGATTTGAATGATTTATTTCGAACATGTGCAAAGTGCAACAATAATAATAATAACAATGACATGTCCGAAAAGGAGTAGGATGAAGCATAAGCTTATTTAATCCTACACCTTCTTCACTTCCCCAATAACCTGAATTCATCTTATAGCAATATAGTGCATAGTACAAAAAAATTATGGTAAAAATAAAAAATAATAACAATACCAATAATAAATAACTGAAGTACTAAACATATACATATATACAAAAAACAAAAACAAAAAACAAACAAACAAATGAGCAGAGAGGAAAGTAGGTAAAAAATACAAGTTTTTTGTTTGTTTGTTTGTTTTCTTTTTTTTTCTTCCCTTCCTTCTTCTTCTTTTCCCTTTCTTTTTTCTTCCCTTTTTTTCTTCCCTTTTTCTAATTTGTCTGCATTTTGTTCTTATTTTTTTAATTTTATTTATTTAATTTTATTTTTCTATTCATTCACTTATTTTATTCATTTATTTATTTATTTACTTTCATATTCGATAATAAATTCAGTCGAGTCATATATGTTGGTAGGTTCAGGTTCAGGTTTACATTGTTTGTACCCTTAATTAGATTTGTATTACATTTGCAAGAGTGGGTATTTTATAAAACAACACACAGAGAGAGGACATAATAACAAGTATGAAAATAAACAACCAATTAAAACTAACATGAGAGAGACATGCACGGGTGGTTGCACACAGCACTCACCGAACATGATTAAAAGCATTGGGTAAAAATATCATGATTAAAAACAAAGTAAAAAAAAAAAAAAAAAAAAAAAAATCAGGGCTAAAACTGTGATGTGAACTGTGTAATGACAATTATCAAAGCAATCCAGATCAATGTGGTATTAAATAAATAAGTAAATAATAATAAGAAGAAGAAGAATACAGGAAAAATGGGCACTTTTTTATTCATATTCTCCCTTTTAAATGTAGTAACATTACAAAGGTACATCAAAAAGTGATTCAAAACACAACAAAAGAGCTGTAATTGAATATAATTTGAGGTGCAAGAAATCATATTTTTTCCTAAACTAAAATGAGTTTCCTAATCACACATGGACTCATATAAAAGAAATTACAGTTGTAGATTTAATGTGCAAAATTCAGAAACTCTATTCATTTTAATATCCCACTTTACTGACTTTGTCAATGGGGGAAAAAAAAAAATCTAAGCAAGAGCTATAATATTTGGTTTCTCATTCATTTCAGGCACTGCTAAATTGATCCTTTGCAAAATGACTTTTACATTTCAGTGTCGGAAATGACACTTTTTGTATTCGGTATCTACATTATGTTTGTCAACACTCATCATTAAGGATAGAAATCCATTTCCCAATATATGCTGTAAATAATACAAACACAATAATGACTTCATATGTTATTCTTGTTTGATGTGAAAATAATACTATTATATTATGTCAATAAATAATGAAAACTTCAAATTTTTGTCTTTGTTTTAGTGCAAAAAAATAACATAATTGTGAAAGTACTCACATTTGCATACACCTGTATACCTGTATTTATAAAATATAACAAACCAAAACCAATATGAATAACCTGAGATGTCTAAAGAAAATGTAGCACAATTTAAGCCATTTTGTAGTTTTTACTGTCTTTGTACATCTGATCCATAATGCAGATTATTGTTAAAATTGCAGTTATTTTTCTCAAGAAATTTCAGGGTTTGTTTTTTTTTTAGATTACTCAAATTTTATTTTATTTTTTTTTTGGCTTGAATAGTTTATAACAGTAAGTGTTTTCATAATTTAATCGCTTTGTTTGTTTGATTTTGCAGTAAAATTAAAGCAAAAAGTTTGAGTTGTCAGTCTTTATAGGTTATTATTCTATCATTTTACTAGTCTGACCCACTTGAAATCAAATCAGGCTGAATGTGGCCCCTGAAAAAAATGAATGTGAGACCCCTGCTATAGAATATTAGCACCGTTTCACTATCAACCTGCTTTCACTCGTGTTTATGAATAATCTCTATGTCCTAGAATCACAACTTTATTTAAAATTTTTTTTTGGGTTGTTTTTGGGAATTTGGAATATGCCTGATATAAAGGATGTGATAAGGATATGAAGTGTACAGAGTTCATGCATTTATTCAGTGTGTTTGTTAATGTGTGCAGCTTTGACAACTTTCTGTCTCCTGCAAAGATATCATCAGTCGTGCATTTGTTCAGAAATCATCGAGTCTGACCTGCTGAGATGTTTGTCATTTACACCCCGCAACTAAACAGCTGAAACAGCTTTCTACCACTCCCCCCCCCCCAATTTAATTTCTGTTATTTATGTGCTCATAAGGCCTATTGGGTTATATTACAAAAGCATGTTTTTGACTTCTTTTGGTTTTTTTTGTTTTTTTTTTTACAAAGACTGTGGTGCTCTGTACTCATTACAGTTGGTGTAGTCATTATATGAAAGCGTGAGACAAATCCCTCTTCAAAGATCATTATTTCACCATCACTGTCTCAGGCGTAACCTTAGCGTTTCAGAATGGACGGTTTTACAATGTGACTCTTTCAAAATGGATTTAATGCTTTTGGTTTAGGTTTCTTGCTTTGTTTTCTTGTTCTTTAAAACGCAGCCCACATATTGTAGCTTGTTTTGGCATCATTCCCATAACCTCTATGTATGCACCAAATTTGAAGTAAATTGAAAGAAGATTGATGTTTTTTTTTATCTAAATTGCAGCTATTATAAGTAAAAGGGAGAAGAAAAGGTTTTTTTAAAAAATACATTTAAAATTTCATCGACAGTACTTCATCTATTTTGGGTCACTTAGACTTTATAAACCAAATCTGGTATGAATTAAATCATTTGCTTTTGAAATGTTGGCCATTATAAATAAATGTATTTATTTATTTTTTAAAAGAAATGCATTAAAAAATGTCAACTTTGTACTACTTTTCCCACAATGTAATCAGACATATTGTGGAGCACTGACAGTCTGTACACTCAATTTGTTATGAATTGAACTAAAAGTTGTGCTGCTAGTGTTAAAAATGAAAGAAATAAACAAACTCAACCAAAAACAGTATCCCTTTCCTTCACTTCAGGGGTGGGAAAAATGTAAATTGTTAGGAAACAGTGCAAGCACAAGGTAAAATGATTTGACTTAATCAGACATAAATAAATGTGTGAATTGAATATCAATATAAATTAATGTGTCTGTGCTGAACATCAAGATAAGCAATATGTAATATTATTCACCATTTTCTTACCAGAAAATTAGTTTATTAATGAAGAAATAATAGAAAAATGTAATAATGCAATGTATAAATAGTGTAATAAATATTTTTTTAAATTGCACATAAAACCCAATTTGCTCTGAAATATTATTTCTGACTTTACCAGTCCGATGGCCCTTGCCTCTCCTTTGGGGGACAGGGTTAAAAATAAATCAGTTTTGAGAACTAAATGTTCAGTTGCACTCTAATATGTTCAACCCAGTGAAAGGAATCATTATGATGTAATATAATAATAATAATAATATGTAAGATTATAAACACTTCTTCTGTCAGTGATTAGAATATTATGGCCAATCAGTGTAAATGGTAAAAACAGGTAAAAACAACACTGTTTACACATGATAACTTATTCCTTAAGTACAGGGTCAGCTGACTTTATTTACTCCACATACTGTACGTCCTGTTCTTCTTTGAAGGTCTGTTAAAAATACAATAATTTTCCAATGTCTGAATGCTGACCTTTTTTTTTTTTTTTACAGAACATTAGTGAATTTTTTCAGTCATCGGTTCCCTGGTTTACATACACAAAAAACCGCACCTGAATGCAGCATCTACACTGATCATGAGCTCATCATCAGACTGGTTAATAAAACACCTTAATTGTGAATCATTTTTCTGTTCAGCACTGATTCATTTCCATTTTGCAGCTATCCCACTATCTCATATTCATGTAATGATTATTCACACAGGTCATGTTGTAATGAAATGGTGAATATGTCACAAAGAGTCTGACATAAGGTCATGAGGATGGAGGACAAGCAGCACACAGGCCACAATTCTTGTTTCAAATGCAGCAGATATACTATTTCTGTTTTCCTCTGTACACTGGCCATGCTGTGGTATAGATTCTGTGCAGCCAACCATTGATAAATCTCATTACTGTTCAGTTCTGTACAACATACCTGACATTTATATCTTTACTTAAGACGTGAAAGCTGGCAGAAAAATAGAAGAAAGTAAATACTGTACATGTAGAGGTGTATGTCCCGGCTTATTTTCTCTGTGTGTGTGTGTGTGTGTGTGTGTGTGTGTGTGTGTGTGTGTGTGTGTGTGTGTGTGTGTGTGTGTCGTACCATGTAGATTGAGGAATATGACAGTGTTTGCATTGATGCTCTACTATTTTCATCACTTGCTTGTTTCCATTTGTGATTAGAATCATATGATAAAGACATCGTTAAGGCTGAATCCCAATTCATATGCTTTACCCCTACCCTTCTGTGTCCATGTGAAGGGGTAGTATTGTCCAGATGCTCAAGTAGACAGGGGGGAAAGGCTCGAAACCACACTACAGACAGAGGGGTAGGGGTAGACGTATCTCCTAATTCTGTTTGAATTATTGGCAAGATGGAAGTAAACGACAAAAAACACAAATGTACAGACTTTTTCCAGATACATGTTAATCATTTGGTGGCTGTTAAAGGGCAGCCTCTGGCTCAGTTGGTAGAGCAGGTCGTCCAATGACTGAAGGGTTGGCAGTTCACGTCCCATCTCTGGCTGTCCACATGTCAAAGTGCCCTTGGACAAAGACACTGAACCCTGACTTAGGGCGTATTCACATAGCACTCAGAAAATCCGGACTTTCGCACTTTCCAGGAAAGTCGAACCTTATCGACAAGTGTGAAACCTCCCCCGAACCTTGGTCCGGACTAAAGACCGAGTCTTTGGTCCGAGCTGAGGAGGTAGTCTCGGTCCGGACCAAGGTTCGCTGGTGCACAGTGTGAAAGCTCTTTTTAGGAAAGTCCGGACTATCGGACCAATTACGTCACAGTCACGTGTGCGGAATCTAGTCAATGTCCAAGCATGAGTCACGGGAATACATGGGGAGACGAGGAAACCAGGTATTTCATTGAAATTTGGTCGGATGATACTATAAAGACTGAATTGGAGACAAGCCGCTGGTGGGAACACTGGTACGAGAGTTGGCAACATTGCCAAAATAGGGCAAAAATTATGAAACTAGTAACTGGGTCCATTATCTGGGATCATTTCCTGCAACAGTGTAGCGCGCTCATCTACTAACCAATCAGGGTCGAGTATAGAGAGACGCACGCTGTACACGCATTGACGACATGACGTTCTAAAGTCCGTTGGTCCACTTGATTCAATACAGTGTGAATGAAGACCTTAAATAAAGTCCAGATTATAAGTACAGTGTGAAAAGACAAAAAAAAAAGGTTCTGGTCCGAACCTTGGTCCGGACTTTACTATGTGAATACGCCCTAAGTCTCCCAGTAGGACTGACAGAACCTTAGAAACCTACTGGTGTGTGTGAATGTGAGACTAATGTAAAGCGCTTTGAGCATCGTGAAGGTGGAAAAGTACTATAGAAGTGCAGAACATTTACCATTTAAAGCTGTTTTAATGTGTAATAGGTCATATTTCTGTGTGTTTTTTTTAGTTTATATCCACAAAAAGATGATTATAGCCCATGGAACAGAGGTAGTTTCAGCTACTGCTGGACAAGCTGATCAGGAAGGATAGCACGGTGGTCGGTGCTGACCTTCAGACGGTCCAGCAGGTGGCAGAGGCAAGGACAAGCTGAGGGCAATACTGAAAAACCCTCAACACCCACTGCACACCCTGAACATATTCAACAATAGCACCTTCAGTCACAGACTTATTACACCAATGTGCAAGACTGAAAGATACAGGATAGATTTTATCCCTGCTGCCATTAGGTTTTATAAAGCACAAAAGTACATGCATTTTCTTTTTTTAGTATTATTTATTGTATTTTAACTCAGTAGTATTTAGTTTTATATATATGTATGTGTGTGTGTGTGTGTATATGAATTTCTTATTTCTGTTTTTGACACAGACTAACATCATACTACCATGTACAACCCCTTTAGCTACAAACCATTTCACTGAATTGTCTTTATGGATGTGTTTTATGCTCTTTTTCAGTGGTGGCTTTTGTCATTTTAAATTAATCTTATTCCTTGCAAATGTCACCCAGAAAGCTGTTTAATTAGATTAACAGTATGAAGACGTAACACAGTTTTTCCATCTCATTCTTTACTCTTCCTCTGACTAGTGCGTATTGCTTCGTTGGATACTAAAGTTAGAAATAAAATGTCAGGAAACTCAAGTTCTTTTTTGGACCAGAAGACTTAGACAATGTTCAAACAGCACAATTCACTTTTTTTTTTTTTTTTTTGATGGAATAATTTTTTTGTGTGCTTGTTCATATTACATATTAAATGTGACTTTTATCACTTTCGAGCATAAACTAAATGCGACCCTGATGTGACCTGCATGCACTTGAAGAGGTCATGATGTAACATGTGACCATGCAGACATGCACCGCGTTTACAGAAGTAAATATATTTTGGGTTTTCTTCAGCTCGTCTTCCTGGGACACATAAATGTGCAATTCGTCGCATTTCAATTGTTACATATGGACAAAGTACTTTGATTTGAGCCACATATTGGTTTACAGTCTGAAATATGTGCATGAAGAAGTAGAGATATGCAAAAAAAATATATTTTAATATCTTGTTTAATCTATTTAATAGTTGCTGGTAGTCATAAAACCTGTAATGTAACATGCTCTTTGTAAAGGTATTAAATATATTCTCTATACATAAAACATGGGGGACAAAAGACTCTAAACAACAAAAAAGCTTTAAAATTGGCAAAATTATTTTTCTAAACTAAAAAAAACAGGATTAAACTCCAACATTATCAGGATATATAGACTTATAGGTGACTGCACTGATGGCACAATAGATTCTACACTCTTCTCATAGCAATCACAACTAGGAACAATGATTTGTGTACAATTGGATGTTGTAGTTTGAAAGTTTTGCTCTCTAATGACCAAAATCGGAAGTACTTCCAATTTGGAGTTTTTTGGTTGATTCAATCTTTATGTGGCCAAGTCAGGTTATAAATTCTCTGACATCATTAGCACACGCCTGGTTCTGAATGAGTCACTCACTTCAGTCTGACCTCTAGTTCACTTTAAACCATTCAGACTAATGGTGTGTGACTCATGTCCATCATGCATTGCACTCAGTGGGAAACACCAGACCCACAGGACAGCTGTGGCTGTAACATACAGACAGTTGAATATTAGTTTTCATAATAAGATGTCTGTTTTATCCTCCCCCTGGTCACAAGACATGCCCACAAAGACGTATCGAAATGAATAGTTTGGATCCTTCCATTTGGTCATTTCTTCGAGTAGCTTCTCATTGCTTAGACAACCACCAGTTTAATCTAGAGCACAGGTGTCAAATTCCAGTCCTCGAGGGGTTGGTGTCCTCCATGTTTTAGAGATTTCCCTTTTCCATGTGATTTAGTTTAACCCTTTAACTCCTGAGATTTTAGCAATCAGTAAAAAATAAAAAATAAAATAAAATGATCAACAACACAAACAAAAATGAATAATGAGCTAACAAAATAATTGGTAACATGAGCAAAGTAAGACACAAATGGCAGAAAATCAAAGAAAAAATAATGACATTAAAAAAAAAACAAAATGTAGAAAAATAAACAAAATGAACAAAAAAACTAATACATATTTACAAAATGAAAAAATAATGTGGAACATTTTGAAGAAAAAAAACTAGTATTAAAATTTGGTCTCAGCGGCTTTAATTAATTTTTTTTTTTTAATTAACAAAAAAGTTGCTTTTTGACACCTTTTTCATCCTCAAAACTAAAAGGAAAACTGTAGAATTTTTTCTGAATATTTAAACTAAATCATCCATTCAGAATACATCAGCGCTGACACTTAATCAGCTCCTCATCAGACTGATAATGATGCAATGAGCTCCAGGTGTAATGAAAGAGGGGAACATCTAAAACATGCAGGACACCGGCCCTTGAGGACCGTAGTTTGACACCCCTGATCTAGAGCATAAAGATTGGACTGTGGTTCAATGGGAAAAGGTCATATGATCTGAGGAGTCCAGACCCAGCCAGCATATCCATGTGGGCCACAAAAGGGTTATGTTTGAGCTGCATATAAAGGTCCCACATGTGTTTGCCTATATTAGAACCAGGTAGAACGTTATGGTTCAATGCAAGAATTTACAGACAGACAACACATATGGGTAAAACAACAATCCATGTCAGTAAAAGGCACAGTTATTTACAATAAAAATGGTTTTGCAAAAAAAATATACATGTTGTGGGATAAATGATGTGAAAAATAAATAATACTAGGAAAGTACTTTGAGAGCGTAGACCTCTGCCAAGGTAGTGGCCCAATAGGTTCTATTCATGATTTAATTTCATTCATTTAATTAAAAAATATTCATGGATAGCTCTAATATAAACATGGCCTTTTTAACAAACACCATTGTTTTCTTCCATTTGTTAGGAAGAAAGAAAGAAAGAAAGAAATGTATATCACAACATTGTTGAGCTCATGAGCATAATGTTATTTTCCATAACTATTTTGGTACAAACCTTTAGTCAACCTCCCCGTTGTTAATTTTGGACCCTGATTGCATGACTTGTACACAGCATTTATCTGAACTGTCACCCAAATGCATTGTGCAAACACATTGTGACAAGCATACTTTCCTCAGCAGACTTGATGACCTACAGGAAGTCCTCCTATATATCAGATCACTTTATAGAAGCTGTTTTTTGGCCGTAGCTATAAGGCCATATTACCACTACTGCATGAACAGAATGTGCATCGACTGCCAACAGAGTTCACCATCTCATAGTTTTACAAGGTGCCTTTGCTGTCACCATAAAAAATAATATTGGTTGGATACTCTGTAGAGTGCACCACCACATTTTTCTTTCAGGTTTTCCTCTCTTTACTCATTGTTATATGGAAATAAAAACCACTCAGATGAGTAGGCTCAAAGAGCTCATTGTCTGGGTGGCAATGACCAGTGTATGTACTGGTTTTCTTCTGCCTGCTGGGTCAGAATAACCTCTGGGTAAAGTATTAAACTCAAACTACTGGCTGAAAGGTACAGCCTTAAGCCTCAACACCCTCAAGTGACTGACCTTGAAGGTCACATGCATCTTGGTCTTATAAATGTTTTCAGTTTTTCCTGCTACTTTAATGCTTTATAGGTATATTAATGCAGTTGTTCCATTGAGAAGGTCTCCTGTTATATACACAGGGTTCTCACGGGGTCTTAAAAAGTTGTGAATTTACAAATTTGCATTTAATATCATCAAAGAAAGTCATTAAAAGTTATTCAGTTATTTATGGTAAGTCTTAGTTATGTTGCCATAAACTTGTTGGTTGTGATGTGTTTAAATGTGTGTGGAATTTGTCCAAGCTGCAACGAAAGCAATGTTAGTCAACTTAGTTCAACCTGTTCCAACCCAACAATTTATCTTGAAGTTAGGAACTAATTACCATTAACTTTGTAGTCCCCAGTGAGATATTACATGGAACAGTGGGAATTGAGGCATTGGAGTTAATGCCTACATTTTCCTAAATTATTGGTGTTGTGAATGTTTCCCACTATGGCTGTAAAATAGACTTTCAATTCTGTTCTAAGTAGACTTATTAAATGTCCTGAATTTAACTCATAGAAAACCTGTATGAACCCTGTACATAGAGTAGGTATAACTTTTGAATAATGAAGCAGCACAAAAATATTTTCCTCAACATATTAATTTACAAGCAATGACATCGGATTTTAAAACATAAATAAATGCAGGAATGTGAGTAAGGTCATTGAAACAAAACCAGAACCCAAGTGGACCCAAATGTAACACTCTGAACTATGAATGCAGTTTTAGGATATGTAGTGCCACATTTATTCAATAATGCTTGCTCCTCATCTGGTGTATTGATTCTCTGCTGAGAACAGCAACGAGAGCAGAAGAGGCAGAAGCAGTGGTCAGTGAAACAGGGTCAGTACATAGGTGGTCCAGAATCAACCAAAAGGAGAATACAATAAATGCTACCAGAGGATGAACGAGGGTCAGGCTGGGGATCCGATATCCGGGGAGGTACAGGTAGGGATTAGGCAGGAGTGAAATCAGAAAAAGGAAACGGGTCAAAAAACAAGGGGTGAACATACCAAATGTAGGATCAGACAAAAACCAGAAAACATCAAAACACCTGGAGATTAAGAGAAGAGAAAACATGCTCATAAGGTATCACTAAGGCAGATAAGAGACTCACAAAGACCAGACAGACAAAGGAGGGTTATATAGGGCTGAACACAGGTGAGACACATTGGGATTAATTAATGGGCGGAGACACACACACCGTGGCCAGGAGGAAAGTAGGTAAAGGGTGAAAATAAACCCACATGTCAAAGTAAAAGTCCAGAACTACAGCAAAGACGGACAGAGACTAACAAAAATAAGACAAAGACAAGACACCAGAGACTAGTCTCATAACAGACACTTGATGTTCATAAAGACCATTTAATAGTTTTTAAAAATGCGGGTCGAGAAGCGGGTCTGGTCCACCCTTTTCAAATATATTTCTTGTGGTCCGAGTTGCGGGCAGACTAGTTAAAAAAGTGGACGGTTAGAGGGTCATTTATACTTCGACCCATGTATCACTGGTGTGTACGTATACCTCTGTGTGATTGTGTGGATGATTGTTTCGGTGCTTGTGTGTGGTGTGTTCAATGACTGCATGTGAGTGGGTGGTGATGAATATGTCATTTTGGGTTGAGAGATATGAGTGAGCAGGGACGGACTGGCCATTGGGCAATGTGGGCAAATGCCACTGTGGCCGTTTGGTGATGCGGCCACTCGCGGCTTTCGGCTGTATCACCAAGCGGCCACAACAGGCGGCATCACAAACAAATAAATAAATGAAAATATAAAGCGGAGCGGAGCGGCCACATCAATAGGTGGCCGCAAATGATTAGGCTGAATGAATGAATGAATGAATGAATAAATAAATAAATAAATAAATAAAGTGGACCGGCTGCGTCGATAGGCGGCTGCAAATCAATAAATGAATAAATAAAAATAATAAAAAATGAATAAAGCGGAGCTGAAGGCGGCCACAAAAAAGAGGGGGAAAAAGCAAACAAACAAAACAGCCAGTTAACCCTGACAAATAATAGGCCTACTAAACTAAATAATAATAATGACAGTTTTTCCTATAAAGGACAAATAGCCTGAATTTATTGGCTGAATCTGGGAAAAGCGCAAATATTGTGGAGTTATTCTCTAAAAAGTCTGTGCCCGACAATGTGCCCACAAATGTGGCCTCTCTCTACCAAAATTGCCAGGACCTCTTTTTGGTGCCAGTCCGCCACTGTGAGTGAGGATGTTGGTCAATAAGCACTTTGGCTTATTTGGGGGTTCCATTTCATGTCCATCTGTTGTAAATTGCTCATGTATAATAGTTTTTCTGTGCATGAATAAAATATCAGAATCTCACAAAAAAAAACAAAAAAACTTATCGATGTCACTCGTTTTTCAGCTGCTGTTTTGAAACTATCACCATGTTGGTTTTGTGGTACATGACATGACCGTAGTTGGACAAATTGCAAATGGGTAAAACACAAAATGAGGGAAGAGATGATTTACCAAAGCAATGGTGTGGAATACACTGTCCTTTAGTGCTATTATTAGAGCTGTAAACATACGTTATTATGAAAGTGTAGTGTGGGTAATTGGCTAATGGAAAAACATAGGACTGAAACTCTTCTTCATCCTGGACTTAATCCACACATAGATGGGCATTTTCTTAAATAACACATTTTCTCTACAGTACCTTGTGAATTATCATCCACATACCAAAGCTGTTAGAAAACTCCAGCCAGAGTCATGCATAAAAAACCCACAACAGTACTGTTATGTGGACAGGGAGTTTCCTACAACCCTGTTCAGTCTCTGTCCTCATAATTGCCATAATTTAATACAATAAATTCAGTATAAAGCAGCTGTCATTTTAATTTCTTGTGAGAATATGTTAATTTGCGGTGGTATATAAAGACTATATACTAACCAGCAGCCATATTGAATCCATGGTCAAGCCTTTGCACTGTGGTGCTATCACATGCATACTTATTAATGACTCCTATGCCCTGGTTTTAGTAACATGAGGATGTTGTTGTCAGTGATTTTCATAGAGAATTTCTATTGGAGACATTCCTGGACACTTGGGATCCCAGTGGAGCAGGTCTTCTCTGAGAGCCAAACACTATCCTGCTACTGTAAGAAAAAAATAAATATGTTCTAATGGCTCAGTGCACAACAGGCACAATGACAGTCTTTTTTTTTTTTTTTATAAAAGGATAAATGTACATGTTAAAAGTAAAAATAGAAACATTGAATAGAAGATAAATAACCAATATGTTTCCCTCTTCCATTACACCTGGAGGCCATTGCATCATTATTAGTCTGATTTGGAGCTGATTATTAACTCTTTAAATGTCAGCACTGATGCATTCTGAATGGATGATTATGTTTAAATATTCAGAAAAATTCAACAGTTTTATTTTATTTTTTGCATGGAAAAGGTGCCAAAAAGCAAGAGTTTTTTTTTAATTATTATTATTATTTTATTTCACCATTTGTTTTTAAATTGATGTGACCAAATGTCAATACTAGATTTCTTCTTTAGTATCCCCCCCCCCCCCAAATTTTCCACATTATTTGTCATTTTGTAAATATTTATTAGTTTTTGTTCATTTTGTTCATTTTTCTACATTTTGGTTCTTTTAATGATTTAATTTTTGCCATTGCTATTTGCCATTTGTGTCTTACTTTGCTCATGTTACCAGTTATTTTGTTAGTTCTCAGGTTGTTAAAGGGTTAAACTGAATCACATGGAAGAGGGAAATATCTAAAACATGCAGGACACCGGCCCTCGAGGACTGAAGTTTGACACCTGTAGTGCATGTGTTTGGCTGTATTTCTTTAAATCAAGGTGGGAGCTGCTGTGTCATCAGATTTTTGGAATGTAAACAGCTATATATTTCAGTGGATTTATTTCATTCTTGTCTCTTTTATGTTCTTATCTGACTATACCCTGCAGTAGTCTACTTGTAGTCAAGCCTCTGGCCTTGACTGATACACCTGTTACAGGTCTCTATAGGTGGCCTTAGGTTATTTTCCGGTTCTGTGCCGCAGTTAAATACACATCCATCAGCTCTGTTATTCTTCTTCTGATGTCCTTAACATGGCTTACCATGGGGCCAGATAATGCACATGGCTGCTATTCACTACATTTACATTCACAGTTTACTCAAACTACATCCACTGCTCAACTAAACATTTTAATTGTCCTGGTGTCTTTTGTTTTAGTCCAAATGCACAAGAACAAATGTAAATTATTCCTAAAATCAAGTCACCTTAGCAATGATTGGTGGCAACATATATTCTTTCAGCTTCTTAATCTATATTTAGTGAACATTGAGCGAGCGTGTCATCAACCCAAATTTGTACATAGCATACTTTCTCTCTCCGTTTTGTGCAGATGAGATGCATAATAACCATAAGCTCTGGGTACTGCCCAAAAGAATGTGGTTGCTCAACAACCATGTCCAAGTGGAGCTGAGAAGGTGGTCCTGGGTCTGGGTCACCCACACTCCAAAATGGTACGATGATATGTGAATGTGATCTGTGCTCGAACCCGGAAGTGACCTCATCACATCATTCTACCAACGGAACCATAGATGACTCCTGTTGTCTCTTAAAAATCCCTTTAAGTGTCATGTTATCCCAGTGAGTGTGTGTTGTTTCAGTCTGTGGCTTCAGTTTACCTGTTTATACCTAGGTTTTAGTTTTGGCATTTTTGTACGTGGTTGCGACCGCATGTGTATTGTAATGGTTTCGGGGGTTCTCGCCAGCGTGTTTCAGTGTAATATAATCTTACGCTGTCAGTTCAAAAGGTTACGCTGTAATTAGTCTGCCTTTCAACTTATTTTAAATAAATGTGTACATGTTAAAACTAGCTTCTAACCACTGTTTTTGGAGGTACGGGCAGAAGTACAGTGAAAGTTAATGCGGGCAGGTAGTGGAATAAAAGCATATTCATGGTTGATCCACACAGTTGAGTCATTTTATTTTGAAGGGAGTTTTATATCTGCTCACACATTTCCAAAACACAGGACGTGACTTAACACACACGAACACGCACCGTACGTGTTCACTTAAGGGAACATGTACAGTGTGTGCTTTAACAGAAAATAAAGCTCGACAGTGAGCTCCTGGGTAGAGATGATGTCACTTTATGGGTCTTATGTACATGAGTACGGGTTTGTAAAGTGGAATGTGGGATCCTGTAACATTAGTATTAATCACTAATTAAGCCCCGTTTGGTTGTTCAGTAGACTTTAGCTGATTCCTTAACCTTTGACCCCTAACCCACTCCAGTGGTGGAAGAGACAGTCACACCCCCCACCTCCCTGTCATATGTTTAAAAAAAATACATCTGTAAACACGACACCAGTGTAGCATCAGAAAGAGTTTTTATCAAATCAGTGGATGTAGTTTCAGTGACATTAGTGTTCTTAGACATGATCACGTTGATCAACTGTATTTTCTGTCTAACCTCAGTGTTATGCTCAGTGTATTCTCACATTTGCAGGAATAATTAAACTTTTTGACATTCGTATCTTGTTTCTAAGGGAAAGTCAGTTTTGTATTTTAAAATGAGCAGTTTCACAAACATGTTAAATTAGTAACACCAGATTATCACTTTTACATTTTACTCATACCAGTTATCTACAGGTATATTATCATTAATATCAGTTATCTACAGGTATATTATCATTAATATCAGTTATCTACAGGTATATTATCATTAATATCAGTTATCTACAGGTATATTATCATTAATATCAGTTATCTACAGGTATATTATCATTAATATCAGTTATCTACAGGTATATTATCATTAATATCAGTTATCTACAGGTATATTATCATTAATATCAGTTATCTACAGGTATATTATCATTAATACCAGTTATCTACAGGTATATTATCATTAATATCAATTATCTACAGGTATATTATCATTAATACCAGTTAGTCTACAGGTATATTGTCATTAATATCAGTTATCTACAGGTATATTATCATTAATATCAGTTATCTACAGGTATATTGTCATTAATATCAGTTATCTACAGGTATATTATCATTAATATCAATTATCTACAGGTATATTATCATTAATACCAGTTAGTCTACAGGTATATTGTCATTAATATCAGTTATCTACAGGTATATTATCATTAATATCAGTTATCTACAGGTATATTGTCATTAATATCAGTTATCTACAGGTATATTATCATTAATACCAGTTATCTACAGATATATTATCAATATCAGTTATCTACAGGTATATTATCATTAATATCAGTTATCTACAGATATATTATCAATATCAGTTATCTACAGGTATATTATCATTAATATCAGTTATCTACAGGTATATTATCATTAATATCAGTTATCTACAGGTATATTATCATTAATATCAGTTATCAGTTGTCTCTGTGACACTAACCAAACAAAAAGGATATGGTTTTGTTTTTTTTTCTTCTCAGTAACGAAGTAAAACAAATCCTTGCAGTTAAATTGTCAATTTGTATTGAATCAAACTGAATAAAATCAGTTTGAATCGAATCGTTTACTAATTTTCATGAATCGAGATTTGAATCGTATCGTTTTGTGACTTTTCACTATTCACTAGGGGTGTGAATAATGACCTAAATCAAGAGCATTTGGAGCATCTGTGTGACGCTCATTGGCTGACATCTGGGCCGGCCGTGCGCATGTGCGTAGTGTCGGGCCGTCCTGGTTAAACTTACGCTGTACAAAATTCCTGGTGACAACCCTGGGTTTGTATCATGTGCGAATGTAGCCAACATAATTATTTTTAGTTAGTTACCTTATTGAGTTTTTACAATCAATGCATGGAAAACGTGTTTCTTATTTAAGTTTATTCTATTATTTATAGTTATATTTCTAGTTATATAGTCATAGCTATTATGTGTGTCTCTTTTTATTTGCTAAATTTCTCCATGCACTGTATTTTAATTATCTACTTTATATTTTGCTTCTGAGCTGATGCAATAAAATATCTGTACTTGTGCCATATAACAAATGACAGAGTTTCTGAATCTGAATTAATTAATTACATGCACTGCTGCTCATAACCAGGCTCAGCGTGAAGAGGATAGTTATGTTGTGTTGTAGATTTACTTGCATGAATGTCTTGAGTGTTATTTTGCTCTGTCATGCATGCATGTTCCTCATCTCCCATTCATTTAAATTAGTTTAATTTAGTTTTCCTTGGCTCTTTGTTAGTTTTATTTGTTTACTCTATCATTAGGTTGGTCAGTTATATGTTGTGTTAGATTCAGTTCATTGCTTCCTCAGCGGCTGTTGTTTAGTTCAATGTCAAGTATCATTTTTCTAATTTTCCTTTAGATTTGGTTTGGTTTGTTTGGGGAAATGGGTATTATTTTTGAGTCAGATTTATGCAAAAACTATTGGACCAATTTCAATGAAATGTTCAGGAAATGTGCAACATTTTGGTGAATGTAGATCAAAAGTCAAGGTCACAGTCACTAAAGATGTGTTTTTGCAATGATAAGTTCATGCAAATCAGGTAAAATGTGTGTGAGGGGGCGGGGTTTGTTTAATCGGTGGATAAGAATGGTTCAGCCCTGCTCATTTGTTTATTTTTCGTAGTCTCTGGTCCTTCATCCTTCTCATGAACTCCTGCTTTATTAATCCCTGTATATATTTTAGGCTTTTGCAGTGTTTGCATCATCTACATGTTGCTTGTACCACTATAACTCCTGCTGTTTTAACCGTGTTAACATTTATTTACAGCTTCTTTCTACTTTTGCTTGAATGCGCAGCACAATTTATAGACATGTTTTTTTTTAAGTTGTCAGCTACTTCATTATTTATAGAGGAATGCATTTCTCCAATGAAAATTATTAATGATTTAAGATTTTTTTTTAATTATTATTTATTTATTGGTGTGGGTTTGAAATAAATTAACTACACAGCCAGAGAATAGTCCTCCAGTTGAATAGCTAATTGGACTCCCTTTAGCTTTGGCTCCGAACTTTGCTATTGAAATATAATTTGAATATTTTGGGAATTAGAGATATTTAATGAACATTAGGCAGACCTTAATATTTCAACTTGTTATGGATATATGTTTTGTATGTGTGTGCTTGTGTATTAAGATAGACTGACTTCTAAGCCAATGAGGATGCAAAGGACAGAATGAAAGGGGTGGGATGATCTTGAAACAGGAAGTGCAAAAAGCATTTGTAGAAAAAGCAAGAGAAGCTGAAAAAATTCACCCAAAAAAAAGGGTGTTTTTTTAGGTCATGTTACCTGGTACCTCTATGTTTGAGGATAAAACCCTTGATGAGAACTTGGTTTGAATGAGGGAAAGATGCTATAGTCCAGGTATATACTCGGTTTGGAAAACCCAGTGGTGGCAAATCAGTTTGTGAAACTGATGTCTGAACCACTATATAACACTTTGATCCTAATGAATCCTGGTTCTGTCACTTTGCAATATGCCAGTGTCATCATCAGACAAAAATCCACTTATGTTCAGACCTGCTCATCCAGTATATTAAGGTTCTGCTCACCTATTTTTTGACACATAATATTGTGAAGCCAGACATGACAAACACCCAACACTGGTACTGTAGGCTCTCAGCATGATGGGTAATTCCTCCATCCACCACTTTTCTCACTCTAATACACTCATCATAGCTAAAACAGTGTCTTCTATCTAAATGACTTACCAATCAATTACCAATTACCAATTAATTAAACTCAGGTGGTGAGTTTTTGTATGTTTTTTAATATATATATTTTATGAGAATACTCATAACTACCCAAAAATACACCATTAACCAAAAGCATCTACTGATCTAAGGTCTTCAATGCTTTTGGATCCACTAGTTTTGTCAATATATATAAATAATTGTTGTCAAATTCAGTTTGTCATCTTTTCATGGAGATAAAATATAACCAATTTGGATGTTCAGAGGCTTCATACTGAATATAGAACCACAGTCTACAACACTGATTCACCACACAACAAATATGGGAGTGTTAACTATTCAGTGTCAGTGTTAGTGTTGTATTAACACCACATTGATTTAAAACAACACTGTCCCTGGTGCTTTTCTTACATTAATGTTGTTAAATCAGGTGTTGTTAATATTAGTGTTAAATTAATCCAGATTGGTGTCGATCAAATTACGTCCTTACATCGGAGTTCTAGAATGTTTGACGGATTGAAGAAAAATTTCCAAGCCAACCATCGCCATCTTGTTTTTCACAAGAGCCGCTGAAGTTGCTTATTCTTACGGAGCCCCTTAGAGGACATTGAGAGTGGGAAAAAAGAAAAAAAAAATGTTTCAAGTGTTGTGAAATCTCGCAATATTTTTGCAAAATCATGACTCTGCGTCGTCGCCATGTTTGCTGAGCAACATGACCATTACCATTTACTTTACTTACCATTAATATATCACCATGGTAACCCAGTGAATGTTAAGTGGTTTCTATTTCTAACAACAAATACCGTTAAACCAACAAAAAGTGAGTGTTAAATGTTTAACACTTTCAAACAGGTTAATTTTACACTGCATAGTGTGGACACATATAAACACTCTATGGGTGTTAAATTAACACTGGCATATTTGCTGTGCAGTAAAACTCAGAGTTGGATCAATGACAGTGAATGAATACACTGGGTTTATGTTCAATTAATGACAGATTTTACTACAAAAAGTCCCTTTTTCATTTATTTATGAATTGATATAATCACCGTTTAAGCTTTAATGAAAATCAACAATTAAATATAGGAAAATTATGCAATTTAAACTGAAAAAGGCTAAAATAAAGAGGATAATATTATGGTGATAAATGACTTAAGAAATATACTAGGTTAAGAAAAATGAATTTGGAAACTGCCAAAAAAATTCAATTCAGTTTTATTTTACTTCAAGCATACAACATCATCAAAACATCAGTCAACGTGGTCAACATTTTTTTTTTGTACTCAAACAGAAGTGGGTAAAAGTAACACTTACAAACCAATAATCCAATAGATTCTGCTTCCTATGGCCCAACACACCCCATATCTGATCAACATAAGCATCCATAACCATTTATCAACACATTGTCACCTCACACAATCTGATTTCCACAATCAGTTCAGTTCAATCCTATATACATATAACAAAAAACATACTATATGTACATACCAAATAAAGAAATAATGATACACTTTGATGCTAGAGCTGCCACCTGGGTCTCCTGCTCAGAATATCACACCTTCCTTTAACACATCAATCAACTTCCACTGTCTTCTGTTTTTTTACAATGGAGATATTGAATCTCAGATGTTGGCCACTCCATTTCAGACTAAATAATTTTGGTATATCTTTTGTGATACAGGGACTGGTCATCCTCGACTGGACTGACATTTGATGAAATCTGTTTCAACAAGGCAGGAAATCTGTTGGGCAGAAAGTCCAGCTGTCTGGGGATCCGAAAATGATGGGCTGTGTTTCAGGAGGTCTGGAGGAAAAAAAAAAAAAAAAAAAAAAGTTGTCTGTTGATTGGAAAAAACTTTCATAAACCATCTGCTGTTTTACTACAGAACCACCTGGGGCAGGTGTTCAATGACATTTTTATATGACGTTTTTTTTCATTAATGAAAATTTCAAACACAGAAAAATAAATCCATCTGGAAGAGGCAGATTTAAGTGTCAGCAGTGAAATGGCACACTGTCCCGACACCTGAACATAGATGTGTCACATATGATCTGGCAAATGAGAAGGAGTGACAGTTATGGGCTTTCAAATAAAATGCAAATTGAAAATCTGTTACAGTCAGTTCAAGCCAGAAGAATAACTGGAGCTCATCTTTAATTCATGGGAGCTCCCACAGTGCTGTGCCAGGGCAATCTCCTTCCTGCACCCCACTAAAAGCCAATTCCCAGAAGGGTCAACATTTCCCATTGGAAACAGCTGGACACGGCCCCCCCACTGAACATCTTCTCATCCTGTCCTCCTTCCTTCCATCCCTGAAGCATCTACTCATCCTAACAGTGAAGACACTGAACAATGGGCTCACTCTGGCTCAGCTTAGAGATTAGGAAGCTCCTCCAGTGAGGAACGTCAGGCAGATGTTCTAGGAGATAATAACTGTACCATTGGCAAAATACAAAAAAAAAAACATTAGAGTAATATTTTTGCTTTTCTAAATGGAGAGTTTAGGTTCAAAAACCATGTAAATACCAGTTATGTACAGCCTTAATATGTCAACTTCACAATAGTTAAATCCAATTTTCTGTAAAACCATATGAATAAAGTTAACTTACCCTTCGATTGTTAGCAAAACCCAGTAAATTTTATCATAGTTTCAATGGAAAACCATGTAGCATGTAGAGGAACAAACAGTGTCGTGCTCCAGATCACATGATGCACATACAGTAGTTGAAGTAATGAGGATTCTGCTCCGTTAATAAACCCCATAAACATCAACATGGTGAGAGTTAAGTTATTTGCTGCCTTTGACTTTTTTTTTTTTTTTTATATATCAATGGCACTAATGAAATGAAATCAGCTGTAGAGAATGAAAGCAGACCAAGTGGTGAGCATCAATGCCCTGATTTCACAGCTCTGGTGTGGTGAGGTCTGGTTGGGGTCTCATGGTTTTCATTTAATTTAATATATATTTAGAGTAGACTAAATACAAATATTTGTTTCCATATTAATGTTGTTTAACTCATATAATAGCAGTAACAACAAGCAGTTAAGTGTCCCAATATCTAAAATCTAAAACAACCAAACAATCAGAGACCAGTGTATGTCATGAATAATAATAATAATAATAATAATAATAATAATAATAATAATAATAATAATAATAATAATAATAATAACAATAATGATGATGATGATGATGATGATGATGATGATGATGATGATGATAATAATAATAATAATAATAATAATAATAATAATAATAATAATAATAATAATAATAATAATAATAATAATAATAATAATAATAATAATAATAATAATAATAATAATAATAATAATAATAATAATAATACAAAACAAAATAATAATGTGACACACCGTTCAGCCTTCAGCTACCACTAAACAGATCCACTCTATCACTAAAACTCACTGAACGAGAATAAAAGGAGCAAAAAAAAAAGATTCCCGTATGAAATAATAATGATCTTTTTTTTTTTTTTTTTTTTTTTTTTTACATAGTATATCCCCTGAAAGGCAATGTTTTTGGTTCTTCTTTTATTTGCCTGTCTGTCTTGTTTGTCACAAACTTTATGCAAAAACTACAGACACAATTTTCTTAAAATGTTCAGGAAAGGTGCAATGTTATCCAGAACAGATCCCATTAAATTTTGATGAATGTAGGTCAAAGGTCAAGGTCACTGAACATGTGTTTTCACAATGATTGCAGAAAAGGCAAATCAGGATTTTTTTCTCTGTCCTTATTCCTTCCTATATGTGGATATATCAAACTGTTGCATTTAGGGCTTTAATTTCCAACTGTTTTTTTTTTTTTTTTTTTTTTTTTTTTCTGTGATTTTTTTGTTTTTGTCTAGTCATGTCCATCCAGTGATTCACTCTACACTTATTTTCTTTTTTTAGATTAAGTCATGAATCCAAGCTTTTTTGGAGCAACAGGTTTGAAGGTGTTGACAGTTTACAACAGTGATTTCAAGCTTCATTTCTGCCTCTTCTGCTGTACACTTTAATTCAGAAGGTACTTTATCTGTTGAGGTTTTTTTTTCAAAACGAGAAAAGAATATAATTATTTTCAGAAAATTGGCACAGGTACGGAAAATTAGAGGCACAGCATGGTAAGGAATTTTAAGAAGCAAAGCTATTAGTAGAGGTACTGCATGTGCTAAAGTACATATCGATCTAATATTCTAATACAAAGTAATTCAGGGATTTCTATGAAGTGCATATATCATTATTGTTTGTGATATTGTGGCAGCCAGTCCCAGAAGATGAGACACGATGGCTCTGAATTTCAACAGTGTTCTCATCATACTTTTTCTTATCAAACTGTAATTTGCTTGAAGTAATTTCTTTCTTGATGCGCTCTTCTTCTCTGTAGTCACATCATTTGTTTCCGTATAGCATGAAAAAACTGAATAAATAGGAAAATCTGTAATGTTTCAATCATTTTTAATAATCAAAATATAAAATCCAAAGCTCAAACAGTAACATTTAATGACATCCAACATCATACTCTGTTTTGTAAAATTGTCCTTATGGAGATTTTAATTCAGAGCTTTCATGTGCAACCATTTCTCTGGAAATGGAGATACAGCTCTGAATCTGAAATGATCTAGTGACATTATTAAACATGGATCAAACTGCAAATGGAAGAGAATGCTGTAGATCAAAAATGGAGTAGAGCTGGTATGTTTAAGTCAGATGAGCTCTTTCTCAATTGTTCATTCCATGGATTTTTTTTTTCAGCCCCTCAATCAAGGACTTTCACTCAGATATCAGACAGTCTTTTTTTCCTTCTATTCAATCATATCTAAAGGGGGCTGAAATAGACTTATCGCTCAGTTCACATATGTGGCCCTGAAATTAGACCAGCAATGAATTAATATAAAGTCCAGAACAGCTGCAGTTCAGAAAAAGAATGAATGAGTGAGTGAGTGAGTGAGTGAGTGAGTGAGTGAGTGAGTGAGTGAGTGAGTGAGTGAGTGAGTGAGTGAGTGAGTGAGTGAGTGAGTGAGTGAGTGAGTGAGCGAGCGAGCGAGCGAGCGAGTGAGTGAGTGAGTGAATGAATGAAATCTTAACTTTATACTTAATGTAATTTCATCATGATCATTATTTTGGGATATTCTCTTACTCAGTCTAACAATGCCTAAATCATTCAAATTATATTTCTATTAATGCTATGACTGTTTTAAATCCATTTATTACACATTCT
This sequence comes from Siphamia tubifer, assembly GCA_020466265.1. Lineage (NCBI taxonomy): Eukaryota > Metazoa > Chordata > Actinopteri > Kurtiformes > Apogonidae > Siphamia > Siphamia tubifer. The sequence goes on along the minus strand of CM035790.1, from coordinate 26,151,753 downwards.
TAAAGGTAGTCATTTGACATTTGATAAGAGTAAACTAATTCTCCTCAGTGGCATTTACACTTAGATTAAAAATATTCAAGACTTTTCATCTTCATTGTTGTAACACCGTTCCCTCCAGAGCCTTTAATAATGCCAGAGTATAGACGCTACAACTCATTATAAAATCACATATATCTGAAGTGTGACTGCAGATGAATTTCCACGATTACTCCCAAACAGACGCTTCATGGCTGCCCTCTGTATTCTCTCACTTGCTTCACCTCAGCACCCTCGTCTGGTTTGGCTCAGCGTCAGCTCCCTCCTGCGCCTCAGATTTTCTTATCCTCACATTGAACTTCATTCAAACATCCTCATTAGAACAGAGGAGGAAGCTAAATATCCTGCACAGACACTGTAATTAAACCATGTATTATAACCCTGTAGGAGGAGAAAATAGCACTTTCATATTTTCCTCTTTCCACAAGTATAGCTTATGTTCAGATCCATGCATTTGCACATGTTTAATGGAAGCTAATCTCACTTTGCTTATGCAACAGACAGACTATATTTAAGTCATTTAACTTGACATTGCATGAAAATGTGATAAAAGCATCAGATTAGAGATGAGTTCATGTGAGCTGTCATTGAAACTTGACTTAAAACAATAATATTTGCAATAATTACCCCTATTTTTAACTCATTTTGGTCTAGATATAGTTTTTATAAAACCAAGATTACAACGCAGATTTCCTGATAAATTATTCATATGTGTCCACTACAGTTACATTAAGTTTCCATTTTAGAGCCTTTTTGATACTATAGTAAAAAAAAACACATTTATTATTGCCCCCACCGCCAAATGGGAGGCAATGTGTATTTTTTGTTTGTTTGTTTGGTCTTTGTTTGTTAACACAGTGCGTTTCACCCAGAATAGGATTACATTTTGGGAATGTTAAGTTAAATGGTTTTTTTTTTAGGAATTTCAAGCAAAAAAAAAAAAAAAGTTCCTCCCATTTATTTATAATGTCTATCACAAAACAATCAGTCAATACCTAAAAACTTAAATTAAAATATAACTAAAAAAAAAAAAAAAAAACAGTGGAGATAGAGACTTACTCTTATTGACAGATAGGAAACCTGGCATGGGCTTCAAAATGGGGTCATAAATGTTTAGTTTAAGTGACCCTTGAAAGGTCAAAATCAAGGTCATATGATTCAGAATGGCCATAACTCCAAGAAGAGTAGAGATAGACACTTGTATATTTGATCATTTTGTCAATTTTTGATTAGTTTAAGTAATCATTTCACCTTCATATATCACACTTATTGATCCAACCGGACATATTTAAATGTTTTTTTTTTGGAGCAGTAAGGGTTAACACTCATCTTTTAAAAACCTTTTAGCTTTTACTCTTTGTTTTTATTTCCTGAAAATGTGTGAAGACATACTGTATTCATTTTGATAATCAACTCCCTCCTCTGCGTGGGTGAAAATAAACACTTGTACAGCTTCGGCTCTCACCGTCTTTCTAATAGAACAATGTATTTTGGAAAGCCACATCCGCTCCATTCAATCACATCCGAAGGAGTTGATGTAAACCCCTATTGTGACTAAATCTCACCCACATATTCAGATGAGATTTACACACAAAACTGTCACGTTTACCACAGATACAGACACCAGTTTCGCTGGCTTCACTGTGACATTATCAAACAATGCCGTGCAACCCAATGAGGCTGTTTTACATGTCAGTGTAATTATTTATGTACTCGATTCACACTGTGTTTTTCCTGCGCCAGTGTGGGCCCAGTGTTTGAGTAAAGTCTTGAAGGTTACACACAGCACATCTGACTAATGGCCCGGTTCTCTGTACATGCTCATGCTAATCACTTCTCTGATTGATTGTGCTGCTCTAAAGCACTAATAGCGTCATTAGCTGGAGCTGTTGTGGCAGGTTTTGGCTCTGAGCTTTTTTTTTTTTTTTTTTCCCCGGCTAAGATTGTTTTTATCTTTACTTTTATTATTTAAGAAGTAGATTTGGACAGGTTGATTTTTTAAATCTAATCGGCTTTGATTCTTGGGTGAAAGACAAAAAAGTAAATCATACTATAAGTGAAGGTTCGTCATTAATGACACACGCTGCAGCACACATTACCGCTGGAGCTGCTGTTACCGTGGAAACGTGGTGACAAATGTTTTAACAAGAAAAGAGAGAGAGAGAGAGAAAAAAAAGAGGGAACATTACGGCAGGGAGATATGTACACATCTGAGATTCAGTGACAGATTAGCACCTGGATGTTGATGGCATTCGATGACAACATGAGAGTTATTGTCAGAAAATGTGCCAAAAGATGCATTTTGGTTACAAGTACCATTTCTGTGAATTTATGAGACAACTTAAAGATTTTGGGTGAGTAGACTGCAAAAACAAATCTTGAGGTTTTGTCTGTCTCAGCATTAAAGTGGTCCAAAATGGTCTTACTTTTAGTCTTAATGTGCACAATCATCATCATCGACATTACCTAGAACTGCATCTTGATGAAGCTGAAAATGTGAAACATCATTAAAACTCCTTATGTAACAAGTTACTATTTTTGGTCATTTCCACATGCATTACAAGACAGTGAGTCAAAAATCTTAGGTCCACTGTGGTCTACAGGGTCTGTACCTTCTCTGTTAGGTACTTTGATATAATGGTACTAATGTAGGCAATGGTATTCAAAGAGATAATGTGGATGTGGACATATGGGTCTGGTCTAAAACTACATGTTCCACTCACCTTACATGTGATTTTCTTATATTTTCTACGTATACTTGTATGTTGTATTTTTATTGTTACTAATTATAGGCAAGGTACTAAATATGGTAACTTCATTAAAGGTGCCCTGCCTCACAAAACCACTTTAACTTGTTTTTTTGTTTTTTTTTGGTAAATGTATGTAATCCCAGCGTCATAGGGTAAAAATCCTGCCATGTATTTGTTCCAACCACTCAGCAGAACTCCTCACCCAGGTAGATTAGAAGCAGTGGAATCACCTGTGCTAAGTCAACAGGTAGAACAATAATATAGTGGACCCTGGAGAAGTGGGTATTCTCAAAATGTTTTTTTAAGTAGTCCAGAAAAATATCTGGTTGTGGCATTTTATAAAGAGTGACATATTTAGTTTACACCAAAATTGCTAATGTTAGCTTTCCATAGCATTAGTCTTTCATAACATTAGCCTATTTGAACTATTGGTAATAACATCACAGTCATCTGACCAGTAGTTTAAAACACTAACTAATTTACATACCACCTTAAAACTTACCTTAAAATGATTCATTCCATGAAAGTAGGTTCAATATTATGACACTCACTGTGAGTCTGAAATGGAAGCATTGTTGTCATGTTTACCTTCCAAATGTTCATTATAGTCAGTTTAAGGTGCTGTTGCTCTTTTGTAATTCATAGTTTGAGTTATTGTTTGTTCAGTATTAATTGTCAGCCTTGTAAATACAAACTGGACTGACTGTGCACACTCAGATTTGTGCAGTAATTTCGTGAACACAATCTCGTGTCTCGTCTCGTCTCATGAGCTGAGTGTCTCGTCACACCTCTAATATTTTCAGATCTAGAACACTTTAGTATTCTTTGTATTGTTGGAACATGCTGTATAATTAAACTCATGGCCTGTATGTTTGACACACCTGACCTATACAGTATATTTTTTCTATTACTATAAATTTTACGTTATATTTGTTGCATCATACATAGACATACCAAAGCTTTTTTTTTTTTTTTTTTTTTAAATGGTTGTTGTTTATCATGTGAACCAAACATAATAATGGACACGAGACAACAACAAATAAACTAAGGGTCATTGAAAATAATAGAAAACTAAATCAAACCAAAATTGAATTGCTTCATGGAAAGAAGTGGATCAGAGTGAAACAGGAACAGGTGAACCAGCAGGAACCCAACAGGAAGCATTTCAAAATAAATCAGGATCTAACAATTATTATTTTATTTTTTTTATTTTATTTATTTATTTATTTATTTATTTATTTATTTTATTTTATTAATTTTTTTTTATTGCACATAGTACCCAATATAGGATCTAACAATTATTAACAAAACTAAACTAAAATTATTGACAGTTTCCACATGGAACAGCTGAGTGGTTGCCCCCCCCCCATCCCCCCACCCTAACAACTACACAGCATTGTAACACTGGTGCAGTTCTAACTTTAATTGAAAGAAACATCAATATTCTAACAATACTTTTTACTTTTCCTTGAATGTCGTTGTGCAAATAAAATAGAACTTAGACTTCTGCTTGAACAATACAAATGTACTCAACATGACTGCTCACTGAGACAATATTTGATGATAAGCCTTCACACACCCCCTGCCCCCTCCCCCAAGTTTGAGAAGCACTGACTTAATGCAATATATCACTAATGCATCGGGTGAACAAAAACTATTTTGCACTAATGGATGTTTTTGGTGTTGCTTAATTCACTGTCTTCTTGTGTAAACATTAACCAAGCATTACATAATAAATAGAATGAATAGAAAGTCGTATGCTTCCAAATTTTAAGTGTAATTTGGCAAAATGTCATGTATGATTACAGGGAATTAACCCTATTATGAGCTATGCTGTTGTCAGAGCTACAGAGCTTCGTCACATGGTGCAACATTTGAATCTCGTGACAATGAAATGTATTGCAAAGTAACTACAGATTCTAAAGCATGGATGGATGTTTGGACTCACCTGTTTTTTTTGTTTTTTTTTATTTTCATGACTATTTACAGTTTAGATTCTCAGTGAAGGCATCAAAAGTGAATGAATGAATGAACACATATATAGTTTTGTAGTTTTAAAAAAAGTGACATAACTCAAAGCATGTTTTATATAATTTAAATTATTAAAAATATATATATTTTACTTTTATTATTGTCTTGTTGGCTCTCAATGAGCTTCATGAGGCAATGTTTTTCAAATGTCTCGACAGAGTTCATAGTGATTCTGAGCACTTGTCGGTCATCTGATGTTATTTAAAAGTGAAATGTCAAACAAAATTCACTTTTTTTAAGCACTTAAAAACATGTGTATTTTTGTGTATTTCAGGTGTTGAGGAATGCAGAACATTTAATTTTCTTCTCTCGTAGTGCTCTATATTACTTTTGGGTCACATATAGTTTTTAGTTTAGTTTTCTCTATTTACTATTATGTCACAGTATTTGCTTTGGGTCTGGTAAATAAGGTCATGGACTACCAAGTAAATAATTTCACGAATCTACCATTGTTTTTCTTGCAGCGATTTTTTTCGTCCCAGTTCAGTTATGTCGAAGTTGTAAGTGGACGAAGGAAGTCAAAATGTTTCTTATTTCACCCCTCAGCATCAGGGTGTCTTCAAAATGCCTAGTTACATTTTATTTTTCTCAGAACCATACTGATATCAGCAAACTCCACCAGTATCATGAGGGATTTTCTCAAAGACTTGTATATAAATAAGATACACTTTATCAAATTATTGTTGATTGAATGTGAATGTGGGTGTTAAATGTATGGACACTATAATTAATAGTTATAGAGATAGATGGATAATAACACCCCCAGATGTGGTTCTCCAGGTAACCTTTTCATCCACATTTACACGAGTGTTGTCATTAATAAATTGTTGTGTATACAGAGACACAAGAGTGTGTGGAATTCAACTTGATATTCGTGCCAGGCTGTAGATGGTGCTGTGATAGAACAGTTTTATCAATGCACATGTGTAACCGCAACATTTTAGCATTTTTGACCGTAAGATGGAAGCACAACAGCGGATAATTTTTAAAGTTTCCACTCTTTGTGTTTTCAAACCAGTAAAAACTCAGTTCTCGTGAAAACGAAAGGCACTTCCAATAAAATATTTAGTTTTTTTTTTTTAGAGCTGCAATCCTCCTCATGTAAACAGCCCCTAAAGCATTAGAGTTCTACTTTACACAGACTATACTGTAAGTGAAAAGGAAGCATGATATGTCCACTTTTAACTCATTGACTACCAGCTATGTTCAGAATAGAGAGCTCGATACTGCCAGAGTTTTTGGCCATTTTCACTGAACTGTCAAGACCCAAAAAATAGGTGTCCCAACACCTTGTAATGCATTGTTCCCTGGTATTCATGCCAGATGTTCACAACTTTTACTATGTACCAAACCAGCACATATGCACACAGACGAACAGCAATAATACTACTACTACTACTACTACTACTAATAATAATAATAATAATAATAATAATAATAATAATAATAAAAATAAATGTTATTTATTAGCCCCTTTCAAAACTCTCAAGGGGCTTAACAAGCAGAATAAAAACAGTAATGCATTTACCAGATATGTGGGGATGAATCTGCCACCTCACCCTCATCAATCGCGGTCACGACACTCTTACTTGCAGATCCACTGCCAGACAAACTCTCTGCTTTTATTGTTTTGGGTTTTTTTTTTTAATCTGCTCTATTTCATCTTCCTCTTCTGCATTTTCTCCCTCACTCTCTCAACTCGCCAACCTCTGTCTTCTTCAAGGCACAAATCTACAGTTGCCTTTTATTGGAAAATACCACTTCTGTGCCCAACTGGGACAGAAATACATTGGCCACAAGTCTGAAATTCACACATGATGGACAAGACTTTGATCCACTGTGCCCATGAAAAAACGCCAAAGACATATATATATATATATATATATATATATATATATATATATATATATATATATATATATATATATATATATATATATATATATATATACATCTTTAGCAGTTAATGAGTTAAATGAGAAGGTTTTGACTGGTAGTTGAAGACTAGTGTCACTATTTCTGGATGTTTCTGTCTGTTCTGCTGGATAGTGGTGAGGCATGTTGTTGTTGTTTTTTTGTTTTTGTTTTTTTCTCCAGGACATTGTGATAACATTGTGCAGTTGACCTTTGACCCTACTGTGATTTTTTTTCTTCCCCTTTATTAAATGATAAATGCAGTACTCATATATTGCACCTTTCTGCTTCAGTGCTTCACCTCAGTTTACAATATGAGTCTCAGTTATTCATCCACTCACAGCTGCCACCAGGACCCACTCAGGTGTCACTGTTGGATGACTCCCACAGCATCCATGTAGTCTACACACATGTTTGTCATGGCTCTGTAACCTTGACCTTTTTCTTTTGATGACTACATTCTGATCAGATTGCTCCTCAGTCAGGGCCAATGTTTGGGTCAAATCTGATGAAATTACCTTGAGAACGTGACGCACACACATCATGAAAAGGAAAACGCCTCGGGCTGCACCTGTCATCGCCATGGAAACATATGAAAATGTTTGGACGCTGTTTCATTTACTGATGAGGTAGCGTACACAGGTAGCTCTGTTCTAAAGGTAAGATATTTAAATTCGGGTCTAAAATGTCAATCATTACGTTCGGGTCCGGTCGGGCTCGGGCTTCTCTCTCTCTCTCTCTCTCTCTCGCTCATTTTTTCTTTTTTTTTCTCCTCTGTAATATATGAAGTGGATGAAACCATGTATTGTCAGTCGACCTCTGTATTTTATTCTGTGGTCCCAACAATAACACAGTTAACAACACCTTAAAGTTACAGCGCCACCTAGAGATCAAACTGGGAAATGCACTTCTGATATTCCAATACACTACATCTGTGTAATAAGCATTATTTCATTATGTAAATGCATTTTATCATGATAATAAAAATATGTATAGTATTTTCCTGCCAAAAATATTATGGGATAAATTGAAATTTCGGGTTTGCTTCAGGCTCGGGTCTGTAAATCAAGTTAATTGGTCGTGCTAGGGCTGGGTCGGGCTTTAATGCCTGCGGGCCTGGGTCGGGTCGGGCTGGATTTTTTTTAGGCCCGATCTTACCTCTACTGTGTTCTATATGTGCTGCTTGGTTTCAAAGGTGTGTCAGTGAAATGAGTGGTGAGTGGATGGCCGAGGGGAGCAGTAAAGGGCATGGATGTGTGTAGAGAGTTGTTGGGATACTGCCAAAGTGTCAGAGAGTGTTTAGCTTCTGTCAGCCAGAGAAGATTATTAGTTTAAGTAGAGCTGATGTTAGAATCACAGGAACATGGTGTCCAGTAGAAAAGCCTCATATCACTTGTTTCTTTTTTTTTCTTTTTTTTTTTTAACAATAACAAAAGCATATGTTCTAAATGAATTATTAATCAAACTCTATAAATTCTAAGAGGGTTTTTTACTCACATAGAGGGTTTATTTATTTATTTATTTATTTATTTCTTGGCTCATCCACTGTTATGATGTGATTAGCTTTTACTTCAAATTTCTTCTTCTGCTCCCACTAAATATGAGTCACGTTTCCTCAACGCAGCTGCATTTCCATAAATCTATTTAATCCATAAAGAACCTGTGCTTATTTTCTTGTGTCAGTTCCCAAATGAAAGTTATTTATCACCCATTTATTATAATATTATCCTTTTTTTTTTTTTTTTTTGCATGTTATAACTATGAATGAGGCGTTTTCCTGTGTTAATTTTACTGATTGTCAACATGTTCATAAAAACTCAGATTGAAGTAAATTTTTTATTATATTAAAAACAGAGAAAAGTGCAGAAAAGCTTACTTTTTTCTTTAAAATATGTCATTAACTAATCATAAACCCATTATCTCTGTCCACTGTCATAGGTCCAACTCCATAGGTTTTACTGATGAATCAGTTTTGCAGAAGATAATGGTGTTTCCACGGTAACTATAGAGTCTCTGAACATCCAAATGATCATGTAAAGCTGACAAACTGAATTTTACATGCATTATTATTTACATACGTTGATAGGATTAGTTGATCAACGGGTGTTAAACAGTTTAGATCAGTAGATGGTTTTGGTTGGTGATGAGTATTTGACATTTTATGGATCAATATGAATTTTGAAGTTTCACATCAGAAAATGAAAACGTGCAAGAAATTACTCAAATTTCTTTAAAAAAAAATGTTTTCTTTGATCTGCTTTTGAAGTGGTATTTGATTCTGTGGAGGACTAAATAGATATTCACTTCAACATACCAAACACCCATTATCAACCCACTGATGGATTTATTGAATGTCATCTGATAAAGCTTTAAAACATGACTCAACTACAAGTAAAAAGCCTTAAAGAGCCAAAACAGAATAGTCTAATTATTTAACTGTTTATTACAGACATGTGTTACTGCACCACTTTACAGAAATGCTTATAATTCTAATTATTTTTGCTGAATCCAAAAGCATTTTGAAATAAAGTAAAGCTGAATATAAAAAAAAAAATAAGATATGGAATTCATAAGGATCCTCATACGTGACCTTTATATTTTATCTACATTTATCTCACTGAGTAAGTCATCACAGTCTATGTAAAGTGCTTAACATCTCTCAAAAGCATTGAGCTGTTTTTGGAGATCAAGTCATTGAGAGCAGTATGTATTACATGTTTAAAAAAAAAAAAAAGCAATATATTATAAAAAGAAATAAATTGGAGTTAATATTGCAGCATTATTAGCAGCTCTATTTGGCCTCCAAGCACTAAAAGCCAGCAGATACGTCTTCAATTCACTTTCACTCTATTGATTTAAAGCAGTTAGTCATTCGTTTGCTCTTCATTACTTTATAATGACCTCAGTCATTTTGCTTATATATATATATATATATATATATATATATATATATATATATATATATATATATATATATATATATATATATATATATATATATATATATAAAATGATAATTCAAGGTTTGAAAGGTAGAAAGACACTGACCTGTTTTAATTATGTTTTCAGTGTTAGTTTTGTGACTGTGCTTTATGCTTGTACAAGTCCTTATCCTACAAATTAAAATTAAAATCCTATTTTAGACATGCTGGTTTAGTAAAGTTCAAATGTAAACTTCAAGTATGTTTTTTCAGTCTCTGTATTAAGAAATAATCTGAAAAGTATGAACAGTATTAACCCATAAAAAGACCCAGTTTTTGGTAACTCCCAAATTCCTTTTTTTTCTCTCCTATATATTTAGCTTTTATTAAGTGATTTGTCACTATATATCATAGAATAATCCTTTGTATTTAGTGTATTTTGTATAATATGAAAAACTGTTGGTAAAGAGGTTGCATTGACTGCATGTAGCCCCTGACAGCTATACACAACCTACAATAATGTACAATTAACAGTAATATACAGTGCAATTAATCAATCCCATGTGCAATAGTGTCTATAGTGTATAATATTGTAAATAGTGTGCATACACTGTAGATTTTGCAGTGTTAATTTGGAGACAATGGGACCAAATACACTCTAGAAGAAGTTAAATAAACTCTCTAAGTGTTGATTTAACACTGCAAAATTTACTGTGTAGAATTTTAGAGTTTTTAATACAATTTTTGTCTATTCTGTGCTGCTGTAAATGTGGAATTTCTCCTAATCTAATTATTTTAGTTTTTTTAGGCCTATTTAATGATGAATAATTTAGTTGTTATAATAATTTTGGCAAGTTTTGTTATTAGCATTAGGCTCCACCCTGAAAGGTCTGATTTGAACAGTTACGTCATTGTTGTTTTTTTTCCATATGATGATATTTTGAGTTTATGGTTTTTACATCTCTTTTCTTGAGGCAGAAATATTAATGGACGACTTGCACATGTTCGAAATAAATCATTCAAATCAAATCAAATCAAATCTTTGAATAAGAATGTTTGTGGCAGGTTTGAAAAGTTTTTTTTTTTTTTTAATTGTGATTACTCTATCAAGGAATGGTGGAGTTATATTATTGCTCGCATTTGTTTATCTGTTTGTTTGTTTGTCAGTCTGTTAACAATATGAGTCAAAAGGTTATGGCTGAAATTTTCAGGAAATGTTGATAGAATAACATGATTAAAATTTGGTTAAGATGAGCGGAGGTGTGTGTATGTGTGTTTGTGTGTGTGTGTGTGTGGGGGGGGGGGGGGGGGGGGGGGCAGAAGTGAAAGGTAAGGTGGGGGCTGATCTGCTTTTCTAGTCTGACATTTTATACCTGGTGTCATATATTTTCCTGTTGTTTCTTGTCAAAAGGTCAGAGGTCAAACTAATGATTTTAACCTTTAGAACACATTGAATTCCATTTGTGTGTGTCTTAAAGAAGAGAATGAGAATGTATCACTAACTCCATGTCATTTAATTTAACGTGACCTCTGACCTGCAACTTTGGAACAGTTTAGGAATAAGTACAACACACTGCTGTTTATCTGCTCTTATTTTAAAAAAAAGAAAAAAAAAGTGAAGTGATGCAAATGAGCTGTTCCATCCCACAGCGTTTTACCCTCAGCTCGGTGCAGGATTGTTCTCTTTCTGCCCAAAGTTAAATTACAGCTCAGTTTAATGTTGAGTTTTACCTTCAGAGTCTTTTCTACTATAATTTCCTTTGAGTCATGACATCTCCTGCCCCAGAGGAACTGCTGCTGTCATCTACAGGTAAAACCATCTCTGATGATATTTCTCGTTCTGGGTGAAAGTATTAAAAACTTTACAATCCAGGGCTTGACACTGATGTTCTTTTTTTATTTATTTTTTTTATACTAAGCTGAAAAGTTTAGGGGCGCATAAAGAAGTTCAGCAAATCAACTGAAGGTTTATAAAATGATGTGTTTCTTTTTTTAATAAAAGGTTGTGAGCGACACTTACAAGTAAAATGATTTGATTTATTGGAATAAAAAAAGCTGGGTTTTTAATTATTTCTGCCTCCAGCATGATTTAATTTTGTACTTTTAGAAATGAAATCCTTGTACTTTTAAACCTTGAAATCACAATGAGTACAGAGACAAGACTATATGTAATTTGCTTTAAAATGTGTATTTTATCTGTTTAGAGGTGTATTACATTTACGATTGGTGTAAATTAAGAAGAATAAATAAAGGGTTGACTTTTTTTATATTTCATATAGCTCCAAGTAGACATGTTGTTTTTTATTTTGCTGTTCCAGAGCATTTTAATGCAACTTTTAACCCTTTAGCTCCTGAGACTTAAGTAATTTCACAGTAAAGAATAAAATAAGCAACAAAATGAACAAAAACTGCCAAAGTGATCAGTAAAATGAACAAAAATGAATAATAAACTATGTAACATGAACAAAGTAAGACACTAACAGAACACAATTGAAAAATTTTAATAAAATAAATATACAAAATGTACAAAAAATAAGCAACAGCATCAACAGAAACTAATAAATATTCACAAAATAACAAATAACATGAAAAAAGGAAAAACAAACAAACAGAAAACAAAACAAAATGAAGTTTTAAAAAAGGAATAAATGACTAGAGTTGTCATTTGGTTCCAGTAGTTTTAGTTTGAGCTTTTTCTTTTTCTAAATTAGTTGCTTTTCAACACCTGTACATCAGTTCCATGAGCAAAATGATCACTAAAATAACACTAAAAAACCTTTAATTATTCAGAATTATTATACTAAACCATCCATTCAGAACGTGTCAGTGCTGATGCATCAGGGGTTAAAGGTTTAAAATATTAGCCAGTGTTACTTTGTTAAAGAGTAAATTCAAATTTGAACCTGAATGTGTTGTTGGAGAACATAAAACATCATTCGTTTTGTGATTATTATTTTTTCTACATTCCTTATCATATTCCTTATCCATACATGGCAAAAAAAAAAATCAAGAAATGAATATAAAACACAACAAAAATATATGTAAGGTGAAAAGAACGTACATTTTAGAACATTAGAACATAAGTGATATAATGCTCCTTATATTAGTACCATTCCTTCATGGTACCTAACAAAGCAGGTAGAGGTGAACCTTACAGACCATGTAGACCACATGTTGTTACCTCACTGTCTTCTAACAGAAATGACCAAAAATAGTCACTTGCCCAATGAAGGATGAAGGAGACAAAATCATTGGAAAAAAGCTAAAAATACACATTTTCCTTTTGCAACTCTTCTCACACCCCAAAATACCAGGTTAAATATCAACACTTTTTCAGTGATTGGTCATTATATCTGTCAATCATATATTTAACCCGCCTACCTCTGTGAAAAAACACTAAGCACCATATTTATTTATTTTTTTTACTATGTGGTGCATTAGGAAGGGTTAATATTCCACATTAAATAGAATATTCTGAAAACCAACTGGACTTTTTCATGTTAAAAAAAATGATGTAGTGCTGCAGCTTTAAGAGCCAATGCTTTTAATGTTGGGTTAACCTTGGGCACACAGGTCACAGTACGGCTACGTCAGCACTATTGGGCTTATTCAAGATCAAGAACTGTAACTGAATGTGATGAAAGGTTCAGTAGTGGATGAGTTAAGCCGAGGGGACCTTAATACAGCTTTTAGATGTTTAAGTATTAGTAGTAGATGCAGTCAGAATCAGCACCGTTATAAGGTCTGAAGGATGAAACGTCTTTGCTTCTTATTGTTCTTAGGTAAGATCATAGTTTAAGGTTATCCTATTATGCACATAAGCCAGAAAAGACAGAAGCCAAGTAGTTTATGGTTGATTTAAAGCAGTGATTTCCAACCTTTTATGGTTCGTGACCCCATTTTAACATCAAAAAATTCTGATGACCCCAGTGGTATCATTGACTTTATATAACCAAACGATGTGGAAAGAAGATTTCAACAATTCTCATACTTGGTGTTATCACCTACAGCCAATCGTTTTTCAGATCTCTGGAGGTCAAAGGTGACATGTTGCAAAATTAACTTGTGTAACACTGTGTGTGTGTGTGTGTGTGTGTGTCAAGCATAGACATATCACGCTATAACTTAATCAGTACTGGATATATTATCATAATATTACACGCACTGATGCATATATATGAAATCATCAATATTGCAAAAGGTCAAAGGTCAAGATTGCATTTAGCAGAAAGGTCAACATCATATTATTGGCTTTAATTCAAGTCATAGAAACTTGAGACTGGCACAAAATAGAGGCAAGATTAGGCATTCTCTGAATATTTGTCATTTGCAAGAAATTTTAGGGGATCCCATGTGGGGTCCCGAACACCCAAAGTTGAAAAACACTAATTTAAAGAAAATGTTCAACCATTATTTTCTTTTAATTGTCACTGTAAATGTTGGAAATGTTGCTTACATATTTTTTTTAACTCATTCATAAAACTACACTTACATAGATTATCTCCAAATCCACATTCTCGGGACATTCTGAAGGTTCGGTCATGTTTATATTCGAAAGCAATACTTAGGGGTACATCCCTGAACACCCCCAATCCTCTATCAAACAGCTGATGTCATAACACGAGGCCTCCCCAGGTCGTGACCTTTCATTTACACTTGATTTGAAGTCAATCACACAAATAGTTCCAAATATAAACAAAAGACTGTTTAGTCATTTTAAACTTTTGAGCGCCCCCTTGTGGAAAATCTAGAAATGGTTAATCAGCCCAAATCAAGTCAGTTTTTCCTCTTCATTAATATGGAAAATATGGAATTTCTAAACTGAATATATTTCAAGTTAACATAAAAAAACATAATATACCTGATACTTAGTTTGGAAAAGTAATTACTGTGGTAAGTTTCCATTAGTTTTTCTCCTTTTATACAAGGGCGTCACAGCCATTTAAAATGTGGGGGTGTTCTAGGTTGTGGCACATGAGTCTATCATGGGAAAATTAATGAACAATTATCCATTAATGGTTAAATTTTTTATATAAAAAAAAAAGTAATGTATGGCCAAAAATAATAACAAAAATGTGTTTTTCCTCAATTAAACATTTATTCAATTCATAAGTCAAAATTATGTGATAAAAAGTCACAATTATTAGATAAAAAGTCAGAATTATGTGATAAAAAGTCAAAATTATGTGATAAAAAGTCACAATTATTAGATAAAAAGTCAAAATTATTAGATAAAAAGTCAAAATTATGTGATAAAAAGTCAAAATTATTAGATAAAAAGTCAAAATTATTAGATAAAAAGTCAAAATTATGTGATAAAAAGTCAAAATTATGTGATAAAAAGTCAAAATTATGTGATAAAAAGTCACAATTATTAGATAAAAAGTCAAAATTATGTGATAAAAAGTCAAAATTATGTGATAAAAAGTCAAAATTATGTGATAAAAAGTCAAAATTATGTGATAAAAAGTCACAATTATTAGATAAAAAGTCAAAATTATGTGATAAAAAGTCAAAATTATGTGATAAAAAGTCAAAATTATGAGATAAAAAGTCACAATTATTAGATAAAAAGTCAAAATTATGTTATAAAAAGTCACAATTATTAGATAAAAAGTCAAAATTATGAGATAAAATGGATTTTAAAAAAATCAAACACTGATTTTACAGACACTGTACCAGGGGGAACATCACTGAAAAAAAAAGTTTAAGACCCACTGGCTTAGGGTATATGTCACAGAACAAGACATAGTTTAACATTTCTCATTACTTACTGGTTGACTGTTTGCTAACACCGTGAAGAAGAGCTGTTTACATTTCGCCCAGGGAACTGAGGTGCGCTTCATTTATATATGCTGTTGTACCATCCAGGCGGGTAAACAGTTTAAACCATAGATATTGTAACATCCCTGCAATGTTATTGATGTTTGTTTGGTGTGATTGTGACCGACAGTAACTGTTTATCCTAAAATAAAAAGTAGGTGAGAACAACTCTGTCCGTTTCCTGGATCCAGTAACGATACAATATATAACATTAGGAAAAAGTGGGGTTTATGAAATCATCTGGTTGGAGAAGTGGGGGTATCGCAACACCCCCATCCCCCACAGGTGTGACTCCCATGCTTTTATGGATCACTGACCAAACTACTCACTTGACAATAAGACTTTTTTTTTTTTCTCCAAACTAAACTTTTCTATCTATGCAGAAGAAAAGTTTCAATATTTCGTCTTCCCTCAGGTGTTGTTTTCCTTTCCTATTTTCTTCTTCTGTCTCAGCAACATTTCCTGTCAAATTGCCATGGCTTGTTAGTCTGTGATTTGTATGACACTTATGTCTGCTGCCCTTATTCTGTTTTATTGGGGCGTATCCAATTTAACATCAGAACACTTTTCATCCACGTATTCAGGTGGATAAAAACACATTTAACTGTCGACACACGTTTCATCAATCCCATGTAGGATCTTCCTATTTTCTTCTTTATGTTCTATACAAGAACAAACACAAGAGGAAACATTAGAAAATACATGGTTTCAAAGAATGTTTATTCATAAGGACACACCATAGGGACATTTCATGTTTATACTAAATAGAGTTATTTTAAGCATCACTTTAAACTGCATAAATAAGCTGTTTTCTGCTCTTTTACATGTTACTTTAAGCATATAAATTGATCTGAAACACTATGTAACATTCAGCAGAGACTAAAACTCTGCGACGTCCACACTTTAAACAGTAGGAAAGGTGTTAACTATCGGAGCACAGGAGGGAGCTAGTGTTCCGGTCATAAATGAGCGCTGCAGAACAACATCTATAATCAATCACAACCATTCAGAGATGACAGAAAAAAAAAAATCCCAGTTAAGCCTTCATATTCTCCTCTTCAGCACAAAGAAAGCCATTTTGAGACTCGTCTATGAAATCTGACAACAAGCATTAAATTTAATCACGATTAAATGAAAGGCTACCATGAGGCCATCAATCTTTGATTTAATCAGCAGTTATTCAAGGTCTTATCTTCTCTATTCCTTCAGTAGCTAATGTGTTTTGCATACCCCCCCCCCCCCCCACCCCTTTTTTTTTTTTTTTTTTTTTTACTCCTGTGGGTGCTTTTTCTCCCACCTGAAAAATATTGTTTCACTCATATTAGAAAACTTATAACACAAAGAACAGCCATTGATCTTTTTTTTTTTTTTTTTTTTCCTGCCATCACTGTCGTTTCCAATCAAGTCCGACTTTTTGATGAAAGGCAACCTCTCTACATGATACACTGCTTTTTACCCAATTACCTCATCCTTCATCCACTCACTGGTGTCACAGCCTCACCTGTTGTTCCACAGACAAGGCTAGCGTAGCTCCGCCCCTGCCACTGTCGGACCATTAGGCAGTTTTCAACCCACATTCTCCCAAGTATTCTGTGCCTCATTAGCATGAATCTATGAATGTTTAATTGTGGTTTATATTTACAAGCCTCTCTCTGGTGATCAGGCCTCATCTTTCATGACCAGTACACCCCTTGTTGTGGCCTTTGATCTCACATAATGCTGCTGATGAAAGTGCACATGTCAGGAATACGTTCTATTGTAGCTATATAAGATACTGTGTAATAGTATGTGATGCCTGAGTTGGCTTTAACCCTAATTAATCAGTGATTTCCCTTATGTTTTAGAATTGCAAATTGGATATGTTGAGCCTTTGAGCTATTCTTTACACTGACTGCATATCTGGACTAAGAAACCCTCTTTATGACTCCAGGCTAATTATTCAGCCTGTGGATCCAGGCTGTGGAAGGCTGCCTTTGACTCGCTCGCTGTGGGCTGCATGTGTGTGTGTGTGTGTGTGTGTGTGTGTGTGTGTGTGGGTGTGTGTGACTTCAGCGTACAATAGGTGTAAAGGGGCAAGAGTGCACATGCATGCATTTGACATTTTAATACTGTGTTCTTATTTTTTTTTTTTGTGTGTGTGTGTGTGTGTGTGTGTGTGTGTGTGTGTGTGTGTGTGTGTGTGTGTGTGTTTTTTGTTATTCCAGTCCGTTATGTATTATTCATGGTTATGCTTTAGTCTTTCAACGTGTGTTTCATACTCCTGGATTTGGCTTTTTGGGAAAGATGTGCTCCATTGTTGGTTGCATGTATGCACATGATGTTGTGGGTTTTAAGTTGATTTCTTTTGACAGTGTGAAATGTTTCCTCAGGCAGATGTGTGTGGGGGGGGGGGGGGGCTATATAACTCCTGAGTTAAAAATGTCTGCTTTATTGCATATTTAAAGGCAAGATCACAGTGGTGTTATTTATTGTTGCTGAACGTCTACAAAAGCAATGAATACCAACGGATACACAAGTCAAAATAATGTCAAGCTTGTACAATATGATAAGCAGCAGAAAATTACATATTTTCTCTTGTTACCGGTGTTTTATAATAATTTTGCTTAGAATCAGTGACTCATGATATGAAAGTATATCACATATTATGACAAAATACACAGTGTGAGTACTGTTCTGGGTTTTTCAATTTGTGGTCTATGTTGCAAAAATACTGAAGGGGAAAATTAAGATGTTTTCAGAAGTAAATGAAATATAAAATAGATTCTGTACTCACCGAAAATGAAGATGTTCTCCTCTGTAATTGGCAGAAAAATGTTCATGAATACTAATAAGTCAAACCTGGATTTTTTTTAATAGAAGTAAAAAACAAACAGATTTGCATTAGAGTAGTGAGTGTTGGCTCAAACACTTCCTGTTTTAGTCATTTTGGATGAAGCCTTTTGAAGTTTACTGTGTTGGATAGAGATAGTTTGTTCGATAATGACATATTTGCAAATCAAGTAGGAACTAATATGTCACATTTCCATCAAAATTAGCTTTAATTTGACTAAAATAGTGTCTTTATTCTTAAGTTTTGGCTGCAGTGATTAGACATGTAAAGAGTCTGTCTGAATTTTCACACAACTTTTCACTCCATCTTTCTGCTGCTTTAATTGTTGGAGCTTTTTCTACTATTCACTATCAGACAGGAATTTATTTTGTAAATGGTAGCAACACATGTTTGAACAAGGTTCTGCATCTTAATATTGAGAAAGCAAATACCTTTAAATAATGCAGAGATATTCTTTATCACTATAATAACTTTAATAGCTTTGAAACACCAAGCATTCTCTATAAAATAAAGTATGTGACCTGATAATCTGGCCATTTAAAATAAAAATGTGAATAAGAACAAACTCAAATATTTCTAATTATTTGTAGAAAATCATTTTGATCTTTTTTCTCTTCAGAGCAGTAGCATTTTTTTTTTCTGATTCTATGGTCCTGGTTGTGGAAAAGGCTGCCTTTAAGTACAGTAGAAGAACTCCAAGTCTAATAGGGGTAAAGACCCTCAAGTTAAAGCATCAAACACTCTCTCCAAAGTGATTTAAATGAGAAATAGGGTGGTAGGATATTGTCCTTTGACAGAATACTTAAGAGTTTCTGTTGTGTGGGTGTTTGATATTTCACAAAGAGATACTCAACACAGGCTGTGAAACCAAAACTCTACTTTAATTCAAGATTTGAATGGACGATAAAGTTGAAATGGCTTCCATTCCTCTAATGTTTTATATATATATATATATATATATATATATATATATATATATATATATATATATATATATATATATATATATATATATATATGAAGTGACTGTTTAGAATGATGTGATTGTCTCTCTTTTCCTTGGAATATATTCTATTTCAGTGATAACTATTAACATTTTTTTTGTATTTGCATTTACAATTTATGTTAATTTATTCAAATAAATTAACATTTTATGCTGTTTCCACTTTTAATATATATAAAGAGCAACAATGATTTGTTGAAAAGACTAAATTTGTCATGCATTCATGTATTTTTGATCAAAATAATCACGTGTCTGATGATAACTTAAAATGTTGAACACATAATGCAGAGGTGGCATTTGGCCTATAGTATGAATTTGAAAAATGGAGAGAAAAAAAAAATGTTATGAATTCATTTGAGTTCAGGGGCAAGATATAGACCAATTTGATATTAAGGTGGTCAGATGAGTAACATAATAGTATAACAAGGGACAAATAAAAAAAATCACAAACTTTTTTTTTTCTTGGTGTGAAAAACGTTTAATTACACAATAAAAATGTTTACATTTACATATCATTTCACAAAAAAAATAATGCAAACAACCATAAACTTCTCAAGAAACCAAAGTGTACTTTTAACAATGTTAATTCTTTCACTAAATATTCTGTGTCTTTGTAGATTCACTGTGATCTGTAAGTGAATGCACATGTGTAAATGATAAACTGCACTGTAAAAAAAACAACAACTGGCAGCTGGGGTTGACACAACAATCCTGTAAATAAATAAAAAAAAAACACATTAAATTGTGAAACATGGAATTAACATTTTAAACTTGTAGAGCCAACATTTAAAACATGTAAATTTAACATTGAATGTAAAACAATCAAGTTAGAGCTCGGATTAGGTCATTGAACAACTGACCCACAGCCACCTGTTGGTTAACATGTTTAAAACGTTCAATTTTTAAATGGTTACTTCTTCAATAGTATTAGTATTTTTAAAGCGAATAGGGTGTTATCTTAACATAGTGGTCACATTGTTTTTCAATTTACAGTTTTATTTTCCTAAAACAATAGAAATCCATCATTTCAATATCCAAATCTGCTTTTGTTAACATACTTTTTCCTGTTGGATTTTAAAATCTTCTCAAATAAACCACTTTGCATTGTATTTTCACTTATAGTGTTTTTTTATATTGCAATTTTACAACTTTTTGCTGTCAATTCTACAGTCATTTTTATAGTGTGAGATTATTATTAATATTATTATTTTTTAAACACACTTGTAGTTATTCTTTTTAGGTTATTTTAATGCCCTTGAGGTCAAACTGGGTTGCCTGTGGCCGTTGAAGTAAAATGAGTTTGACATCTATGAGATAAAGTATTCATAGTTGCACAAGGACATTGAACGCATCATAGCATTTCTAACAAAATTCATGTCAAAGTGCTTTAGAATTTCTTTCTCAGCAACAAAAAGTCAAAAAAAAAAATGAAGGGGAGGGGGTTCGGGGGAAGAAGTATTCCTCCCTGCTCTACACATGCACAGCAGCAGCAGCAGACGAACAGAGGGGGGCGAAGGACGGTGCGTGTTCGCGCGCAGAGACACGAGCGCTCTCATCAGTGACGGACGCACTGGCTGCGTGGACGGAACTGTGGCGCAGGAGGAGGAGAGGAGGAGAGGTGCAACGGGAGGACAAACGGGAGCCAAACAGCGGAGCAAAACAGCGTTAGAGACAAGGAGGGAGGAGGAGAAAAAAAAAGGTTGGAGAGAGAAGTCATTCAGAGCTGGGAGAGGATGGATCTGACAAGGACACGGAGGGAGAAAAGCGCACGGAGGAGCTGAAGGAGGAGACAAGTGAGAGAAGTGGAAAAGAAGAGGAAGAGGAGGAGAGAGGAGGAGAGAGGAGGAGAGAGGGAGCCTGACAGGAGGTCGAGTTTACGGGGCTTGACTGACACGAAAAGGAGGAGGAGGAAGAGGAGGAGGAGCGTGAGGGCAAGTTGATGGATGTGATTTGGAGGGAGTATTTTTAGGAGGAGCGCAGACACGAGAGGAATATTGAGCTTTTTTTTTCCTTCTTTTTTTTTTAGATGCTGTCTTTAAGTAGAGGAGAAGCAAGAGGGAAAAGAGAGAGAGAGAGAGAGAGAGAGAGAGAGAGAAACGGGGGAAAGATGTTGAGATCAGAGTGTGACACAACAGATTATCTCTGCTCTGGTTTCCTGCAGGAAGTCTCTGTGAGTGTGTGAGCGTGTGTGTGTGTGTGTGAGAGAGAGAGAGTGTGAGAGTGTGTGTGTCCACGTTTGCGCTCGAGTGTCTCCTTCTCCATGTGAAAGTGTGCAGTTGCATGTTTCTTACTGTGGTGGTTATACCGAGAAGTAGATCTGCACCGAGATGAAGCTGGTTACCCACAGAACCTAGTGTGTGTGTGTGTGTGTGTGTGTGTGTGTGTGTGTGTGTGTGTGTGTGTGTGTGTGTGTGTGTGTGTGTGGGGAAGGGGATTTGAGGTGCACACCGGTGACATTACGCAGTAGTCCAGGCATTAAAAAGTCAGACTGCAAACTAGGAACAGGAACCAAATGCGCATGGAGGACTTTAGTGAATTGAATGAATGCTGGTTTATAATAGTGACATGGGACTGATAGGCTGTGCATGGTGGATCACATGCACGAAACTCAGAAGGAAAGAAAACACAGTGTTGGAACAGACTGCACCACACTAACCTAGTCCCTCCGCTGTTGTTTAATTATTTTAATTACCTCCCATTTTTTTTTTTTTTTTTTCCTTCTCTTAGCCTTTGGTAGTTTGTATTCCATCCTCCTCACTTCTCCTCTCCTCCCCTCCCTCTTCCCCTCTCTGTCTCATCCTCTCTTGTTCACTGTCACACTAACTGCGGTGGATGCTGGAGTCACTCATGTAGAAGCCACCTTCCTTAGAGCGCATTTGCCTCTTCTTTTTTTTCCCCCCCAAATTTTTTTAAAAAAAATTTGTTCGTCTTTTCACTGCTGACTTGGACGAGCTGTGTCAGATCCAGCAATGGAGGAGATGACCAACAAGTAGCTGCTGCTGAGTTCACCACACCTCCTGAGAAGACAACGTGGAGAGCTTTCCTTCAGGCTACTTACCTCCAGGTGTGTGAAGACTATTTTTTTTTTTTTTTTGCATCAGTTGCTTTATGAGTTACTACTAATAGTGAGGTCAAAACATATATCCAGGTGTGGATTACAGTAGTGGATTTATCCTGGAGCTACATGTGGGCCCCAGCCCCTGAGGCCTGGCTGGGAAATGAAGCCTTTCCCGCAGCTGTAGGAGTGCTGTGGACTGCCATGGCCCTGGAGGGGCGCTGTCTCCGACGGGGATCCCCGGCCATGATCAGAAAAGGCCGCCAGCGCCGTCCTACAAAGCCCACTCTGGCCCGGGTCACTTCCACTTTGCTGTCAAGGACACGCCTGCATGGCCTCAGGCATGTTTGCGTCCCCGGAGGCTCCTTGGGCCGCAGGGCGTTCTGGCTCCTGGCCCTCTGCACTTCCCTTGGGCTGCTTTTATCCTGGTCCTCAAACCGCCTACTCCACTGGCTTTCCTTCCCCACATACACACGAGTTCACACAGAGTGGGCTAAAGAACTGGCCTTCCCGGCAGTCACTATCTGCAACAACAACCCCATCCGCCTCTACAAACTCACCAAGAGCGACCTGTACTTTGCGGGCCACTGGCTGGGCCTGCTGCTGGCCAACCGGACAGTGAGGCCCCTGGTTCTGGACTTGCTTCAGGAAGACCGCCGGGCCTGGTTCACTAAGCTGTCGGACTTTAGGCTCTTTTTGCCACCCAGAAACTTTGAAGGAACCAATCTGGAGTTTATGGACAGACTGAGCCACCAACTGGATGACATGCTGCTGTCGTGCAAATACAGAGGGGAGCCGTGTGGAGCTCACAACTTCTCCTCAGTAAGTTAAAGTTATTCACACTTTACTTAAGTATAAATAAGCTTTTAGTGTCATTAGTATCTGTCTAATGCATGGTGTCATATAGTCATATGTTTCATTTCAGTCATTTTTGATGGATCATTTCCATTTCATTTTTCAATTCTGCAGCATATTTCTCTAATGGCCGTTTGTTTGTGGTTGTAAAAAATGCTGTAAAACCCACAGTTAAACATTTCTTTGTTATCTTACATAATGATAAGCAGATCAGTTATTGCTTAAATCAACACTGAAGTGTGTTAAATGAAGGTTTGAGTGAAGAACACAACAAATCCATGAAGGGAGTAGTAAAATATATGGTAACTGGTGTGACGGTAGCTCTATGGAGTGAAATAAAGCACACGGGTAAAGTGTTGTACACTTCCATATCAAAGGGTTTGTTTGCTGTTACAGTTCTGTGCACTCATCCACAGCACTTTACTGTCTCTGTGTCTAATTGCTCTTATAGCCATGTACTCCGGTATGAGGATTTGGAGATTTGTGTGTCTGCTTTTCTTTGTGCACTCCCTTGGCATGCCTGAAATATGGCAGATGTTTTCTCTTTGGTAATACAGAAACTGAAAATTTTTTTTTTTTTTTGTGTGTGTGTGTGTGTGTGTGTGTGTGTGTCATTTGCATTTGTATTTTCTAACATGGCTCTGGAGCCACTGACTATAGGAAGGAGAAGATCTAAACCACAGGTGTCAAACTCCAGTCCTCGAAGGCCGGTGTCCTGCATGTTTTAGATATTTCCTTCTTCCATGTGATTCAGTTTAACCCTTTAACTCCTGAGAACTAACAAAATAATTGGTAACATGAGCAAAGTAAAGACACAAATGGCAAAAAAATTAAAAGAACCAAAGTGTAGAAAAATCAACAAAATGAACAAAAACTAATAAATATTTACAAAATGACAAATAATGTGGAAAATTTTGGGGAAAACTAGTATTGACATTTGGTCACAGCAATTAAAAAAAAATATATGGTGAAATAAAATAAAAAAAAAACAAAAAAAACAAAAAAACACCTCTTGCTTTTTGTCATCTTTTCCATGCACAAAATAAAGTAAAACTGTTGAACAAATTTAACCATTCAGAATGCATCAGCGCTGACACTTAAAGAGTTAATAATCAGACTGATAATGATGCAATGGCCTCCAGGTGTAATTGAAGAGGGGAACATCTAAAACATGCAGGACCCCGGCCCTCGAGGACTGTAGTTTGACACCCCTGATCTAAACAAACACCCATGTGAAAACGTTGAGTACTTTGTTTCATTGATTAGCTGATGTTCACCCTGGCTGAGTTTCATTATAGTGCTGGAAATAGCTGTTAAAAACAACCCTAATATTCTACTAATAATCAGAATCGCAGCTTCTAATCAAAATTCTTCATGCAGTAAGGTCAGTGTGAAGAGAGTCACCCCAATCAGAAGGATTTTTCATTTCTATTGTGAGAGATGGAGTAAACTTTCAATTATCTGGTCAATAGGAAAATACTTTTGTCTGTTTAACATTTAATCAGACTCAATATTTTCTAAACATGTTGGTAGTAATGTCTATAACTTTACTTTGGAGACTACTGTTGAGTGCCATAAGGCTTGGAACAAGTTTTTATTTTTGTTTAACTTAAGAAAAAACAGTTGTTCCTGTTATATTTCCAACAGATAAAAAAAAAACATACAGGTGTAACTATGTGGCATATGTCAAACATTTAGAGACTTAGATGTCAGTAAGATTTAGATAATAAAAAAATTAATATGTTCCAATGACTCAGTGCACAACAGGGACAATGACAGTCTTTTTTTTTTTTTTTTTTTAATGAAAGGATAAATGCACATGTTACAAGTAAAAATCAAAACATTGAATCGAAGATAAATAACAAATACGTTTTGTGGTCATGTATGTTTTTCTCCTCCAGATGTTGTAGGCTCTGATGGAGTCCAGAGGAGATGGTATGGGTTAAATACAATGTGTTCCTTTATCAATAATCTTAAAGTCATTATAATGGGGGGGGGGGTGATGGCTACTGGGTGATAATCGAGGGAAGAGGTTGTATATGTTTTGGCACCGGTATGATTCTGGCAAAAAATTACTTTATTTAATATCGAATCCACTGTGATAAAATCATATTAACAGTTTGAGTCAGATTTAATAAATATGATATATGTCTTCTTCAAACAATAAGTGGTCAGTCTGTATCTGTTGGGTAATTGTAGTTTTTCATTGGAGTTGACTGTGTTCTTCATTAGATCTCTTCAAATCTTTCATTATATACAGGACATTTGAAGTAAATTAGCTGAAAGTAAACATATCATGCAGTGGACTTGCACACAAATGTATTCTTGCCTTTTGCAGGAAGCATTATTGAAAGCATCCAAGCATAAAAAAAAACCACTCATTCCCTACCACTGAAATGTAGAGGATAATATAACATACTTGTGTATTTCATTTTTCCCCATAAGCATATCACCACTGGCCAGTCACTGGGATGATTTCATTAGCTTTTCTACTAGTGGTAAAAGCCATTAGGCCTGTTGACCTTCTTTGATCTATTTCTGAACCAGCATGTCAATCATCCTTGTGCTTTACAAATGTCAGGCGTAATCAGAACCATGCTCTCAAGCTAGTATCTAGTAACATGTTTGCAGCAGATTCATTCATTTGTGGAAAGAGAGAGCCATAATACCGTCGGGCTGTATTTAGTCATGTTCAGGTTAGTATTGACAAAGTTGTGGAGGCTTGTTAATGTGACTCTTGTTTTACTCAATCTTCAGGTCGCTCACAGGTGATGTTTGATTTGACATATTCACTAGTTGGATTTCCATTAAATGTAAATTGTACAATAGAAAATAGGTAATGGAAACACCAAAATGTTGTCAAATATTGCCCACTCTCATGAAGTGGTATTTGAAATGTTCCATTATAGAAGTATAAAATAAAAGTCCAATGGAAACACATTTTGCATAATTTTCACACATCTGTGCACAGTTGTTTTGTTCAGGCAAAATGTCTTACCTTCAATCCTGTATTTGGAACAGGTGGTTGGAGTTGGTCCAGGGTAAAAGCCATGAGAGATTGTAAAGCTTCACACAGTTCATTAAACATTGGCCGAGTCATTTGAACATTGTGGATCCACAACTTGTTAGTGAAAACCACATGGATAATTATCTCCCAGAAGTCCATTCTGCCATAAATAAGGACTTTGCATTCTTTTCAGTCTGAGGTGAATAAAGTTTCATCTCATCTTACCTCATCTTATCTCATCTTACCTCATTTTACCTCACCTTATCTCATTTCATCTCATCTTACCTCATCTTATCTTACCTCATCTTATCTTATCTTACCTCATCTTATCTTATCTCATCTCATCTCACCTCATCTCATCTCATCTTACCTCATCTTATCTTACCTCATCTTATCTTATCTTACCTCATCTTATCTTATCTCACCTCATCTCATCTCATCTTACCTCATCTTATCTCATCTCACCTCATCTTATCTCATCTTATCTAATCTTACCTCATCTTATCTCATCTCATCTCACCTCATCTTATCTCATCTTATCTAATCTTACCTCATCTTATCTCATCTTACCTCATCTTATCTCATCTCACCTCATCTCATCTCATCTTACCTCATCTTATCTCATCTTACCTCATCTTATCTCATCTCACCTCATCTTATCTCATCTTATCTAATCTTACCTCATCTTATCTCATCTTACCTCATCTTATCTCATCTCACCTCATCTTATCTCATCTCATCTTATCTCATCTCACCTCATCTTATCTCATCTTACCTCATCTTATCTTACCTCATCTTATCTTATCTCATCTCACCTCATCTTATCTCATCTCACCTCATCTTATCTCATCTCATCTTATCTTATCTCATCTTATCTCATCTTATCTTACCTCATCTTATCTCATCTTATCTAATCTTGCCTCATTTTATCTCATCTTACCTCATCTCATATCATCTCACACTAGAGTTCCAACACCATGTACATTTGGCCTGAAATTTAGTGCATCCATCTTCCTTAAACAAGCGCCTTATGAGAACTTTACAATATTTTATGAGAATTACAATATGCCACAAGACCAGATTTTACTGCAATCATGTTTTTGTCGAAATTGTAGAAATATCACTTGGTAAAACTATATTGGAAACACAGCTACCATTATATGTTAAGATTATACAATATTTGGAGGACACAGGTGGCTAATGTTATTTGGCTGGATCTGAAGGCTTTTTTCTGATATTTTATAGATCTGAACATTGTGCAAGAAAATATAAGAAAGGATTGCAGTGCTGATGATGGAGAAAAAATGTTCTCTGTGTAACTAACTGTGCAAACTTATCCATAAAATAACCCCCATTTCAACAGATGAGAAAAGACAGCACAAAGGACCCCACACCAGACCTTTCTGTGTGGAGTTTGCATGTTCTCTCTGTGTCTGTGTGGGTTTTAATTGGTTAATGTAAATTGTCCATAGGTGTGAATATGAGAGTGATTGTTTGTCTATATACACTCAACAAAAATATAAACGCAACACTTTTGTTTTTGCTCCCATTTTTCACGAGATGGACTTAAAGATCTAAAATTAATTCCAGATACACAATATTACTATTTCTCTCAAACATTGTTCACAAATCTGTCTAAATGTGTGATAGTGAGCACTTGTGCTTTGCTGAGATAATCCATCCCACCTCACAGGTGTGGCACATCAAGATGCTGATCTGACATCATGATTAGTGCACAGGTGTGCCTTATACTGCCCACAATAAAAGGCCACCCTGAAATGTGCAGTTTTGTCTCACAGCAAAATGCCACAGATGTCACAAGCATTGAGGGAGCGTGCAATTGGCATGCTGACAGCAGGAATGTCAACCAGATCTGTTGCTCCTGCATTGAATGTTCATTTCTCCACCATAAGCCGTCTCCAAAGGCGTTTCAGGGAATATGGCAGTACATCCAACCGGCCTCACAACCACAGACCACGTGTGACCACACCAGCCCAGGACCTCCACATCCAGCAGGTTCACTTCCAAGATCGTCTGAGACCAGCCACTCAGACAGCTGCTGAAACAATTGGTTTGCATAACCAAACAATTTCTGCACAAACTGTCAGAAACCGTCTCAGGGAAGCTCAACTGCATGCTCGTCATCCTCATCGGGGTCTTAACCTAACCTAACGTATTCGACAGTGTGTACCAGTTCCCACTAATATCCAGCAACTTCGCACAGCCATTGAGGAGGAGTGGACCAACATTCCACAAGACACAATTGACAATCTGATAAACTCTATGCGAAGAAGATGTGTTGCACTCCATGAGGCAAATGGTGGTCACACCAGATACTGACTGGTTCTGAGTCCCCAGACCCCCAATAAAGCAAAAAAAAATGCACATTTCAGGGTGGCCTTTTATTGTGGGCAGTATAAGGCACACCTGTGCGCTAATCATGATGTCAGATCAGCATCTTGATGTGGCACACCTGTGAGGTGGGATGGATTATCTCAGCAAAGCAGAAGTGCGCACTATCACACATTTAGACAGATTTGTGAACAATGTTTGAGAGAAATGGTAATATTGTGGATCTGGAATGAATTTTAGATCTTTGAGTCCATCTCATGAAAAATGGGAGCGAAAACAAAAGTGTTGCGTTTATATTTTTGTTGAGTGTATGTTCAGCCCTGAGATGAACTGGAGACTCATACAGGGTGTACCCCGCCTTCACCTATTGTAGCTGGATTAGGCCCCCAGTGACCCTAGTGTGGATAAAGCGGGACCAGACCCCCCAAGTAATCTACTCCCCCCATTTATATTAAGAAACTAGAGTCTCAGAAATGGTTTTCTGTAATATGATAAATATGGTCTCTTTTTTTTCTATTTATTAATATTTATTTTTTTATTTTTTTTGGCATTTTAGTATTTTTCCCCCATTATAGAACTACACTATCCCAGTCCTCCTTCTGATTCTTCATGTACATTCACATAGGAGACCTCATGCAGTTAACAGGCCCAGGGTGGTTTTCCTAATCTCATTAGTCTGCTGCTGCAAGTCAGCAAAGACTCCCCGAGGCCTATTCATTATCACTGCATTTAGAGCACTGTCACTCCGAGACCAAAAAAGGATGCAACAACAAGATTAAACAAGAGATTGAGAACAAACACAGTTTAACTTGGAAGTAAATAAACAATTGAGTTTTGTTTTTTGTTTTTTTTTTTAGCTTAAAGTTATATGAATTCTTACCTGATTTGCCTTAAAGTATATGTGAGCAATGTGGTTTTTCAGAGGTCGGTTATTGCAGACTTAATACAGAGGATGCTTTGAACTGTGTAGCAGTGGGTGGTTTGGGAAGAGGAAGTTGCAGCTCGGGGGTTGGGAGTGAGAAATGGTATAGAGAAAAAGTATTGGGTCGGTCTTGGTGGGAATACAAATGTGTCCCATAATTCTGGCAGCAGCAGGTTTTTTTTTGCACTGTATCACAGAGAAGAGGAACTATTAGAGGGTTGGGCCAATCAATAAATCTATTAGCTTTGCACTGTAGTTTATGGTGGTCTATTTTGCTCCCACGTTGCCAATAGTGATGTACTCTGAGCCTCCGCTTCTCGGCTCATCCTCAACACAACAACAAACAGTGACATCGCTGCAGCAAGATCCTAAAAGTATCCCCCCCCCCCCCTCCAAAAAAAAAAAAAAAAAGAAATGTAAGCGATACCTTATCACACTGTGAGCTAAGCTTCTCTGTGTGCAGAGCCGATACACATCTCCACCGTACTTTTTCCAAAGCTCCTTCCAGAAGTAGATAACTGTGCCTGCAATGACAAATTAAACAGTGCTCAGAGCTGGAGAGAACCAATCACACTCTCAGTAGAAGATGAAAAAGGTGGACCTCTTTGCTTGGCCACTGTAATATATCAAGTCTATCTAAGAAGAAATCTTATGACGGGACCACAGTAATACAACACTGCACTTTGGAGTGTTTGGCTTGTGAAGATCTTAAGGGTTTTTCATTTGTGTGTTAGAACATCTGCTGGAAATGTCATTTACAGGTCAATGAAAGGCTTCTCAGGAGGCTCCAGAAGCTGCCTCTTGACTATTGATGGGTACGAAATAGTGCAAACAGTCTTACTAATCCCACTAGGGACAACCTGTTACAAACGGCTGAAGACAAGCTGTCCTAGATAGATGTTAGTATGATGACTAAAGTCAATATAATCTGTAAAAAAAAATCTATGAATAAAACGAATAGAGCAGTCAAAGCAGAGACCTCCACTGAGGGGAATACTCCTTACTCCATTTTACCCCATAACATTATTAAAGTACAAGCGAAAACACATTCTAACCTTTGTCCTTATTTTTGTCATAGTTGTTTAATATGTGAATTTGATTATATTTATAGTTGGCTTTGTTTTTTTATTTTAGGTTTTTATTGCATTCTGATGATTTCTTGCATCTGCTTAGGGGTGTTTTGGGGAAAAAAATCAAGCGATATAATACAAATCACAATACTAGGATCGCGATACAATATCAATATATCAATTTTTTTGTTTCTTTTTTTTATTATTTTTTGGAAGAATTGAATTACATTAGAACTATGTACAAATACTAAACACATTTTATTTGAACAGAACAGGATCTAATACTTTATCACAAAAATGTCCTCTGTAAACTCCTAAACTTTAAATTACATTTTATGAACATAAATAGTTAAGATCTTGCTCAAATGTTCATATTCTATTAGTTCATAACTAAAATTGTAAAATTATTTTTGTACAATCCCAACATGAACCACAAAGATACTTTTAAGATGGTTCAAATAACCATTATTTAATGAGACGGCAATAAATAATAGTAAATAAATTATATATATATATATATATATATATATATATATATATATATATATATATATTTTTTTTTTTTTTTTATAAAAGAACCTCTTCCAAAATATCCATATATTATTTACAGTATTAAAATCAATACGGTATTGTGTAATGGAATATTGCAATTATATATTGCAGAACCAATATTGTCTTACACCCCTAGTTCTGATTGGTGAGGTTTCCTTCTGTTTTATAGTACTTTATTTTTATTTACTTTTATTTGACAGGGACATTATAACTATTGGTTCACTTTGAAATATGTAACCAAGTGAATATATATATATATATATATATATATATATATATATATATATATATATATATATATATATATATATATATATATATATATATATATATATAGGACTTGTAGTGGAATGATATAATGTACATCAAACCGCACTTTACTGCAAAAACAAACACAGATATAATGCTGCAGGACCCCAATGTAATGTCTTTAAAAATAATTCTATGCTACAGACACTGTGAAACCCTCCCAGACTCCAACCCATGTCCTTCAATTTGCTCCAGAATTGAAGGAATTTGTCCTTGGTTTATTCCCTACTCTGTTAGTAAGACTGATGGATATTGATGTGATGATTCTTTTCTCATCCTACAGACACTGACTCAAACACAGCAGTGGTCATAAATGTCTAATTGTAAGGATAATATAAAAATAATTCAAAAATATAAATAAATAAATAAAATGCCAAAAAAAAAAAAAATAGAAATCAGAATTTCGTGGTGAAATTGTATCTAGAATAATATAATGCATCACAAATGTAAATATCCTGATAAAGTTGAAGCCAACATACCTCTAATTATCTGGATCCCTCAAAAAGAAGATAAATCCGATATCTGCATTTTCCGTGATCTTAGAGTACATTTTAACAATGCTGTATAAACCCTGTCTGTGCCTTCACCATGAGGCTGTGAGAGCAGATAAAAGAAAAGCTCCAAGCAGAATATTATTATGCCAATCTAGATGCCTGTGTTTTCAGTCTAAGGTTGAAGAAGGGCTGATAATCATACCACGTCTTTCTCCAGAAATTACAAAACAGACACATTATATATCTTTGATCATATTTTTTAAAATGTGACGTGCTATATGTATGTTTTATATATATATACAGGACTGGAAAAAAGTTTTTGAACACCTTTAAAATTTTACATAAACTCAAACATTATCATGAAATATTTGTAAAAATGAAAGAAAAAAAAAAACGACTTGTGTTTCAGAAGGTGTGGCTGCATTTGACAGACACAAAGAAATGCATTTCCTTTTTTATTCTTAATAATAGAAAAATTAAAAAAAATTCTTGACACTTTCAACATCTTACGTCCTGGATGTGATTCATCATCCACTGACACATTCAGTTTTGACCTTTAAAGAACAGTGGACATGCAGAAAGGACATGTGGGTTGGAGGAATAGGACAATACTTAGTAGAGTTCAATGACTGAACAAGGATTCTTAATGCAATATATTATAAATGGATGAGGGGGTCCGAATTTTTTTTCCCCCCACCACTGTAGTGATAAAGTCAATAGTAACAAATACTATACAATAAGGTATAGGTCATTAATGCCTCATTAATGACCTCAGTTTTTTTCAAGTCGACTTATCCGTCAATAAAATCAAAGTTGACAGGTCACAATGACATCATCACATTGTCAGTGGCGGAACAACACGGACACACGTTCGTCCAGAAATGAGCAACTTGTATTAAAGTTCACTGCAACGTAACAATGTCCACTGACAAGACACAAGCATCAGCATTTTAACCCCAACAAAACAAAGGCTGACATTAGCAAAGAGTTTTCTTTTAAAGGTAACTGTACAACATAAGTAGGGTGAACATATGTGCGTATTTTGTCTGGACCCACAGCAGACTGATGTGTGACAGATGTGCAGACAGTCCAGTATTCTCATATGGGCAATGACATGTGAGGTGACCATGGAAACTACGGATGAACCCACATGGGACCTTTATATGCAGCCCAAATGTAACCTTTCTGGGCCCCACATGGACATGCTGGCTTGGCAACCACCTCCACCTATGGTCCCACCCCCCTCCCAAAAAAAGACCCCCTCATTAGCTCCAGTGTACATATTCAATTCGGCTTTTAAGTTTTTATTTCAGGGTATTTTAGGTCAAACATAAGGCAATGTTAATGCACCTTAACACTGGATTCCACTCATTTTAAGACGTGGGAGGGTGTCTCTTCAGAGTTCATGCTATCGTAACCAAAGCAAATTGATCACTGAACTCATTTTCATGTGATTACCTCCTAATAAAAATGGAATTACCAGTGATATATATTCCATTCCTGCAGTTAGAGTCTCCTAAATCCCCTTAATCTTATACACCACACCTTAAAGAAAACTCCCAAACAAAATCTATTTAATATGTGTGGGCATCTCATTTATTGCATTAATCTTTGTGTGATCATTACTGATGGAAAAGTTCAAAGAAAAGCAGTGCTATCCAGTTTTTCACAGAATAATGTGCAGATTAAGAACCAAATCCATTATTCGTTTGTTGAATTTCCAAACACAAAATCTCCTCTAATGTTTACCTCTAATCCTTTCAGCGATTGTTTGAGTCCCATTTAACCTCCAGCCTAAAACTTTAAAGCACATCCTCATTTTGTTTCTATTTTCAGCCTCATCTTGCTTATCTCTGTGCAGATTTAACAGCCTATTTATACTTTAGATTGAACAAGGGGACTGATATTAGCTTGAACTGCTTTCCAGTGTCAAATATCACCCTGATTCAAATCGTATTAACTAAAGAGCAAGGGTGTTTCAATGGAAAGCTCAATTTTCTAGAAAGATAGTATTGTAATTCATCTCTTTAAAGGTTAACTGATTTAACATGCCACTCTTCTGTTCAGTTTTGATGCCGTAACATAAAGACAAACATTTCATATTCTCAACACATTGACTATTTTCTATCAGACACGCCATTTTTCATTCTGCCGCTCTAATTATTTTCTGTGTTTTCTCAGTGCCTCAAAAAAAAAAAAAAAAAAAAAAAAAAAGGTGAAACATTGGTACCACCTGTTAGTGTTCTCCCTCTCTCTCTTTTGTTCGCTACGAGACGACTGGCATACGTGCGTGAGAGACTTATTTGCCAAAGGTCCCATGAGCAAGAGAGGTCTCCTGATTGAGATTTGAGCGCATCCAGGTAATAAAGCAGGTCATTTCTTTGCCAGTTTGTCATTGACCTTTATCAGTGGGATTCTGTAAAGCAAGACTATAAGCTATTGATCTGTCTCGCCATAAACAAGTATGTGTCAGGTGGAAGCTGCAGCTCCAACCACAGCAATCTCATTAACACAGTTGGCCCTGCCTTTCTACCATGCTCTGCAGCCGTAATCCAATTTCTCTCTACAAAGCAAATGGCTCGAGGTGGTTCACAAGGTCCAACCGTTGGCTTGTATTAAAAACCCAGATCAGTTCAGCGTCTAAATATGAATGGCTGCAGTGCCGGTTATTGATATGCTCAGGTTATTTAATGCGTCCACCGTCCAAAAACTGGCTGACAGCAAGCTGTAGGCTACAGTGAACAATCACCTTAATCTCCCAGTGTAATGTGAACAGCGAATGCAGATGAAAAGATTATAGATGGTTAGTATTCATCAGGATGCATTGATGTATAAACCACAGAACTTGTAAAGGGTTAGTGTTTGAAATACAAAGCTAATAGATACAGTTCTGCTCTATGAATATCATTAGCTGAAGCTGCATCCAATCTGCAACGCATCTTCTCAGGAGCATGTATGCAGCACAGCAGTGGAGTTGTCCAAGTACGGCCTGGATATATTGCATATTAGATGGAGAAAAACATTTGTGTTCTTGAGTGGATTTATGCAAGACATAAGTGATGACATATGGCAGAAGCAGTGATTGCAGTCTTTTAGATATATGTAGTGGTGCTCTCCTGACCTCAAGAGCCTCAATTCATTGCCTTTACTCAATGGTTCATGCACAGGCACGTAATACAGACAAAAGAAATCCATAGCCACCTTTGGAACCTTGGGGGCAGAGGACTCCCACATGCAGTATGGTCAGCATTGTGTGGTGTGATGTGTAGGAGGAGGGTGTGGATCGTAGGCAGAGTATGGAAATTGTACAGGATATATTGTAAGAAACAGACTTTAGTATGCATCAATACCACAAAAGAAGGAAAATTAATGTCATGCTGTTTTATTTTGGAGGCTTTAAAAAGGTAAGAAGTAAAAAAAAAAAAAAAAAAAGAATGGGTGGTACATACACGCATACATTCACACACACATACACACACACATGCATACATACATACATACACACACACATACACATACATACGCACATACATACATACACACACACACACACACACACACGCATAAACACATACACATACACACATACATACATATTTACATTTTGTACAGCTTTACACGTGTCCTCCATCTATATCTCAGTATGTTGTATTTTGACACATTGTCATAAACTCGAAGATGGAATCTTCATTTGTTGGTTACGAAAATTGTCTTTCTTATGCTATATACGCCCACTCAGATTAGCTAGAAAAATAAGGAAATACATCTGCTTTTCTGTAGTCATAAAAAGTTGACTTTTGTTGATTTATGTGGTTCAGTAGGAGAATGAAATAAATATAAGATGCATTGCTGTGGAT
The DNA here is from genome assembly GCA_020466265.1 of Siphamia tubifer. Classification (NCBI taxonomy): domain Eukaryota; kingdom Metazoa; phylum Chordata; class Actinopteri; order Kurtiformes; family Apogonidae; genus Siphamia; species Siphamia tubifer. The sequence goes on along the minus strand of CM035790.1, from coordinate 26,115,972 downwards.
TAAATGACAGACAGTATATGAAATATAAATGAGCTTTACAGGAGAAAACAAACAAATACACTGACACTAAAAGTCTGATCATTATCCGATTTCTGGAGTTATCACATTATATAAGTGATCATACTATAAACAGCGTAATGTAAAATGTTGTTATATTATTATGAGGAATCACATTAACTCCAAGGTCTTTGTGAATACCCATCAACTTGATTCATTTTGTATTGTTGTTTTTTTACATCTGCAAGTGTGGAAAATAGAAAAGAGAAGTGAGCAGGAAATTTGAGTTTACCATCTTCACATACACATTTAAATCACATTTATTTTTTTTTTATATATTTCTGAAGTGCGTGTAAACCTGTCACATCTGATTATTACAATTATCTGTTTGCTCCCATTTATTAGACTTTTGTAGTCGTGTAAACTGGTTCATTACAACACCTGTAAAATGAGTCAAAATGATCATATACAGAAAAAACGTTTTTGGACACCCCATGCATTTGTAATATATTACATTGAGAATCACTCTTCAGTCAATGTCACACTCATTTGTGCATGTGCTCTGTTCTGTCGAGGTTGAAACTGAGTGTTTCAGTGAGATAATGAAACACAGGGCATGACATGGTGAAACTGTCAAGAAGTAGTTTTTATTTTTTTTTCATGCTAACAAGAAACGGATAAATCCTTTTGCTACTGTCTGTCTGATGTAGCCACACCTTTAGAAACACAAACGACTTTCATATATTTCCATATTTTCTTATTCAGAGATGTCATGATAATATTTAAGATTATATGACATTTTAAAGTTGTCTGAAAACGTTCTTTTCCCACTCCTGTACAGTCGTAATACCCTGACAGAGTTCATTTTCCTGCACCATGACAGATAAGATCTTAGTCTTCGACAGCTCTGGATCAGCAATACAACCATTGTCTATAACCTGAGAGCCATAACACCTCTGATTGTCGTCTTGTGCAGATTCTCAAGAACAATTTTCAAAACTAAACTCACAAAATGGTGAAAAGAAAGAGTCCAATCCAAAATTCCACAAGCTAAAAATGGCAAGTGAAGTGATTAGGAAGGTGGAAAAGTACTGAGCAGGAGATGGACAGAGAAATCAAAAAGACTAGGGGGGGGGGTAAAATCAGGGGTGGACGGGCCCACCAGAGAATCCAATTTGTCTCATCTCATCATCTGAACCCACTTTATCCTCACTCGGGTTATGGGGGTCTGTGGGGGCCTAATCCAGCTACAATGTGTGAAGGCGGGGTACACCCTGTATGAGTCTCCAGTTCATCTCAGGGCTGAACATATATAAACAAATAATCACTCTCACATTTACACTTATGGGGAATTTAGATCAACCAATTAACCTATCAGTGCATGTGTTTGGATGGTGGGAGGAAACTGGAGTACCTGGAGAAAACCCACACAGACACGAGGAGAACATGTAAACTCCACACAGAAAGGTCTGCTGTTGGAATCGAACTAGGGTTCTTCTTGGTGTGAGGCTCTAGTGCTAACTACTGCACCACTGTGCCACGCCCATTCAATTTGTGAAATGCAAAATTTAACTATAAAAATGTGACTAAAATATCAAAAAAATAACAATAAAACTCATTTTAAATCAGATGCCACATAAAGCCTGACTGGATCAGAAATGGGCCAGAACAGTAAAATAAAACCAGATAAAACCATAAATATGAGTACCATCAAACTGACCAAAGCATATATAAACAACCTGACATTTCTGAACAAAATTGCATGTAATCCATAAAGACCTGAACATCCACTACTGACAGATCTAAAATGTTTAATACCTGTTCATTGATTACTTCTATTAATACATGTAAATAATTGGTGTAAAATACAGTTAGTCGTGTTTTCAGGGTTATCAGATATGATGCACTTTGACATTCAGAGCCTCCACACGTAGTTACCATGGAAACACTGTTACCTTCAACGTTAATTCATCAGTAAATCTATGGAGGTGGATCAATGGCAGTGAATGGACACACTGAGTTTATGTTCAGTTAATGAACAGGTAATAATCCTCACCATTATTCTGAGCTTTAATGAACATCTACATCTGGGGTGTCGAAGGACGCTGTCCTGCATGTTGTAGATACTTACCTTTTCCAACATACCTCATTCAAATACATAGCTCATCAGCAGGTTGCTAAGGATGGGAATTTCTCCGTTTTTTCTGACATGATGGAATGCTTTTGTGTGGTTAGCGTTTTGGCGGCGTCCTCACAGCATCTCGCCAGAAGTCTTCCACCTTTTATGGAATGCTTTTGTGTGTGGGGGGAAGACTGGGAAGCAGGGGTGGTGGTGGTGGTGGGGGGGGGTCTACCTTGGCGGAGGTCTACACTCTGAGTGCATTTCTATTTTTGATTTAAAAAAAAAAGTGTTGGTGGTAAAATTGTGTTTTAGCAATTGACAAAATATGGGTAACACTTTATAATACCTACACAATTGACTATGTATTTACCATTTATTACCCATTTATCAATGGGTTGTTCATTATGTATTAACCATTTGTTACCTATTTGTTAATGTCTTGTAAAGGTTCATACTTGTGTCTTCCAAAGATACATGTAAAATTTTATTATTTTTAACCAACAGGTGCAGTGTTTGTATATCTGCTTTACATGTAAACAAAGAAACAGTTGTAAACACTGCACCTGTTTGTTAAAAATAATCTAATTTTACATTTACACTAGTATGAACTTTTACAAGACATTAACAAATGGTTAAGGTTAAGACATAATGAACAACCCATTTACAAATTAATAATAAATGGTTAATGCATAGTCAATTGTGTGTAGGTATTATAAAGTGTTACCAAAATGTGTAATATTATGGGTGCACACACACACACACACAAGCACACTACTTTATCTTTTATCTGCGTTAGTTCATTTTGAGGGTTGGGGATAAGAGTCAGAATCAGAATAGCCTTAATTTTTATGGTAACGTATAGTACGGTACAACCAGACTGAGTGGGAGCTCCCTTGTGCAAAATTAAAACAGCATTATATACATCTGAAGTCTACACACAAAATAACTACTAATATATACAGATAATAAAAAAATGTGGAAAGTGGTTAGGGTAATAAAGTGTCCAGTGAAAGTGTTCAGTACTAATATATATATATATATATATATATATATATATATATATATATATATATATATATATATATATATATATATATATATATATATATATATATATATATATATATATATATATATATATATATATATATATATATATATATATATATAGTTTGGTTTGGCGGTAAGTATGCAAACCTGTACTAGTGAAAACGTTGACCTCCACCATGTCCCTTAAATAATTGTAATTCATCAATGCCATCATGACTTTCCCACAGTGCGTACAAGCTAGCAGTGTTTGGACAGGTGTGGACAGGTGGACAACTGTAATAAAGTTGAATTTAGGCAGGAGCGTCCCGTACTGTCGACACAAACCCTGCTGTGGAAAAGAACAATTATCTGATTTAATCAATCAAATAGTTGAGTTGATTTGTTGTTTACAAAATGTATGTACATGTATAGCACGACCCATGCCATAAGAACTGGGGTGACATACAACAGCATTTATTGAGGTGTGTGTTTCTGAGACACAAATAAAGTCCAGTGGTAAAACAGACAGACCACATACAGGTATATCTGTTCAAACTTTCTTCGAATATTTCATTATATGAGCCTCTGCCAGTGCATTTGGTACTCCAGCACACAGTTTAATTAGATATAGTGACTTTTATCTTTAAATCTGTGTAATTGGATAACTTTGTCAGTTTAATTTAATTGGCTAACCATGTCTCTGAACAGTTTCATAACGTGCAATAATTAATTAATTGTGTGTTGAAATGATAAATGGCTAACTTAGCTTTAACCTGGCACTTCAAACTAAATTTAATTAAAACATTCACGTTAACTTTTGAATCACTGTTAATTGATGAATGTTCCAACCATCAGATTATTTCACTGAACTGGATGGAAATGTTGTCAGTTTGGGATAAAGTGTTTGAAAATGGATGAAAATCTGTTTGTGTGAAGCTCTATTCTCTGTAGGACGGTGCAGATACACGAAACAGATCTGACCACATGACTTGTTTTGGCAGATTACTCCACAGCAGGCATCGTGTTGACACTAATACAGTCTTCTCAGTGTGTGATAGAGACTCTGCCATGTTCTCAACGTTGGCACCGCTTATCGTTGTGACAGGGCAGCAATCAGCCTGCACTCAAAAACACAGCTATACGCTGAAAAAGTGACATTTGACTCCCAGCAGCAACCTCTATTTTGTAATGAAATAAAAACAATCGATGGCTTTGTGTCACAGGTGTGTTATTAGTCTAATGCAAAACTTGCACTGAAGATATTAAAATCAGTTTTGTTCAGGAGTCACCAATATGACCTCAAACAGGTCAGATCAGTCAAAAAGGTCTATCAGAATTAACCTATAAATAATGGCAAGGTGGTCCAGAATAGATCCCTTTTTGGCTCACCACCATGACCACCCCTCTTCGGGGGACAACGTATTTAATGCATTTACAACTTGAGTTTATGTAATATTCTGACTTGCTCATATACATATATACATATATACATATACATATACACATACATACACACACACACACACACACACACACACACACACACACACATATATACACACACACACACACACACACACACACACATATATACACACACACATACACACACAGAGGGAGGGCTCATACAGCCAAAAGTGAACAAGGATGGGACGAGACAAGACAGTGGGACAGAGTGGTTTAATGTTGAAGACATAACAAAACATGTGGAAGATATGAAAACACATAAGACAAGACAAAGACAGACAACAATTAATACTTTATTAATACGAAATTTTGGTGAATCTAGGTTTAAGTTCAAGGTCACCAAAAATAATAAATGATAAAAAGAAAATAGGGCAAATGAGGACTGTCCTTTTCATTGCTTTTGCATATAGCTTATTTTTGCTCTCACTGTTGATGTGCTCTAACATCAGATCCTTGAAGGACAAATGATCTACGTCAAAGGTCAAGGTAACAATAAAGGTCAAAATGGAATTTTGAATATAAGTTTTAAACTGTTCATCTTAGACACTTCCAATGAGTAGCAAACTGCTGGCCTTTCAATTCTGCATCCTGTGTTTGCTTTTGACCTGTTGGGTTGAGGGTCACTCAACCCAAAGCTTAAAAAAGTACAATGGGTTATAACAGAAAAAAAAAAACAGTGGGATCAGAGACTTAGTTACTATTATTGCCAGATAGGAATCCTGCTGCTATCTGTCTGTCTGTCTGTCTGTCTGTCTGTCTGTCTGTCTGTCTGTCTGTCTGTCTAAAAGCTACAATGTTTGCTAGGGTGGGGTTTGTTGTACTGAATAAACCTAACCCAAATGATGGGCATGAAAACTGTTACTTTTCTGAAGATATTTGAGACTGGTTGTTTTTCATTTTTTAAGGACACTTTGTAGAACATTTTGTAATGTAATAGTACTTTTTTTTTTAAACTGTTATTTTATCAGTATGTCCCAATCCACTGATCATATTGGGCTGAATGTGACCCCTGGGCTAAAATGAGATATACTCTGTTTTATGTAAAGACTTCACATCAGTTAATTATTTATACATGGAGTAATATGGGATCAAATCAACCATAGTCCAGTTGCTCCTGTTGCTCAGCCTCAGCAGAACAGCAGCCATTCACACAAAAAGCTGGAGCTATATTTTCTATTAAATTGGTCGTCAAATGTAGACATTTTAAATATTTTCCCAAATCTGACAGATGCTCCAAACTCTGCAGCAATGATTCATAAGTGAAACCATTCTCCCCACACTGTTAATTCTCAAAGTCTCAGTGCAGCAGTGGGTTTTTTTGGGCATCATTGGGTAGGTTTTACATACCGTTCACTGTATTGTCATGCAAGAGGTTTGAGAGGAAATGAGACTTAAAACTACTGCTGGATTTATGACAGTAGAAAAGGAAGTTTTAACCTCTGATAGATAGAAGTTTATAGTAGTGATTGACTGGATTATTTAGGGCAAGGGTGTCCAAATCCAGTCCTCGAGGGCCAGTGTCCTACATGTTTTAGATATTTCCCTCTTCCACATGATGCAGTTTAACCCTTTAACTCCTGAAACTTCAGCAGTTCCACAATAAAAAAGAATTAAAATAAGCAAAAAAAAATACACAAAGTCATCAATAAAATGAACAAAAATAACAAAAATAATTAGTAATATGAAGAAAGTAAGACACAAAGTTTTTGTTTATTTTGTTGCTCATTGTTTATTTTTCTACATTTTATTTTTTATTTTATTCTTTCTTCACGTTATTAATTATTTTGTAAGTTATTGTTCATTTTTGTTCATTTTATTCATGACTTTGGCCATTTTTGTTCATTTTGTTGCTTATTTTAATTCTTTTTACTGTGTAACTGCTTAAGTTTCAGGAGTTAAAGGGTTAAACTGAATCATGTGGAAGAGGGAAATATTTAAAACATGTAGGACACCGACCCTCGAGGACTGGATTTAGACACCCCTGATTTAGGGTCAATATCAATACTGTTTTTATTATTATTATTATTATTATTATTATTATTATTATTATTATTATTATACAGATTTATTTTTTTTCTCTGTCTAAGGATAATAAATGTCAAAACTGGCACAAACTGTCCCTGCATCACAAAGCACATGTGTGGAGTCAAAATATGCAACACTACTCACACTTACTTAGTATTTCTAGGTTAATGTACAATAACTATTAAACTTAAATACAGCAGATACAGACAGGAACACAACCATTCCAACTACAGATAGACTTGTATTCTCTGGGCCATACTACGTGTTCTTGATATCGAGAAACAGCCAATTAGAAGCTTGACTAAATATCTAACAATGAAATGGGAATTGAAACCACTTCTGTGTAAAATATATAAACTTGTTGCTAGTATAGCTTGGTCATTTGAGGGTTAAACATGTTAAGTTAACTAACCACAACTAGTCATATGTTCCATGTTTTGTTAGCTTGTACTTATAAGTTAGGTGTTTCTGTTTCATTTGCTTGTCTCTGAGTGATATGATGTCCCGTATAAAAATTTAACACTCATGACTATTTTACTAAATAATTTAAAATGAACATATGCCACTTAATATGATGAGGAGAACTTTAAGATACTTCACCAAATGTTGTGAGTGACAAGGTTCAGTTGGTTTTTATTTTAGGCTTTTATTATGAAATAAAGGGAATTATTCTATTAATCTCAGGGTTCAGATAAATTAGATGACACATGAAAAATAATAAAGCAAAACAAAAAGAGCAAAAGCAACAAAAAATATTCTTAATAACATAAAAAAAAACAACTCTACCAGTGTCAGGAAAAAAATATTAGACCATCAATAGTCATCAAAAATAATGGTTATACAATTAAGTAGTAAGTGTACCATGTGACTAAAACCAACAGAAAAGAAAACATGGAATGTCTAAAAGTAGTTTTAACTAGTACAATGCTATAGGGGATTCCCACCCGTGTGACCCCTCCTGGCGTTGTCCACCATAGTGACAGTCTACCCTCCCTATCCCCGCATGCAGTCAGCCACGAAAATTCCTAATTTAGTTGTAAATTATTAGATTAGAACAGTTCTGATGGAATTGTGTTCAGCTTTAGTTATGTTTTTTTTTTTTTTTTTTTTTTTTTTACAAATTTAGCTAGATAAAGACATATGTACTTTTGAAAATATATATTTTTATTACTTTTTAGGTACAATCCTAATGAGCTAATGTTACACATTTCAGTAGTAGTTTGTCCACTCAGTGTGCTGCAGCTTTCACAGCAGTTCCAGGGTTCTTTTCACTACTGACTAGACTGGATCAGGCTAATGCTAATGTTTGCTAGTGGCAAATGCTAATGTTTGCTAGTGCACATAAACCCGCTGGATTTCTTTGATAACAGAAAATTCACACATTTTCCTCCAACGAGAACTCATTTAATTACTTTCAAGAGTGCAATTTATCTGATCCAAAATTAAAACTGCAAAGCCACATGTGTTGGAACACTGTCATCATATGTCACTAAACACTGTCATCAGCGTTTTGTCTGTTAATTACAGATAACCACTTGTTTCTCCGTGTTGTTTCTTTTGGGATACAATATAAGACTATTCCCTGAGCACAATCATGTTTTTGAATGTATCAGACTGCACAACAATGCTCAGATATTGTTGGTTTCTTGCCATTTCTGGAGGAGACTAATGTTAATGGCGGTTCAGTAGTTAGCATTAGCACTGTCAAAATAAAGGTGCTCTATGACATGGCGACAAGTGAGAATCCCTTATAGATATTGATATAAGTACTTAAATTATTTTGTTTATTGTGAAGAAAATGATGGAAAATAGATATTAGCTCTGAAATTAAAGTCTTATGAGTTGTATTTGTTGTTATTATTATATTTCTCCAAACAAATGTATCTTTAATTATACAAGGCATTAAAATTAAAACAAGGGTGGCCTAATATTTTTTTCCCATAACTGTACATGTTTACATTGGATGTATTCAGTTAAAGGTTGCATTCACAAACATTTAATTCCAACTACACTGAATAGGGATATTTATTAATTATCTCATAGCATCATTATAAACTACATGCGTTTCTTTAAGGTACCTTTACTATAATATAACCACAGGTAAAGACATGTACAATATGTTCCTTCACAGCATCTGTACACACCTGAATGTATGTTAGAGAATATTTGCAGATGTAACCCGTGTGCTTAATATTCATCTGTATTGTGTATTTTTTTTTTTTTTATTTTGTTGTACCCCATAGGTGGAAGAAAGTCTTGGGTAACTGTGCTGCTGGTTTATACTGAGTATACAGAAAAGTTATTGTGATGGGTCAGCCATGGCTGGTAGTGGTTTTTAGTCTCTGCTATAAAAGAGTTAGCATAATTAGTTTTAGATTAACGCATCACAAATGTTGCTGAAATGTGTAATTCTGGGATATCAACTACAACTATTTAACTTCAAACTGATCACTATGCCATATTATACATAGTGACATAGCACTTCTCCAAATACAAATGGAATTTCTGATTAATAAACTTTATTCATGTAGAGCACCAAGCTTATAAACCTACCCTGAGCATTCCTCATTGTACTGACTAATTTCTGTTTCCATCAGCCATAAGCTAGAGCTTGTGAACTAGTGATTACTTATACAAATGAAATATGGAGGACAAGTGGAAGCAGAAGTCTATGACACAAAGAAATGTCATTATTTGACAAAACTTTCATTAATAAAATGTTCTGGATAGTTGGATTATTATGGGTATTGAGGTTATTATCCAACAGCTGATAAAGAAAACAAAAAGAGTTATTTATCATATGTAGCTGCTCCTTTTGTTTTTTGTTTTTTTTTAGACAATAATGAAGTCTCCTTAGAAATTTCACCTTCTTAGTCTGGCAGTCAAAATATGTCAAGGTAAAACATATTATTCCTTCTCTTGTTTGAAAAAGTGAATGGTTAAATACTATTTAAAAAAAAAAAGATAAAACAAACATCATCAAGCTAATTCTTTATCTCCTTTGAATTACTGGAACTGCAGACCACCAGGTCATATCTATGCGTACATAATATAATTCAGTAAGCATTTTTTTTAATTTGTTTTGAGGCAAAAAAAAAATCCTCTAACAATATTAACAGATATTACACTTTTATGCTAATATCTAGCGGATAATATCTGTGGACCAATAATATCGGACATCTCTATAGCTACAGTAACTTTAAGTTAATGTTGTGTTTATTCAACATACTGCAAAGCAATGATACATCACACAATTTTTCATGAAAAACAGATACATGATTATAACATGCATTGTGTTCGTTGGGTGGCTGGGTGCACTCTTAACGATAGGGTGAGGAGTACAGTCACTAGGGAGGAGCTCGGAGTACAGCCGCTGCTCCTCTACATTATTGAGAGGGGCCAGCTCAGGTGGTTCAGGCATCTGTTTCTGATGCCTCCTGGATGCCCCCTTGAGGAGGTTTTTCCGGACATGTCCCAGTGGGAGGAGACCTTGAGGCCTCTTATTTGACCTGGAAACACCGCAAGGTCCCCCAGAGGAGCTGGAGAAGAGCAGAGTCTGGGCATGTGTGTATAGATACAGATAATGAGAAGAAAATGGATGGATTTAGTTTTTGAATGTACAGTTTAAGAGTCAACACAGTGAATATCCAAAATTGCCAGAAGCTTCCTGGGTATTTAACTGCACAGCCAGTTGCCAAACGCTAGAGACGACAGAATAACAGTGTTTTATATCAGCAAAGTTCTAACCCACCTTTTGAGATGTTGAAAACAAGCCAAGAACATCTGCCCACTTCTTCACATCCCACACACTTCTAGACTTGTTTACACTATGAATATGAGATTGTCAGGGGATCGCTGTCCTCTGTGATTACTCGACTTTACTCGACTGTGTGGCATGTGCCCATTTAAGGATGTGTATGATGTATTTCCAGAGCTGCCTCTTTCTTAGAGTCAGGTATTTTGTGGTGTGCTGTTGTTTGTGTTTGCACTCTGAAACCCCTGGTGATTCAACCCAAACCATGACTCAGGGTTCAATGGCACATATGAGGACACGGGTGTTAGCAGGGGGTCCGTGTATATTTTGGTATTTGGATTTTTCGTTTATTAATGGGAATTAAAAGACAAAAAAACCCCCACTAGTTTATTTGACTTTCGTTTTGAAGCACAAAACCAACAATTGAATTATACCGCATGTTCCTTTCATTTTCTTATTTTTTTTTTTCACTTTACAAAAAGAAATTCAGAGTCAACAGAATTAGAGACACTGATTTGTGCATGCACACACATACCAAAGAAAAAACGGTGAGTTTTATACCTCTATGGCCCAGATGTTCCTTGGGCAACTCCTTCAATTTGACACTGTTTTCAGTGTAGAATTTTCGCACATTTCGAGCTGAAAATCCTCTCCTGTCTCTGATTTCCACTAAAATGTGCACAGAGATTTCCAACAATGACAAAGACAAAAGCCTTGTTTCACTCATTCTAAAACAATTTTGGCTCCAAACACATAATTCTTGGTTGTTATTCTCACATTATTCGCTCTGTATTACAGTCTGAATGACAGCTTCCGGTACAAGAATATAAATATTGCTTATTTTTGGTCTGTTTTTTTTCACTTTTGTTGACTTTGGACTTCATTTTGTAAAGTGAAATTCAAAAAAGAAAAATGTTATGTCGTTCAATTGTTGGTTTTGTGCTTCAAAACGGAAGTCAAAATAAACTAGTGTTTTTTAATTCCCATTCATAAACGGAAAATCCAAAATATACACGGACCGCAGGGCAGGATATTACCCATCTTCTTTAGACTTCTCCACAGTAACGTCTGACATGATCAAAGCCTCTGGTGTCATAATGGAAGGCACTTGGCCAACTCAGCTCAGAGCAGCCAAACCAGGCTTATGTCATCATCATCTTTTGTTTTTATCACATATTTTCACATCACACTGCTGCTATTTCACTCAGGAATGTACCTGTTAATAGATTCTTTATCGTTTCAGGTTCTGTTTGTCAAAATAACAGACAGTGGTTTCTTTAGTTTTCTTTTCTAACTCCAAATCAAGAAGAAGTCTTAAGGTGAACAAACCCTGATTGCAGCCATAACACATTTTTCTCTTTCAATTACTGTTGCCTCGGTACCTTTCAGCAAGCTTTTAATCCCCAGCTGCCTCAGTTGTCGGCAGGGTGCTCACTGTTGGACTCCTCAGGTGGATGTGTATGTTACTTCTACCTTCAGTGTCTTTTTCTAAGTCTGGGTTAAGAGTGAGGGGCTGGAGTTGAGGCAAATATAAGCCCATCTAAATCTACCAGTCAGTGTTTGTTCTTTATTGAATCTCCCAGGAATCAGCTTTGAAGGAGGAGATAGGCACAGGGATGTATACGTGTCCCTACAGTCTGTGCATATTTAATAAAAAAAAAAAAACTGCTTCTTGTGATAGCCACATCACACTCACATACATGAACTATTGATTCACTTAGGTATTTCCCACATGGAGTTAATTTCTTGTTCTGTTACAGAGATCCGTAGTGTATTTGTTGCAACCTCTGCTGACCTTATTTGTTTCCAGGTGGACTCTATACCTGACTTCATTCATATTTCATAGGTTTTCCACATCACTTTAGCTCAACATTGATTTCACACCAACACTTGGAATTCATCACCTGAAGCTTTGTAAACGAACAGTAATTCAAGATGTATTATAAAGCCATGACTGTGCATTTTTACATCATGCGTATGATTAAATGAAAGTCGTTTAAATAAATCAGAACGTGGGACCTTTTTGACAGCAAATCGTAAATTTTTTTTTTAGTCCCTTTTCTCCAAAACTGAGCTCAGGCTATGTCATTTAAGGTGGAGTCTGAGACAAGAGGAGGTGATTGTGTAAGTCAACAGGGAAAAGGTAAGCAAGCGGGGAAAAAGAGTGGGCATTTGAAGCCACTTGCCGTGCTTAAGTTGAACAATATCAAAGTGGGAAAGCCTTTTCTGAGATCTTGAGATTCTGTCAATTATTTAGCACAGGAAATGTTTTGGTGTTGTTTGTGCCTTTTCTTCAAATGTGAAAACCTTTATGAATAATGGAAACACAAGGAGCAATTCACAGCTATTCATCCTATCTATTTGACAGCACGCTTTAAATCAACTTTACTGTCCTATAGTAGTGCCCCCCACCCACACACACCCACACACACCCACACACACACACACACACACACACACACACACACACACACACACACACTGTTATATATATAAACATGAATAATTTTTGTTGTTTATGTCTACAGTGGGTGGCAGATTAAATATTCAATAGATGTGATTGTGGCTGCCAAATATTATTAGTTACTTTGGAAGTACTAACTTTGCAGTATGGTATATACTGTATTTCTGTTATTGTTTTTATTCAGGCTCTAAAGAATTGTATTAAGGCAGCAAACTGACTATATTTTGTTTTATTTTTTTGTTTTATTCAGTTCCAGGATGATATACTCAGAATTGGTATAAGATTAAACAACAAAAAAAAACAAAGATAAAATATATATTTCACATAAGTCTGTTGTACTGATGCTAACACATTCGATAGGAAAATGGGTAATCTAAGCCCAGTTTTTATATCTGCATATTTATGTATTTTTCCTTATATTTATTTATATTTCTTTAATTTTACTTTCTTCTTTCCACTGCTGTTGTTTATTGCACACATTCAGCTGGGTAGAAAAGAAACACCCAAGCAATAATACACACTTCAAAACTTTATTACTCAAACCATAAAACAAAATTGAGTGCATCTGCAGAATTAGTCATCAATTGTACTTAATAGCTTTAGTTTACCCAGCAGTCACCTTGAGCTCAGGATTTTTTTTTTTATAGCCGAACAACCAGTCAACACACTGTAAAGTTAGATAACCAACCTTAAAGGAACAAGTAGAATTAATAAAGCCAACTCCAACAGTAGTAAAAAATATCAGATAATAAAGCTTTCATTTTTTTCCAAAGGGAATGAACAGATTGAGGTTCCCAGCAGTGTACAGTTCACCCACAACCACAAACCCTGCCAAGATCAGTGTGAAGATAATACAATATCTTCTACCGTACACTGTAAAATGCTCTGTAGTTCTGATTTTAAAAGAAAAGCAATATAAGGTCATTTGGAAGTTTAATCCAGTCATGAAAACACCAAAAACAGTCATGTATTGGTCTGTTTTTGCAGACTTTATGACTCCTTTAACTTTAGACTAGGTTAGTAAAGTCTGACAAATGTAACTTTCCATAAGATGTCAAAAGTACATTTTCAATTTGAGGTTACAAGAGTCTTAGATCTACAGTTTATTACAAAAGTTAAAGTGTAATACTACTTTGAAAAGCCTTGTCTCTCATAGATTACAATGCAATTCTCTGTAAAAACATGAAGCATTTTTACTGGGGTTATTCTAGTCCCACTTATTTTGTTTGCACAATTTAGTACTGTTAAATGGTGTCTCTAAATAGTTTCTATGTTGATAAGATGTTAGTGTATGCAGGCTTTAATAGAAATTTGACCATAAATTGTTTGCCCTTTCTTTTGTCTAAATAGGCTAGGCCACTTTATTTGTATAGAATTATTCATACATTACAAATGCATACACAGGGATAAAGATAAACCCTGTCCTCAGCAAGGTTAAGCCTTACCTGCAACAGACTGATTTTGAATGTGTCATTTAGCCTTTTATCGGGTGTCTGCTGGACTACTACAACTATTTGTAATGCGGGTTAGACCAGGCCTTTGTCAGCTACTTGCAGTTAGTCTAAAACTCTGCAGCACATATGCTCACATGCACCATGTACTTATGAGCACATACCACCTACTCTGACCTCCTTCCTGTCAGCTACAGGATTCATTTGAACCTTTTAGTATTGGTCTTTAAATGTCTTAAAGGGCTGTCTCCTTATCTTTCTGAGGTTGTGACAGTCCATTCTCCTGCCAGGACAATGACGTTCATTGACCAGCTGACCCTAGATGTTCCAAGATCATGGCTAAAAAAACGAAGAAGACCAGACTTTTTCTGTTGTACCTCCCCGACTTTCCTGTTGGACATCAGAAAAGGATAGTCTATTAATATTTTTTTAAATTATCCCTAAAAACTCTGTTTGCTTTGGTGTACAACATAAGCTGAACAGGACATTTTGTCTGATTTTATTTGCCTGTTGTATTTGTTTTTAGTGTTCGTAATTTATGCATTGGCATGTTTTATATGGCTGTAAAAGCACTTGTGGCATCTTTGGTAGTTGTAAATGTACTATACAAATATATTTGACATTGACCTTCAACATTGTCAGAGTTGGGAATTGTCTAATAAATATGGGCACCTCCGGCTCTAAAAAACCAACATGGTGATGACCAAAATGCTAATGGACGTACCATATCATATCTTAAGTACAGACTATTGAACAGGATTACAAGGTGTGGGTCATTAATCTTTAATTTATAGGTTTTTTTGCCTGACAGTATTTACTTAAGGGGCAGAACAGTAGCACAGGGGTTAGCGCTTTCCGTTCACACCAGTCACATATGGGTTCATTCTCCTGTCACTGCCTTGAAATATGGTACCAATGAAGATATGGAGTTGGTCCTCTTGGTCCTTCAATGGTAGCTCAGTTATCCAAATAGAGTAGATGCTAATGCTAATCATTAGTGCTAAGTGCTGTGTGTACATATTAGCATGGTTAAAATCCAGAGACTAATAATAAAGGAGGACAGTCAGAGTAAAAGTCCCTCCTATAGCTATGTATATGAAAAGAGACAAGTTGTGTAAACTTTTAATAATCTATTTAATGGTCTAATATCACTACCTAATAACCATGTCCCATGTCAATTCTGGCTCCATGGGTTTGATCTGTTATATTATGTCAAAAATGTTCCTCTGACTAAATTCTTTGGCAAATATGGATGTGTTATTTAATCATTTTAGCATCCTTGCAAGTGATTCAGTCTGAGTTTCTGATCAAAATATTTTCACTGGAGTTGAGGAAATATGGCTCGCCTAACTGAAAATACCACTGAGGATACTTGTTTGAAGGGCCAGTTTCTTTCTAGCATCAGTACGTACAGTATAAAACATTATTGAATAAGAGCTGAGCTTCATATAGAAATAATAGCAGGTGCTTAAGTCATCTTTGTGTCTTTTTTTTCTGACATGGTTCCTTGATGCATTACAAGGAATATAAAGTGACCTGATTATGCTTAAAGAAAAGATGAGACAAGGGGGAAAAATGCAGTGAAAAATAAACCAGAATAAAGCTTGCCATGTCATAAATGAGCATTTCCATTCAGACGGCTCTTTGTGAAGTCTGTGTGTTGTTACTTAGTGACTTCTAAAGCCAAAATTACACTGCAGTTAATTGATGCTCACGAACGGCAATTAGAAAGACGTTTTTACATCTGTGCCTATATTGAGTCTGTTTCCAAGCACATGCTGAATGATTCCCAGAGAGAGTTTCCATTAGCGTACTTATACTCTATATGTGCTCCCTCCTCCATAAATGAGGCCCTGGACTCTCTTTCACATCACTGCAGTTTTTCGGTCGAAGCTTTTCGGTCAAATGGGAGATGTAAAGTTGAATAAAGGAACATTTCTGAAAAGGATGGAGCTGTGAATAGATGGCGAAGCACACCGGCACATTTGGCCCTTAGACGCTCATCAGCATTATAGTCCACATTCCCCTGGTGTCATGGGTACAGGTGGCACTGGCTCATTACTCAAACCCCAATGGTCTAAGGCTTATATTAGCACCCCCCCACCACCACTGCAGAACACAGGATTCATGCAGGTCAGGTTGTGTGGCAGGCAACAACAAAGAAAACGGCCAGAAGATTGAACAATTTGTGAACTTTTCCATCACAGAGCTGGCTCTACTCCACTTCCTCTCATTATTAACAGTGAAAGTGACACAGGAATGGCTGATTATATGAATTTTGCACTGTCACCCTACCGATCTGCCCACATTCTCAAACAGGAATTATTCAGAAAGGGTAAATATAGATGGGTGCAGTGTGAGAGGATAAGAAAGAAACGTGCAGGTAAAAGCATATACTGGATGCATAAAAATAAGGCAAGGGAAGCTCGATAGACTGACGCCAATTGTTGTCAGACTTGGCAAGATGAAAGTGTTTGTTTTCCTTAGACTGTGTTTGTTCTTCTGTATGCACAAGTATGACACAGGCTTACTGTGAGTTATGAATACCGCCATGCCAAATAAAAATGACACCTATCTGATGCATTAATAACATCCTCCTGACTTTAAACAGAGACGATACAGATTAATACCTACCATTATAACAGGCCGAGATGTATTTATGTTGTTTGTCAGAAAATGTCGGGATGTTTTGCCAATTATTTTGCACCTTTTTTTCAATAACAACTTCACTTTCAAAATCTGGACATTACTGTAATTGGTTAATTGGCACTTATATACGTAACTTCATCTCACTCTTATTTGATTTTCCCCCAATGTGCGATTTGTTGTGCAACAAATATATTTAGTTCACTTTTGTTGACATGGATATAAAAGCTTAAAAAACAGTGAGAGCAGCAGAATACATAGAAATTGCCAAGTGTGCAGTTTTTTTGGTGCAACTAGAGGAATATATATATATATATATATATATATATATATATATATATATATATATATATATATATATATATATATATATATGAATAAAAATAGGAGAATTCATGTTATCAGTGTGCAAAGTAACAATAAGTGGAAGCATGAGGGACCAGATTCCCAACAGCTGGTGTGCAACGAAAGTGAAATTCTACATACTTTAAACATCCAACGTCCATTCCTCTATTATACAACGGATCTTAGGTGACATTTTAACAACTACACATAAATGTTGAGCCCCATTAATTTATCATGACTCCCCGTGCATGGGTGAGTAATGTTCAATATGGGAGTAAGAATACCTGCCTGCTGTATCAATTGGTTGGTTGGTCTGCCCATCCCCCCCAACAAACTGCACCCTGGGTTAATGGTTCAGAAATTATTGAACATTGTAGATCAGTACTGTAGATGGGTTAGGGTGTTTATGGGTTACAAACTACTAAAACCCTGATTGAATTCATGGAAATCTTCCATCATTCTCTCACTGACTACAAATCATGCTGCTGTCTATTCTGATGACTTCCACCCCTCCGCATCAGCCAATCCAGACCTATATCCTAATGTCTTATAGGCCAATAAGTAGAACCCAATCTCCAGTGTTGGCAAAAAAAAAAAAAAAATCAAAAGAAGCCACTATTTGCCTGGTTGTGTTGTGACGCCATGCATGACATAACCACACCCATATTGCATTGACACAATATGAGGCATAATTGATGTTTTTTAAGTGCTTCACCAAATTTCAGATGGTGCCGTTTCACCACTTTTCAGTTAGTTTGGTTTGGTCTGAAAACACCATCAAGTGGATTTTAATTTCTGCTGGATTAATTTTTTTTGTATGCACAGCCAATGTTTGGCTGATATGGTGCAACAGGGCAATGAATTTGTCAATCTCAAGTTTAATAGTCACCAGATTCAGCCCAAAAGTTGCTAAGTTGCTAAATGATTTTTTTGATCGCCAGAGATGGCCAAATGTAACTAAATCTAGCAACAAAATTGCTAAATTGACAACAATGCAAATCTCGGATAAAAGATGTTTGAGTTTTGTCAGTTGTATAAACTTGTCAAAAGTTATGGTCGTTTGAATCCTGTAAAATGGAACGGAAGGTGTGGTTGACTTTCATGGAAACAGTGTTAAGTTTCCAGACTGTGATGATTCTCTTCTGCTTCATACTGGTCCCATATGTTTACAGTGTTCATTCCAGTGCAAACCTCTCACAAAGGCCCATATGCACTATTTCTGTCACTGCTGGCATCAACAGATGGCAGACAGTATTCAAGCATCCATTTTAGTTTATTTGTATTTGAAAGCCATTTCTTTCTTTCTTTTTTCCCCATCAGCTGCAGAACCAAAGCATGCCATGGCTTATGAAAGTCAATAACCTGATAATATGGACGTCAGGGCCACATCCTTATATACCATAAACCTGTTATTTAAATTTAAAATAACCCAGTTATTTCCCCAACGGAGTCTGTAAAACAGATGTGATTGAGCAGCAGCTTTATACATCAACAAACTAAGGTGTGAAATTTAGATTGGAGTGAACGGCTCCAACTCACCCTGGATATGTCATAGATTTTCTTTTAAAAAATGCATCTTTAGACTCATATTATGTTGATGAGACCTTGGAAAACCTTTGAGCTCGTACATTTCTACAGCAAACATACCTTTTCCTTGAAACTTTTTTTCCATAAGATCAAATATCCAATGCAGATAGATTAAAAATGTTACAGATATTTTATTGTGTAGTGTTTTTTGCAGTACCAAATAGCAGTTAGGCATGATGTAACTATATTAAGTGGATTTAGCCAAACATGACCCCTTTAAGTTTCATTGAGCTTCAGTAAAAATGTTATCCCACTCATTGCTTATGGATCACAAACCTGAGAAATTTATAACATTAACATTTTGACCAGGTCTAGAATGAAAAAATAACACACACACACACACACACACACACACACACACACACATATATATATATATATATATATATATATATATATATATATATATATATATATATATATATATATATATATATATATATTATTTAAAGAACAAAAAAGTAAAGCACACCTCTATCGAACAGTAAAATTGTTTGTAATCTCTAGATGAATTTCCTGTGCGCTCTGCAAGCTGTACTAAGACAGAGAAAGAAGATGACATTGCACCATAGAACAACATTAGAGTATATTTCCCACAAACTCATGATGATGGATAGTAGTGCAAATTTTGTTTGTTTGTTTGCTGTCCGAACTCTAGTCTAAAACAATCGACTCTGATCGTCCAAATTGATGCACCTACTGGCCTGAACAGAACAACACAAACAGGAAGGAGGTTAAACAGACATTTGGGTTTGGTTCCTGTCCACATGTCAAAGTGTCCTTGGGGAAGACACCCTGACTTAGTCTCCCAGTAGGACTGACAGAACCTTAGAAAGTGTGTGTGTGAATGGGTGAATTTGAGGCTAATGTAAAGTGCTTTGAGCACCATGAAGGTGGAAAAGCACTATATAAGTGCAGTCCAACATTAACATTAAAATAATGTTAGAATTGTTGGAGTCAAACATGTCTTCGTGGACAGAAAGTTGAGGAAGACAACAACTGGATATTACTCAGCTATTTCATCATTCAAGACATCACACAAAGAACAAAGGCCATTTTGAGTGAAATGTCCAAATTCCATTCAGTCTTATAGAAAACATCCTCCTACTATAAACAGTTACTGAAAGGTTTTCCTTTTCTTTCTGTGGGAAATGTATAAATGTATAAACACATCCACCAACTATCAAAACCATCTACTGATTTAAACTGTTTAATACCTGCTGATCCACTAATTCTATCAGTCCATGTCAATAATTGGTGTAAAATACAGTTATTGATCTTTTCATGGTCATCAGATATGACCTATTTGGATGTTCAGAGGCTCTCTAGTTACCGTGGAAACACTGTCATCTTGTACAACTTTGATTCATCAGTAAAACCCATGGAGTTGGATCAATGACAGTGGATGGACACACTGGGTTTATGTTCAGTTCATGTTGTTTTGCTCAAAAGGTTACTCAGTTTTTCTCTATTTTTGATTAAATATCCCACCACTTTAATCTGAGCTTTAATGAATATCTACATGATTGGTAAATTAAATGTTAGAAAATAGCAGATTTTCACCGGCAAAACACAAAATATAGAATATAATGTTGCAATAAATGGTAATGAAACACTTAAGGATGATTAAATATGGAGAAAAAATAATTGGTGCTATGAGCTATGTTTAGAAATTGTACTACAAATTAAATCATCTATGATGTTTAGAATAAAGAGCTCTGTAGTTCTGCCAAAGATGTATTTGAATTGGATTATAGAGATGAACAGAATTTTTTTTTTTTCTAGCGATGGGCTGGATGATTGATGAAGCCAGTAGATGGAGTAGTGAGTCACTCTGCTGGCCATGGGACCTTTGAGCAAAGCATTAGAAAGTGACCGGATCAGATGACAACCCATTAAGAAACAACTATTAGTGTCAAATTTATCAAAACTAGATACATATATAAAGGAAAATAATGGTGTTTGATGCTAAAATGAGCCCGAGGTTTATGAAGGTATAAAGTTATTATGGGGTGTTATTTTTGCAAACCCATTGACCCATGGTTCCAAATAGATCTTTACTTCTACTAGTGACAAATCAAACCATACAGAAAACACAGGTGATTTGTGGTTTTACTGTGGCTAAAAACAGAGTTAAGCGAATTGCTATAATGTAAACTATCAGCTGATGCAAGAGCCTTTTGAGTCTTACTTTTTGCTCCAGTTTTATCTTTCGACATCAGTAAGACTGGGACTAGATCATCAGATTTGAGTATTTAGTAAGTAAATTCAGAGTTTGCTGCAGATTATGTTGATGTTTTGCTTCCTACATTAATGTAATGAGGTGTTTTAACAGATTTACTGCACTGATTTAACCATGGAGAATGAACAAAACACTGTAAAATAAACGACTGTGTTCATGCATCATCATTTGCAGGGCATACATCATTTTTCTGCGGACAGAACACACATCAAACTGAATTCTGTTATTCTAATTCAGAATAAATTGAACATCTGGTGTTGGAGATTTAATTCATAACATTTTCTGCTTCCTGAAGAAATGTGTCTATAAATGTAAGGTTTTAGCAAGATTAGCTAATTCTAAGGCAAGGAAACTGCTTCTGAAAATGTTTTGATCAGGATCACGGTGAGAATTATCTTTATTCACCATGTACGCAGACACACAGAAGGTAGACATTGTCTCTTAGGAAATTATAAAGACAGATGTAATTAAAAAAAAGTAAGAGGGTAAAAAATAAGAAAGTTTATCTGCATTCACCGCAAGCAATGCAAAAAGTATCCACAGCATTAAAGCACTTTACATATGGGTGGTATAATAACAGTACTGGGAGGGCGGGGCTTATTGTTAAAGTTATCCAGTCTATCAAAAATAGAATCAGCTTTATTTGTCATTCGCACCTATTTCAAATTAAATCACTGTGTGATAGACTCAATATGTGTGATTTATACATACATTTTTCTAATCTGTTTACTGTCTATTAGTTACAATATTAGGCCTATAAACAGATCTAACTGTACCATTAAATAAACATAAGTAATGTGATAAGTTGTATAATGGGAAATGTGAGTAGGATTTAATGAGTTTTCTTCTTCCCACTCATTTTTTGAGCAGTACATATTGAATTCATTGTGTTATCACTAGTGTACATGACCATTGCTAGGACATCTTGATTATCTTTATTTTTCAATGCATTTCCTTGTACACTAAAAGTACTTAATTTTTCTTCTGCTCAAAAGAAATAAATGAAAAAACAAATGCATGATCTAAGAATGAAATGGTAATAGACTTAATATAAAATAGAATGACTTTTAACCATTTTCTTAAATGTTGACTCGGACTGACAAAATGAATGCATTACTGCAGATTAATCCATCATATGGATTTATCTGACAAAAAAATGTAATGCAATTAACTGATCTGCACCGCAGAATAACTCTGAATGTCTTTGGCAAAACAGTTCAAGCAGTTTTACAAAGGAAAATTACTGTTGCACATTAGTGACGGGCAGCAAAACTAACCCATAGAGATGGAAGACACACAAAAAAAAATAGTGGACTGCCATTAAGTATTATACACACTCTGCAGGAGGGAGTTTTGTTTTCACTAAAGCACTTCCAGCTTGGAATACCATATTAACGTGAAAGCATACATTGTACGGATTGTAGCTAATGTGTCTCTAGCTTGCGACAAACACGTTAAGCACATATGTGCGTGTGTATGTATGTATGTATGTATGTATATATATATATATATATATATATATATATATATATATACACACATATTTCCCCTCTGTTTGTTCATGCAAAATTCAATCAGATTAATATACATTAGAAATCAATGATATTTAATTGTGATTCATTTAAATGAGTCCACAGCAACTCTGTGATTAAGCTTATTCTTAATTTTAATCTTATTCTTAATTTTAACTGTTTAACAGCACTAATATGTAGATCTTCTGATGGGTTTAGAAACAAAAAACAAAACATTTTACAGGCGTGTAATAAAGTACTGAGTGACAGGGCCATGTTTTTTGCTTTAAACTTTCTCGTGCACTCATTAGTAATCACTGACACGCTTCGGCTCCTGTCAGAGGATCGTGTGCATCCCTATCGCCTGCTGCTACTAAGAATTTCAGTCCCTCATCCTCATGTTTCTCACCCTCACTTCCCCCAAAGGTGTGGTGATTTGCAGATAGAGCCGCTGTCCTGACAGCAGTGTTCGCCGTCCTTTGAAGGACATGTGCTTCTAGCCCTGGGGGGATTTGCCTGGACAGAGGACGGTGGGAGGACGTATCGTTGCTAGACTTCTTACAACGGCAGCTTTTTAAGTCCTGTAACTAAATGTAATAAGAAGCCAAAAGAGTTGAAACCCCTCAGTGCCGTGGGCAGGCCTGAGGACAGACCAAAGCCACCGCCTTCGCCTCCGCTGCCACCTGAACTCGGTCATATCATACGTTTCTCTGCAGTCACTGATGACCAGAGGAGAGGTTTAGATTTTCAAAGACAATCATCACCAGTAGGCAGCATGAAAACCTCCCAGGATTCATGTTTTGTCTTGCATGCTTTGTTGCAGTCTGTGATGTCACCACGAGGGGAGGTGGTTCGTGGTGACTAATGCACTCACCCACAGAGGTGCACACTCTATGAATGCACTCCACCTCAAAACGGCCACTGCCTCCTCCTCAGATAATTCTTCCACTTGTCACCGTTGTGCCAGATTTCGTGATGTGATAGGTTATCAGGCCCAGCTGCATCTCCGTTAGTTTTAACTTTGACTTGTATCACCGGGAGAAATCAAGTTTTGATTAACTGTAAGATTCGCAAAGTGAAGCTGAGATGGCTGCACATGTTAAACAAATTAGCTGGGTCAAAAGAGTTTTTTTTAAATTATATATATATATATATATATATATATATATATATATATATATATATATATATATATATATATATATATATATATATTTTTTTTTTTTTTTTTTATTATTATTATTTTTTTAATTAATTAATTTATTTTTTTGTATCCAAACCTGAGCTGATGAAACAGAATGGTTTCACATCAGCTGAATTTCACAGCTCCTTTAGCAAATGACAGCTGAAAGAAGCTTTGACATTTCATCATTTGCTTTGGCTGTGACTGAATTTTACACTGATTACACTCAGGCACTGAGAGCTGGTTTTCTGACTAAATAACAAAAGATCATTAAACAAAAGACTACACATATTCAGTTTGAATGATAGATCATGAGCTCCAGTCTGAATACTCAAAATATTTTCTTCAAATGTACATCTAAGTTTTATATTGTTCAGTTATTAAAAATGTGATTTAAAATTTTTATTCAAATCAATCTATTTTTCCTTTGGGGTATAATGTTAGGGGTTAGGGGTATATTGGTATACATGGCGGAGCAAATTTTTTTCCTGCACGTTTTCAAAACGAGCGACAGCACGAAACCTAGCTGTATGCTACTCTGGAATGATAAACATACACAGAGCGTGCGGCCAGTGTTACTTCATGCATTCTGAGCCAATCAGAGATGCCTTATCACCGCGTCATGGACATGTATGAGGAAGTACCAGTAAACTCTGTTGTTTGACCTCAAGTCATTTTTCTACCGTCACCTCCTCTTGATATGCACATGGTCACAAGAGCACGAATCATGGATGAGTGTCATAAATATTAAAGAGTCTTCCCTTCACTATTCTAATCACATAGAGGTATCCTCATGAATATTGAAGAGCTATAGTGGCACATGCAAAAACACATACAATCTGACTGTATTCGTCCGGTATAGGGCTGTACCGAACTGAACGTCTATTTTAAACGCTTCAGTACAGATACATATACCATTAAGGCCTTAATATATTTATATATAGTATTTCTATGGGTTTATATTTAGCACATATTATACTGTAAGTAATATATTATGATATATAATTATATGTTATACTCATTATACTGATAATTACATTGATTTAGACTCATATAAATGTTGTATGCTATACTGAATTTATTCATATCAAACACCTTCCTTCCCATGCCTGCAGAAAAAAAAAGCAGTATTTATATTTCTTATGCATTACCTTGTTAAGACTTTTCTCACACATTTGCCCTGTTTGGTGCTTTCATGTCCATCTTCTCTGTTTCCATCTCTTCATCCTTTCCCCTTCGTCTGTCAGCTGGTGTTAGCATCACAGATGGTCAGGCTTGTTTCTCGGCTGTGAATGCATGACAGGTGGTATTTTGTCAGTCTTGTCCAAACAGTCCAAACATTCCCTCAGCCTTTGTATCTTTGTACTAGAGCTGCAGGGCAACACACCTCTGGGTCCAGGTGCATGGTAGGGCATGTCTTTGACCTCTCAGTAGTATTGTGGAGTTGCCCTGTAGGCTGGTATTGGTGGACTACGCCTCCGTCTTCACTTGGAACCTTCAAAGGACTACATCAGCTTGATAAGAAATCAACATTTCTGTCAAATATTTCTTCATCCTATAGTTCTCAAGCTCTACAGTATGTGTGGCATACAGATAGATAGATGTGCATGTGGGTGGATGCTTTCGTTGTGGTACACAGTGTAGCTTGAGGGATGAGTCGTAAGTAGTTTAACAGTTCACAGGTTCAACAACCGACTCCATTTGGTCAGGAGGGAAATGCAAGTGCTCATAGATCTATTATTAGATGTAAATGTCAGACTTGTTTAATGCTCAAAGTTAGTTACTGATCAGCAAAAAAAAAAGTTTCCTAGCATCCAGGTTTACCTTTGGTGAAAGGTGTGGAGTGTTCCATTCACTGGTATTTGTCAGAAGAGAGCAATCTCTTGTCTGGGTATTCCAAAGATTAGACATTCATGAAACTGAGTAGTCATTTTCTACCTTTTTTTTGCAGTGATAAGTGTCCTCGGAGCACTTTTAAAGACATGCACTCTTATCTTTGTGGTCTCTGAGGAAAACAGACTGGTTTTCTTGAAGTACTCGGCTGGAATAGGGGTGAATATTTCTGCTTCGTAATTGTACGACTGTTTGTCATTCCCTCTTCTACGGTATGTGTGCATCACTTTGAAAGCCCCCTTCGTTATGTGAAAGAATCAACGTTGAAGCTGCAGTCAAACTCTGAAAATGGCAAGTTTTGACAAAGAAACCTGTCCTTTTGTGTTCGGTATCAGTCAGGATTGATGTAGTCATTTTAATGTTTAATGTTTCCTCATGTGTATTAGAGGTAACAATAGACCAATCTCCAAGAACAAAGGTCGACACTAACATTTTTTTTCTTGTATTAGTAGCCTGTTGCATTGACTGATATGTTCTTTTCCCCTTGTCATTATTAAGCGATATATATTCATAGCATTTCCATGCTCTTAGAGATACTGCTGTCCACAATGAAGGAAAATGGTATAGTAATATTTAACTTTTAACTATCACAAAGAAAATTTTCTGACATTTATTATCATTTGATAGAAAAAAAAATGTATTGGCTTCATACATTGGCAGACTGTGTTAGTCATCAGCTGTAGCTCATGTAAAATAAATTTGTATCGGCTCCAAAAAATGTTGGTCTATCACTAATTACACTGGTCTATAAGGAAAATGCTTCCGGAATCAAACTAATGAAATTTGACCATGTGTTACAGATAAAGAAAAAGCAAGTCTTAAATGCTGGGCTCTTAAAGTCTGGGGTCAAAATATGATATTCTTAGATGTAACAAGAGATTAGGTTTTAGTCCAAAGAAATATTGGTCTCAGATCTACTAGATCTACTTCCAAACACTGTCTGCACATTATGATCCATTCACTTTACAGGTTCTTTCTAGTGGAATATTTACTAATCTATTGTATACATGTACATAAACTAGCATATATGTGGAATAACACACCATCATATATATTAACAACATGAGCTAACCAACACTGTTGTCATTTGTTGTCTAAAATTGAAAGTGAAACGAAAGATGCTTCGAACATCCAAACTGCTTCTGTGCCTCTGTTACACTTTCTGCTGTCATGTTTACAGCCCCTTATCGGCACCCCAGCCTCAGAATAAATAGTTATGGGGTGTTTTGAAGCAGCTCTGCAGAGTGTATATAGGGGAAACCTTGCTTGTAGGTTCTGCTTGCAGCCACTTTGTTTCCAGAGTTTTGGCATAATTTAATTAAGCTACACATATTCAATCAGTACGCTTCTGTATTTTATCAAAGGCCTTGAGCTGAGACAGTTTGGTCCAAACAAGTGAAATGTTACACCTCTAATGTGCATATGTTCCACCAAAACAACTCCTCTCCTGACACTATTTTACAAATATGTGGTCAGCACTGCTCAAGAACTAGTCAAAGAACCTAGGTAAGGTAAGGCAAGGTAAAGTTGGGTAAGGTAAGGTAAAGTTAGGAAAGGTAAGGTAAGGTCAAGTTAGGAAAGGTAAGGTAAGGTCAAGTTAGGTAAGGTAAAGTTAGGAAAGGTAAGGTAAGGTCAAGTTAGGAAAGGTAAGGTAAGGTCAAGTTAGGTAAGGTAAAGTTAGGAAAGGTAAGGTAAGGTCAAGTTAGGAAAGGTAAGGTAAGGTCAAGTTAAGTAAGGTAAGGTAAGGATAGGTTAGGTTAAGTTTTACTGGTCCCATCATGGGGAGGTTTCACAGTTGACAGCAGCAACAGTGCAAGAGGAAGATGGGTAGAAAAACAACCACAAGTGAGAGTGAAATATGAAGGAAAATGTGAAATGTTGTATTTATATAAAATTGACAGTATATAAATAGGCAATTAGAATTAAACCATATCAAAAATGTTTTAATGGTAATTAAATATTAACATTTCCATTGTGGTTTCCCCTGTACATGGTGTGATATGTGGATAATCGTATAATTTTAATCCTAATTCCACAACCATAGTGGAGGCTGCCAGCACTGGAGTGGATGTAGGAGATCATTATCAATGTCTCACTGCTGTATTCAGTTTTCTTAAGACAGTACAACACAAATCTAGGAGGAAAAAATCCATGACATGTATTTATTGTCACCTATAGGACACGTTTTGATTCATTCTGAGTTTTAACTGTAAACATACTTTAAAAAAAAACATGATGGTGATGATAATGAGGAGATAAAAAAAAAAACCCAGATGAAATAGAATGAAGAACAATTTAGAAAATAAGAAGTGCAGTTATTCCAAACAAAAATGCTTCTGAAGTAAAAAGTGCATCGACTTATAAAGGGTTGATGTTGCCTTGTGCGTTGCTGGACTAACTGTCTAATCAAGATACTGAGCACAGCAATTCTCCCAGTTTATAGTCTTGTACTTCAGGCGGACAATGCTAGAATTAATGAGTTATCCATTATCAGGCGAAAGATGGATAAAGACATTGGCTTGTGTTTTTTGGCTGCGTGAACACATGGGTCGGAAGTGAGCTGGACCGACTTCTTACCAAAGCAGGAAACTGAACTATTTAGACCCGTTGACCCAAACATAAGGTCATTATGCAAATTTGAATTTTGCTCAGACTAGACCTCTTCATAGACCAGTGGACAGAGTTCAAAGGGTTTATGGGCTCCCTCTGGATTTTGATCTGAAAACCAAGTATTTAACCCATGAAACTGTAAGAATTTACGATTAGTGTTTTTATAATCAACTGTTTTTGGGGTTTTGGTGCATGTTTAGTATATTTTATGCCACATCTTTATCTATGTTATTATTACCTCTGCCAAGAAGATTTATGTCTGTCTGGACGGATCTTGATGAAAATTTCATGATGTCACAAGGAACAAATGTTTAGATTTTGGTGATGGTCCAGAAGGGATTCTGGATCACTTTGAAATGTATTCTTCATTTACCGCAATGTAAAATTTCAAAGTGATCCAAAATCCAGGATCTCTTCTGGATCATCACCAAAATTTAAGAATCGGTTCTTTGTGACACCCCCAATGCATCATGACATTTTCATCAACATCTGTCCATAACTAGTTTTGTTGTTAACTAACAGACAAGAAAGACAGACAGACAGACAGACAGACAAACTCTGGTAAAACATAACCCCCTTGGCAGACCTATTTTCCTTCGGAGGGAGGGGTCTGCCTTGGCGGAGGTTTGCGCTCTTAGAGTGCTTTTTTAGTTATTGTTGTTTTAGACAGATTAACTAAAACTACTCAGTGACTGTGCAATATTTTCTAATCTTAATGATACGATGCATATCCCAAATCTCACTGGGGGATGGAAATTCCCAAATATCCTAGAAAACCTGGGAAATTATTAAAGGTAAAGTATCTTGGAAATGGTTAAGTATATCCTAAAAAAAATATATGTTATCCTCCTCCGGCCTTATAACAATGAATGCCTAAACTGAGATGACAGGAAGGAAAATGTTGTTCAGTGATTTATTGAAAATATACAAATATTTTTAGACTCTGTTTTGTCAGCCTAATGGAGTGCTGCGCTGTAATATGTGGGTGGGTTGGCATTCTTAATTATTTTTCATAGATAAATTATAGCCACATACTGCACTTCAAATGTCTGAGTAATTAACATAGAAACAATCTGGATGTGTTACAAAAGACGTAGAAAAGAACACTTCCAAAGGATGGGAGGGGGTGGATTATTGTATTATGTGACACGTTATCTCTTTAGTGGCTGGAAATGTTCTGGAAAAGTCCCGGAATATGAGCAGGGGTTTTCAAATAGTGAGGTGGGCATCACTGTATGCACGGCGGTGCAGTGGTTAGCAATCGTGCCTCACAGTAAGAAGGACCCTGGTTCAATTCCCACACCAGACCTTTCTGTGTGGAGTTTGCATGTTCTACTCATATCTGTGTGGGTTTTCTCCAGGTACTCCAGTTTCCTCCCACCATCCAAACACATGCACTGATAGGTTAATTGGTTAATCTAAACCATAGGTATGAATGTGAGAGTGATTGTTTGTCTATATATGTTCAGCCCTGAGATGAACTGGAGACTCATACAGGGGGTACCTCGCCTTCACCTGTTGTAGCTGGATTAGGCCCCCAGTGACCCCCATAACCCTAGTGGTCACAGGGTATATGTGCCAGAGGACTTCAGGGGAGGCATGACATGAGAAAAAAACTAAATGTGAATATAAAAATAAAAAAATATGTAAACATGTCGTTAGGCAACTACAGTACATGTGAGGCGTGAAATCACACCTGAACTGAAAATGTGGTAAAAGAGACATTAGAAGAACATACACAGAAATAAACAAGGTAAAAGCACACATGTAAAAAAAACATGCTGAAAACATAAAAAACTGTTAAGTTGTGTTAAAAGAGACATTAAAAAACTCATACACAGATGTTAACATTTGTTTTAAAAAAAAATGGTAAAAACACATGGATGTTTTTTTTTAAACATACACAGATGTCAAATGTGTTTAAAATATTTAAGCACCTATAAAGATGTTTAAAAAATATGTATAGAAATAATACATTTAAAAAAAGATCAATATGGAGGGACACAGCTGCTTGTTAGTTCACTATCCCACACTTTGAAAACTCCTGCTGTAAAGTGACTCATACATGTTTGTCTATCTCATTTGGACATGGTAAATCCATTTGGCAGCTGTCAGTGGTTGATGAGGTGCTCTGCTCTTTAGTACTTACACTAGCTGTGCACAGTATAAATGCCTCAGGATCTAGCCCATTTATTAGATATGCTTTGTGAAGTGGCTGGAGCAGTGCTGTGGTAAATAATTCACCTTGGACTCTGTGGGAAATGAGGAAAAAAAAAACAAAAAAAACTTTTGTAAGCAGAATACGACACACACTGGGTCTCCTATCATATAATGAGTGCATGTTTTAAAACCAGTCTTTTATGGTGTAAGTGATTTCTAAAAGATCTACCCTGAACTTGTTAATTATTCAAACGCTTCAGTGTGTTTTTGCATTTTCGACTGTTTTCCTCAAATGCAAGCGTTGATTAGCTTTGACTAAGCAAGCGTTGTAATTTGATTATTGTGATTGGTAAATGCGTGTCTTAATTTTAACCGCATTAACATGTAGGCGACGTTGGCTTATTTTGACTCCTCTTTACTTCAGGCTAAATGACTGATGCCAGGTCAGTTTTGTATCACATGATGTGTGGATGCATTTATTTGGCACAAGTGAAGGGGGCGGTTGTTTGGTCTGTAATTGATTCAATAGCAGCTCACATTCATCAGTGTTGTTTTTGCATTTCATACTGCACCTTGTTTGAAAAATGACATTGTGATTTTAATATGATTCATGTGCAGCCCTGGTATGAAGTGTATGAGCCACTTCATATAGCTTTGATGTTTTCTTTAGGTTTTCATTATACAGCTTGGATTATTATTTCTGTTCTGTGTGAGTAGATTCAGCTCTATATTTTGTTTCGTTTTTTATTTTTGTCATATCCTACTTTAGTTTAGGTGTTATCAGGAGATCCATAATCTGATGAAAAAGGAATCCTAGACTGAAAATTATGAATTTTATTTGGCATTTGACACTTCATTTGGCATGTCACAACAGAAGGAAACATTCAGCATGTGACGGCAAATGAAATCACAACGCACAGTCCCTCCAAAAAGCAGTGTAGCCCCTGACTCTATGGCGTCTTCATCATCACAGACTTCAGAAGTTACAGTACAGCACTAGGTTTCAAATGGTGATGGGGGGGGGGCTAGAGGAATTCAGGGGGAGGCGCAGCAGGAAAAAAAATAAACGTAAATTAATAATAATCTTTGCCTTTTCATGGATTGGTCCTGATGATACCCAGTCTACACAGTGTGTTATTTACAGAGGTATTAGCTAATGATAGTATATGTTTTGGGTTTTTTTATAGGAAGCTTAATGAATTACAATGTTTTAAAACACACAAAGGTTTTAACACAGATGTGAAAATGTATTTAAAAACTGTTAAAAATACACAAACATCTTAAGAGATGAGATGAGAGATGTGGAAAGGTATTTAAAAAAGATGTTAGAAACACACAGAGATCTGAACATGTGTAAAATAAAAGATGTTAAAAATAAGCATAGATGTTACAGTGTGTTAAAAAAAAAAGATGTTTAAGCACATATAGAAATGAAGATACATTTAAATTGTTTTTATAAAAAAAAATATGTTTAAACCTTTGATGCATGAGTTATGAGAACCTTAGTCAAGCATGAAAAAAGCAATGTGATTGAAATCTTTTTATTTATTATTTTAATCTATGTGTGTTTACCTTTACCAGAGTAACATCCAGCTAGGTTTCATGCCATCGCTTGTTCTGAAAACATGCAGGGAAAAAAAATGAGGCTTTATTTCCACAGAGAGCACATGAACCAGTTTGATCCGCCATTTTTTTCCAGTTTGTGCAGCAGCTACTGTGGTGCGGTCTTCTCTTGTCGATTGCCATGCTAATGCTACTTCAGATTCACTGCAATGGATGACAGGTTTAACCCCACGTGGGTGACGCTAAAGTCCATGTGATGTCAGACGGACCGGCTTTTTCTGGGTCCCTCGTTAATCTTGTTATTTTTTGTGAATGCAGTATGCAGCCAGTGGAGGAGACAAACCACTGTCAAAGGCAGCATGTGTTGGTAAGTCAGGGTGACCCATCAGATTCCAAAAGGAGTGTGGAAAAGTGGTTTTCAGCGGAATGACACCTTTAAGAACAGCCAAGTTACAGTAATGGTATAAAAATGGTATGAACATAAAAAATAGGTCCATCAAAAAGATTTCAATCACAGTGCTTTTTTCAGGCCTAAAGAGGAATAAAAAACACTTGGGGGGAAAAAAATCTTTCATAAAAGGGTTCATGTGCTCTGAACACGTTCTCAGTCTTCATTCACAGTGGTGGCAGGCATGCATAGTAGGATAATTCTTTTTGAAGAGCGTGTTTTTTTTTTTCTGTTTTCATTAATGTAGACAGCCTCAGAAATCCATCTACACTACTGCCACTGAAGACCTGCCGTCTTGTCTCACTGCCCTCATTAACAAGACACATGGAAGTCGACTGTGTGCTATGTTTGGAGACGTTCATCACAGTAAACAACCCCCGTCTCTATGTTTGACGGCTGCTGTAGCTTACGCGCACCGTTCCACATGCACAGCCTTAACTCATCCGTTTAACCTTTGCTACTCGTATGCCACGTGTATCCGAAAGGCTCAGATAAGTTGTATCATTTAACTCAAGATATACATTCGCCGTGTGTTGCTATGGGAAGGTGATAAGTCACAAAGCAGCAGACTTCATATTCAACCACCTGCCTTGTAATTAACCAAACGTTAGATTAGTTTCAACACAGCAGCAGCCATAAATCTTGTTGTAAAGCTCATAAGAAAGATGCATAACTTTCAACAGAGATTAAGTACATCCTTAAACGCACCACACCGGTTGACTAGCAATTCATGCAGGTTTTTAATAATTACCTTCTATCTGAAACATCCTAATATCCTGCTGTTCACTAGAGAACACTAATGAAGAAGTCTGACAACCTGAGGGTCAAGACATAAATATTTTGTTTAGCTATTCAGTTCACACACAGAAAATCTTGGACACACATTCTGATGCTTATTTACAGAAAACAGACGGGCTCCCTCAAGGTTGAGTCAATAGACTGGACGCATTCAGCCGCTGTCGTTAATTGTTATGCACGTCGCGATGTGTCCGATGTGATCCTATCTTTAGGATTTATCAAA
Organism: Siphamia tubifer; assembly: GCA_020466265.1. NCBI lineage: Eukaryota > Metazoa > Chordata > Actinopteri > Kurtiformes > Apogonidae > Siphamia > Siphamia tubifer. The sequence continues at coordinate 26,082,454 of CM035790.1, read as the reverse complement.
GGGCCTTTCGTAATTTGCAGTTTCTATCACATCCAGCTTTGCAGGCTAATAAACACAAATGTGAAGAGTGAACCAAAGGGCAAGTGGATGGTGACACATTTTTATAGCTTGTATTGGACCATATGTCATTTAGCTGGTTTTGTCATAAACATAAAGTCTGTAACTGTCATAATCACCAGCTTGTGACCTTCTGTCTCTAAGTCAGTGGACCCCGTTTTTTTTTTTTTTTTCATTTTATTTATTTATTTTTTTAATTCTTTATTCAAGGTAAAAGAAAGTGGTAGTTATACAAGAAAAAAAAATAGGATGTTTTACATAATAAACTAACAACAACAAAAAAAAGAAAAAGAAACCTGAAAGACACACAAAACCTCCACCTACCCTACAAATACATAAAACAATTATAGTTAATAATATTATTTTTCATTCATTTTAACATTACTAATGTCTGGTGACCCCACACATTCAAAATGGAGCCTTTTTTTTTTTTTTTTGCTAAAATTAATTTTCCGGGAGGAGACCTCAGGACATATCTTTCGGCTGGTCTGGGAACACCTCGGGGCTCCCCTGGAGGAGCTGCCTGGGGTGAGGGTAGTCTGGTCTCCTTTGCTGGAGATGCTGCCCCCGTGACCTGGACCCTGATAAGACCTGACGACGGCGACGAAAATTAATATGTTTTTGATTATGTAATAGTTTGCTATACTATGCTGCAAAGAAATGTAAACTTTAGATGACATTTAGTCGATATAATGTATATTGTTATGGACAGTCGTACATGACGGCATAAAGTGACAATTTTATTTTCCTCAGTCAGTATATGTACAGTCCGTCCAGCTTGTATTTACAATTTATACTGAACAAACAATAACTCAAAGAAAGAGCTGCAGCATCTGACACTGACCACAATGAACATTTGACAGATAAACACTATCACAGTACTTCAGTTACAGCTTCACACTTTGTCTTTATTTTATGATATTGAGGTTGTCTCTATCAACTCACCATATATTTTTAAAATTTATGTCATAGTTGTTGTTTTTTTTTCTTTTTATCAATTTCTAGAAATTTCAGACAACCCCAAATGAATTCTCGGTGACTCTACATGGGGTCCCGATCTCAAGGTTGAAAAACACTGGTCTAAATAATGTGTTAGACTTAAATCCACCAGTAATTATAGTCTTTTCCTCTTTTTTTTTTATCATCACGGGACAGAGAACATTCCAATTTGTGCAGCTTTTTCAAGCATTCTCATATTCTCAGGATTTGAACAAGAATAAATTGATCAAATCCTGGTAAAATGGGGACGTCAGTGGGCAAATCATTAGCTGAGTTTCCCACAATAATATTTTTGGATTTCGGAATGTATTTTGAAGTATCGCTTTAGGACAGAAACATTTTGCATTTACTAGCAATGTAACAGTTATTGTACATAGTGTAATATAATATGACACACCACATATTGCATTTGTGTTATTACTAGTGTGGAAATGGATTACCTTCATTTATTATTAATGTATTTACTCTGCTAAAAGTTGCATATAGATATAAAATTAGTTTTTTTGTTCCGCTTAAAACAAAAAAATGAACGAATTAAATAAATATGTAAAGTTCCATTGTTGCTGCATCTTTTCAGATATTCCTTTGAAGCCCTAAGACACTGGTAGTAGAAGCAGACTAATGTGAACGCCTCTTTTCTCCATCCATCTCACACTTTGAATCAGTACATACTGAGTCACACAAACAGTTTCCTAGGGTAATGAGAGGGGGGTAAAAAATCCATTGTTAATAGTATCAGTAACACCTCCACATCCTTCTACTTGTTCATTCAAAAATGTCTGATGTGAAAAGTTCCATTATTTCTGTGTGTAGTCCATGACAAAAAAATGTCACACAGTGGAATATTCTACATAAGAACTGTCAAACATATTTTAATTCAGGGGTCACATACAGCTCAAAAATACTTCAAGTGGACCAAACCAGTAAAATACTAAGAATATAGAAATAATATATATAAAATAACATAATGTGCTCTAATAACATTAGCTCTACACATTTCTCTATGTTTTATATTGGGGGGGGGGAAATGCTGTAATCATCACGTTATACATTTTCAGGTCAAGTTTATTTATATAGCATATTTAAAGGAATGCAAATGAGCTGTAGAATGTTGTAGCTAGCAAAACATGCTAACGCTAGTACAATAACAATAAATACAAGCCATAATAAAACTGATGAAAACAGAATAACACAATTATTTCTTTAACACTATGCATATATATATATATATATATATATATATATATATATATATATATATATATAACCTTTCTATCATGACTTTTTTTGGGGGGTGGGTTGGGGGGCGTTTGTATGTTTGACACCAAATATATATGACATCCTTCCGGGATGCGGTTTAATTATTTCTGGACTGTTGTAGCCTGTGGTGTCTTGTCTTTCTGTCTGTCGATCAGTGTCAACATAATTATTCTTTTCTGAATCATCCCATGTCTCATAATTGGTTATTTCGTTACACAGTGGGAGGCTGCTAGATGAGTTATTTGGGGGGCGTCGACCTTTAACCTTCATGTTCTAGGGTGGACGCATCTAATTTGTAATGTTGACTTACATTTTTCAGGTCTTTTGGGTTCAGTTTATGGTCGATGAAGGGATAGACAGACTGGTAGGGGATCAGGAACTAACAGAGGTATTAAAGCACAGCAGCCCTCATTGTCAAAAGGGGTGAAGGAGGGGTCGTTACAACATCCAGCTTTGTTTTTCTTTACTTTTTTTTGGCAACAGTCCACTTGAAATTCACTTGATGTTTTATGCGAACCATGCTGAGGACAAGTGCAAGGGATGATAAGGTCAACAATGGACGGAAAAAAGGGGGTATTGTTCTGTAGAAATACCCAGTGGTTGGTTGTTGTTTAAAATTTCATTGGGTTTCAGGAGTTATTTGGAAACAAAAGAAGAGTCTGAGCTGTACGCTGAACTGCTCAGAGACGTATCGAAAGCTATTTTCAACTAGTGCTACGATAATAATAATGATAATCATAAAATAAATGGAAAAAAAAATACCTGCCCAAGAGTGGAGCTGGAATAGGTTACTATTTTATAATGTGATGTAGCCTTGATTCTAACATTTGTGCTTAGACCTGGTGGAAACAGCTGTTTTTCTATATAATGGTCCCAGGACTAGTGAAGAAAAAGACCTTGTGTGGATCATTCAACGCTTTCTTTACTAATTAACATAAAACACAAAAGATTTTTAGTCAGTGAGGAATTATTCACTTGACTCTGTTGAGACCCCATTATTTTCAGTTTGTGTTTTTCTCTATAATGTAATTAAACAGTTTTGTACAGATATTATTAAAGCTAAATAGTGTAGTGATGTAACTAAAGGTTCATTTCTAAGCCCTGCAGTGGTTAGATCAAATATAAAGTCACATACAGTATTCATTTAATAGTAATAATGACACACAAATGTCTTGGAAAATCCTTCAGGACAAGGTGTAATGCATGTTTTATTTCTCTATAAATCAAGTGAGTTCAGAAGTTTCCCACATTATCGCTGAGGCAGGAAACTTCTTTTCATCTTGAGTTCATTTCAGATCATTTTTATCTCTTTCGTGCCCCAGTTACTTTACTCTGCAGCATCAAATCAGGCGTGGTATTTTGGTTTTGGCTGTCAGTCTTGTTTATTATTTGCAGATTTTCACAGATTATGTGGGAAACCCTGAGACCTTCACACTTGAGTAATTTAGAATTGAAAGCATTCACGCCAGATACCATTTTCATTTTCACCTGATCTGTTTTGTGCGTGATGAAGCTGCAGCAGCAGCAACATGAAAAGAAACTGAAAATAAATACAGCGACTGGAGAGAAATAAATGTTCCTTTGACTTTGGCCCCTTTCAACTTTGAACAATGGTCTGGACTTGACCCAATTAGTGCTGACCCTGGTCTTCATCACAGCTGGGCTCCGTAGTTCAATTCCAGACAAGAGGAAAATAAACTTGTGACGACCCCAGGGCACATCTCTGTGGGATCCCAGCATCCACACTGTGTCTTCACTCTCTAGTCACTCTCGAGTCACTCTCTTGTTACTCTCGTCGCTCTCTTGTTACTCTCGTCACTCTCTTGTCACTCTCTCGTTACTCTCTTGTCACTCTCTCGTCGCTCTCTTGTTACTCTCTTGTCACTCTCTCGTCGCTCTCTTGTTACTCTCATCACTCTCTCATCACTCTCGTCGCTCTCTCGTTACTCTCTCATCACTCTCTTTTTACTCTTGTCGCTCTCTCGTCACTCTCGTCGCTCTCTCGTTACTCTCTCGTCACTCTCTCGTCGCTCTCTTGTTACTCTCTCGTCACTCTCTCGTCGCTCTCTTGTTACTCTCGTCACTCTCTCGTCACTCTCTCATCGCTCTCTCGTTACTCTCTCGTCACTCTCTCATCGCTCTCTCGTTACTCTCTCGTCACTCTCTTTTTACTCTTGTCGCTCTCTCGTCACTCTCTCGTCGCTCTCTCGTTACTCTCTCGTCACTCTCTCATCGCTCTCTCGTTACTCTCTCGTCGCTCTCTCGTTACTCTCTCGTCGCTCTCTCGTTACTCTCTCGTTACTCTCTCGTCACTCTCTTTTTACTCTTGTCGCTCTGTTTTACTTCTTTTTCTCGCAAATGAAGCAATGTTTTGTTTTGTCTTTCATGTAAATGTTTTCATATTCTGTTTTTGGGTGCAATTGTTTTGTGTGTTGCATGTCCGAAATAAATTGAAATTAATTACTCATCTATTCTATTTGAATCTATAATACTCTCATCAGTCTCTCATCGCTCATCGCTCCCTCTTCACTATCTTCTCTCGTTGCTCTCTCCACTTTCTCTTCGCTCTCTGGCTGCTCTCTCATCACTCTCTCTTCAGTCTCTCTTCACTCTATTTTCACTTCTCTCATCACTCTTATATGTATCATTTGAACACTCTTATATAAATAAATCACTTTATATTGATTACCTTCCTGTCCCGTGCTCTTTTGTGTCAAACTCTTTGAGTCAGCCATGATAAGTACAACACCATTTTTAATTTTTCTAATTTAATTTTTTGACATTTCAGAAACACTCTCCAGCGTTTCAGGGTCATGTTCTGTGCTTTTTTTCTTTTCTTTTTTTCTTAATTAATCAAACTACCTCAGGAATAGGTGATATATTTAATTAAAGAAGTGATATTTAGCTTTTTAAATCGAGGTATGCATTTTAAAACATTCCCCTGTGGTCTGTAAATGCTATGTTTGGGTCTGAATTCTTCATTAATTAACCTCCACAGGTCCTTAGTTCTGAGTAATAACAGCAGAAGAGTCACTACTTCACAGCCCACCCCCTGCAGGTTTGTGAATGGGCTGCTCTGCAACTCAATACTATACTGAAATCCTATCAACATCTGTACATTTTAGATAATCAGCTTTAAGTTTGGGCATACTTTCAGTTTGGACGGCTGCTGATAAACAATTATGTCATACTTGGAGAAATGTTCGTTGGAAATCTTGAGTGTGTAAATGTGATGTGACTAGTTATAGACACAATACATTAAGGAGGAATTAAAACAGGTTATAGAAATCGACAAAATTTTGCTAAAAGTTATGTAAACATAGCTTTGCAGCACCTGGAGGGTTCAAATTCCAACTTTGTTCAGCTGTTAGGGTCCAAATAAACAAATAAATAACCCCTTTAATACGATGAACTCTCGTTCACTTTACACTTTAGGAAACCATTATATTTCCCTTACTGTCAAAATAAATTATAAAATAAAATAAACAAAATATATATAAAATGTGGTAGGAAGCTCTTCATTTGTTTTTTTTTCCCTTTATTATAAAGTCCATAAATGAAAATGTGCAAGTCCTGCAAAAATAGACCACCTGCAATAAAGTAGGAGGTTCAGTTTTAAAACGTATGGTTAAGATGAACATTGAAATGAGTGATTTAAATGAAATTCATACAATTGTTAAATTTGGCTTGTAAAATTGTTAAATGAGGGGTAGGATTTTTATAACTTCTCTGAACTTCAATCTACTCCTTTTGAGTGGTGACTCTGAAATCCTTATTTTGTCCCCCGTTTCATTTGTTTTGTATTTTATTTATTTATTTAAAAAATTTTTTAAGATGAACTGCTCAAATAAAAATAACTGAACTGAACTGAAACTCCACTAAGGATTATTGTTCCATTCACCAAATCAATGTGCTCCCTTCTGCACAGTTCCATCAAAGTCAAAACTAAACATTTCACCAAATTAATGAAATATATCCAGGTCAAGAATTGTATTTATTTTTTCTTTGTAACAATACACACAATAATTTGCACTTGTTTGTGTCTATCTAATGCAGCCACATCTTTCCAAACACAAATAAGAAGTAAACCAAAAGGTCAGGATGAGGTGAGAAAACCAAAGTACAGAAAAAAAGTATGTACTATATGTGAGGATCCACTACATGATTCGCACAGTGAAGTTGAGAACACAGGAAATCACTAGAGTGAATTCAGTAGAGAGACTTGTGAATGCAGCTCTCGTTGATGTTGAATTTTACCTCTTGGTTTCACAGTTTTGACAACCATGTCTGCAGAATTTCCAAACTAAAATTGCTTGACTGTGTTATAGGTCACAGCGCATGACAAAGTCTAATCCATGAGGTTTTTCCCTACAGTGGACAATCTTTACTGTTCCTCCTCAGAGACTTGAATCAGCTCAATAACTAAACCAAACTCGCAGGTCATTTATTTAAACTGTTTATCTTGGCGTGTAAGTGTGCCAGTCTATGTATGTTCCGGGGGGGTGGGGGGGTCTGAGCAGCAATGACAGCAGACAACAATTAGTTTATAAAACACCTCAATTTCAGCCAAAGAAAAAGACTCAGCTGTCAGTAACATCCACAGAGGGAGCGAGTTCACTGTGGCAGCCAAACAGTCTGCCATGTGTGTCGACGGCAGCCGGGTCAGACAGACAGCTCTTGTCTCCAGGGTCTTCACTCTGCGATGACTGGCTACCTCTCAGTCCACACACCAGAGCTCACAGCACCCTAATCACTCAGATATCTGAGCTGAGCTTGGCTGCTCCACTACAAAACTACCTCCCACTGTGGTTTTGACACTTGTATATATATATGTGTGTGTGGATATAGGAGCTGTGTTACAAAAACCCCTATGGAAATAAGATAAAACGCACATTGCAGACTTGTCTTGTAATTTATTGTATGTTTTTAACCCACAAAGACCCAAACAGATACGAGGATGCAAAATTCTTACCTGGTCTAAAATGTGTATTCACTTTTAAACCATTAATCCTATCAATCTATGTATATAATTAGTGTAAAATTAGATATAACACATTTGCATCTTCGGAGGCTCCGTAATGAACATGAAAACACTATCTTTGTATGTGGATGAAGACATGTTTTGTGTTCGGTTCATTATACATTTTGATGGAAAGTCATTTTTTTCTACAGTTTTCAGTTTAACCCTAACCCTCTACGTCAGGGGTCTTAAACAACCCATAGGATGAAAAGCATAATAACCTATTAAATAACTCCATATTTTCTTCTCAGCACTTTATTTGCCTATAAATTAAGAAAGAAGAAAATGAGTTTCAGACCCCTGCTCTACGTTAATACACATTTCCATGATCAGTAAATTAAATATAAGCAAACACATGATTTTCACTGAAAAAACATGGAGTAAAATATGATAAACGTAAAGAAAGGTTAAACGGAGAGGAAACAATAATTTGGAAACTGTCACAAAAAACGCACTGGTTGTTTATTGGAAAAGAGGTTCTTAGGGCGCTTTCACACCACTAGTTCGATTATTTGGTCCGCACTAGCCAGTGAAATTGTTACTATGTTTATAAAGATTCCAATGTGGTCCACTTTCACACCAGCAAACGAACCAAAGTTGGTTCGATTGACGCCAATTTTGACCCAATTTTGACCCAATTTTGACCCAAAATGGAGCGACACATTCACACATTGGTACTTGCTCTGATAGTTTCTAATTATATTCTCTGTATTGGACATTTCTGGCAAAATATCCAATTTGCGAGTGAATCAAGGCTGCGTCTGGAGAACGTGCTTATGCATTTGAGTCGCCGAAGACGCATAGCGCATCATTTCAGGCTGAGGAGACTCGACAGGAATGTGGTCATGCAACGAAGAACAGGTAGTTTTGACCAAAGGTCTATGGCTTGGAACCGTGTTTGCGTTCACACCAAAGGGACCGCACCAAAGCTTGGCATTTGGTGCAGTGTCAAGCGGACCGAGACCACCTCTTTTTGGACGTCTCGGTCCGCTTGATTTAGTGCGCACCCGAGTGCGATTGATGCTTTCACAGCAACAAAAACGAACCGAACCAAGAGCTTTTGGTTCGAATGGGTCGTTTAGTGCGCACCAACTCATGTTTGTGTAAAAGCATCCTTAATCTCAATTGGACCTTTTTTTTTCCTGGTTAAATAAAGGTTAAGAAAAAGATCATTGAGTGCTAATGATGCACCAGTAGGACAGCTTAATTTTCTAGGACGTTATGTATTAGTTCTGATGTGAGTGGAAAACTATGATGTTCATCTTAGACCTTCACACATACTGTAACTTGGCTGCAAATGTTAAATGAAATTAGCCTACAGTACATTGGCACACACACAGGGCATAAAAAGTTAATTACGGGATGGAAATAAGACCCCCTAGTAAATAAGAAACAGTTGCTGATGAGTTTATTACTCATGCTGTCATACTGGTGATGTATCAGTGTTTTATGCAACAGCTCAGAAAAGCTGCACATGTCCTTTTTTATGAGTATTTCATTATGCACCTGCTATTAAAGGAGGAGGAAAAGGAGGGCTGCTTTCATTCGATGACAGTAAAATCAGATGCGTTTCCTCTGTTCTGCTTGTGTTGGGATTTAATTAGTGACATTCTCAGCTCTCAGAACAGATGTGTCTACCCTCATTAATAAATGTAGTATTTTCTTATGAGCTTGTCCAACTAGTGTGGTTTGAGTTGACATGTAGCTGCTGAATGTAATATTTTTTTTCTGCTTTAATAAAGTACAACAGACAGAGATTCTAACTGAACTGACGTCCATTATCCTTATCCTTTAAAACAGAAATTGTAGTTGTTTATGTTTTCTGCAATGACAGCTCTCTTAGTATATTGTCTGGTGCCTTTTTTGGGGTTTTGGGTTATTTTATAGTATTTTAATTTGATTGGTGCAAATCTGTCTTTAGCTGTTTGCAACATGTGCCCCTGAAATTAATTTGTATTATATATATAATATAATTTCATTTTACTTATTTAATTATTTTTAAGGCATTGCTTGTTTGTCTGTTATGTAAAGCGTCTTTGAGTGTATTTATTAAACCAAAGAAATTTCATTATACAAATGGAAATGGTAAATAAATCCAAAGTTTCTAAGTTAAATGATTAACCAGATGTTGAAATTAAAAATAATGAATTCCTTTTAAACAGTAAAAAATATGTTTTCCAACATCTTCAAGGTGTCATTCAGCTGAAAATCACTTTTCATTTTGGATCAATGACAGTGGATGGACACACTTGGGTTATGCTCACTTATGGATATGTTTGCAACAACAACAAAAAAAACCCAGTAATTTTTCTTCATTTTTCTCTCTTTTTGAGATAACACCTCTCAACTTTAATCTGGCTTCTATGGACATTTGCATAGTCATAGGAACATAGGAAAATACCAGATTTTGACTGAAAAAGCACAACATATAGGAGATAATATTGTCATAAATGGTAGTATTTTGGAACTGCCACATAAGTAGCACTGGGTGTTTCTGGGTCAAAGGTCAACTGGATTATTGATTCTGCTCTGCACCTTCATATATGATGTAATGGAGACTATAACCTCAAAGCCCTTTTTCTAAAATCTTTTTAGATAACAGAGCAGACAGGGGCAAAGGCTATACAACCCTTCATTCTGTAATCATAGCGTTCTACTCTGTTCTCTCACTGTGAGTTTTCCAGGTTACTAGCCTTGGCATACTTCTGTACTTCCACTAATGTGAGTAAGCAAAGAGCCGTCGTCACTTTGTCTGTGTTTTTTTTTTTTAGGTTTTATCATCACAGATAACAGCGCAGAACACTCGTCAGTCTCTGTTTGAGGCTTTACAATGAACAGCCTTTGTTGAAGGATGTGTAACAGATCTCCTCTCATTGTACTTTTGATGATGCCGCCTTCCATCCTGTTTGTCATTCTCAGTCTGTCGTCATTCAGCCTCTACCTCCCTGGTGGGCTGCTACATTCTGACTGCTGGGTCTGCTGCTGGTAATGTGTGTGTTTATGTGTGTGCTGGGATATATCGGGAGTGTGTTGTGCCTCACAGCGGTATACAGTGTCTGAATCCAGAGGGTGTGACAGTCTTGTCAGAACACATTATATAAAGTCCGACATCCATTGGAGAAATGAGGCCAAAGATTTTAGATGTGCAGAGCATGCCTTGTCACATTAAAAACTCACTGGAATGGATTCATTCACAATAACCCCTTCAACACCAACATTCCCAGAGAGTTTTATCACCAGGAACTTTATGTAACTTGGGTGAAAAGACTGTCTGGTTTACGTTTCCACCTCAAAAACTGAATTGAAATTAGGTTCGTACCGACTTTGCCAAAAATATTTTCGGTTTTTCCATGAGCAGATGTTTTTTTTTTGTTTTTTTTTGGGGGGGGGGGGCTTGAATTAAGCAAAAAAAAAAAAAAGGAACAAATAAAAGTTATCTTGGTAAGATGTCTTGAAATAACATTTTCAGGATCTATTGGTGAAAAATAAGTTCTTTATATCTCACAGAAAAGTTACTATTCAGGTGATTATGTCATGTTTTAAGGCGCTGTTTACTGTACATGAGGATGATTGTGGTTAAAAAACGACAAAATATTTCATCAAAGTTTCTTTCATTTACACAAGAAGTGAGTTTTTATGGGTTGAAAACACAAAAATCTGCACCATCTAGGAGCCTGGCATGCATATCCAATCCAATTCTGCCTAAATATGATGATATATTATGAATAGAAATGAGAAAATTACACTTGGTGAGATTTGGATTTTTTTCAGTGTACAGATGAAGTAACCCTGTGACATTAAAATAATAATAGTGGTAGTAATGGCAATAATTAGCCAATCACCGTAGCAATTATAAATTATCGCTGCAATAATAGCTTATAGGCATTTATATTCAGCCTAGTTTGGGAAAGATGGAAATTTTTTTAGACCTAGATAAAAATATTTTGGTAGAAACATGTTGAGGTTTTTCCAAATTACAGACACAGTTAATATTGAAACAGTAGAAAAGGAGCTAATGAAGGTGAAAAGTCAAGTTGAAAAGAAGCTTCATGAATGTAAATGTTAATTGTTAGTTACTACAGAGCTATTGTTTTCTCAAATGTGACGACTTTGTCTGTAAAGTAATAGTCTCAATATTGTATTTTTGAACTCTATAAAAAGCAATTTAAAGATAGCACTTTTCATTTCACAGAAAATTGAAACTCACAAATTGTCAGGCAGACATTTGTGACAATAATTACTTTTTCCAGTAATGTTGAATAAATCAATATTACTCAAAAAGCTAGGTTATATATTTAGAACATTAATCCACAGAAACAATTGAATGTGCTTTACAAAAATAGCCTCCTGATGGAAATGAAAATGTATTATTTATAGATAAAATAGAAGAATAATAAAAGTACAGAGTTCATAAAATCAAATTAAATGTGAATAACGTAAAAGTAAAATAAATCAAAATGACAGAGAAGAGAAAGTTAAGAAGTTAGTAAGTTTTTAAGATGTGGTCAAAGTTATTGAGTTTATTCAAGAGCAGATAAAAATAAAGATATGAAACTTCTGGAAAAAGACAATGGAATATTAAATGTATAAATATCAAACAAGAATACACTGACTTCAAATTAAATGAGTAAAGAATAAAAGCAGGTTGAGGGTTAAATACATTTTATTTAAAAGAAATAAGCACCCACACTTGAAATTACATTCACTTTTAAGGTTTGTTTTATTCGAATGTAAAATCAAAATTGAATATCACTGATTTTTTTATTTTTGTCATTTAACTCTTTTTTTTGGGCACATGACTAATTTTGTAATTTCTGCAGATATTACAAGATGGTAACAGTTCTAGTGAGGACAGTGGGTCAACAATCTGGCCCAATGTGGTCTACAGGGTCTATAAGGTCCACCTCTGCATGAACAGTGAATGGACCTGTTCTGTTAGGAATGTAGGATGTTCTGGACTAGGATGTTTCGGACCGTACATTTCGCAGAGTACGACTTTTCGGAAAAGTCATTCTTATATCCCTAACCCTAACAATATGAGTGTTGAATTTCTGAACCCGCTTTATCCTCACTAGGGTCGCAGACATGAGCATTCATTCTCGTCACAAGACAGTGAATGGGTTAGCAGTGTTAGCAGTGTTAGCAGTGTTAGCATTATTGTTGTTTGTGTCTGGTGTGTGTTGCGTCGGTAGTAAAAGCCATGTGGGCACATATGCACTACTTCTTTTATTGTACTGTTTGTGAAGTAAATATTCTAGCATGTGTGTATTTTGAATTCCTGAAGTCACCTTCATTCATTCAGTAATTTTCCACTAGGGAACAAAGGAATCCTTTGTTCCAGCTTAGTATTTTCCCACCTGGGAATAAGTCACTCCTTAGAAGTAATTTAACCAGTAATATGTAACTGTGTCTTTTTTCTACTCAGTGATTGACATCAGTGGGCAGGGTTTGGGATTTTAATAAAACATCCTCCGCGGGGGGTGGGGGATGCCAGTAGAGACCCTGAAAATGCAGATGTAGGCGTTCTGTCTTTTCATGGCCTTCTCCTTCCGCGGGGGTAAAACGACATCAAGGTTTTCCTGTGTTTGTCTTTAGCCTGTCCTTATTAAAGTAAACTTAACACTGTTGTATCTGGTGGGACAGGCTTACAGCACTCATAGGGGTGTGTCCTGTGAATTGCATAATTTTCAGCAAGTGTTTCGCCCCCATTTGTTATCCAGGAATGACATCGTAAAACACAGGTTTTACTATTGACGACGCCTCCGCCACTTTTAAATGTTTGTTTGGCAGCATTTTGGGTTCCCAGCAGAAATGACACATGGAAAGAGAGTGACTGATAAGACACTGACAATATGCAGACTGTGATGGTCTGACATTATTACGTTGGAAGTGCGTGAAGCGCGGCTCTCCCACGATGCACTGTTTAAACTTGACATATTTGGACCTCACTATCCAGCTGTTTCCCCGTGTTGTGGGCACCAGGTGTGCACCACCAGGCGCAAAAAATGCCAGACATCACAGCACAACACACAGACATTTCCAGCAGCACCACAGCTCAGTACTCAAATCAACAACTGCACCTGCCAAGAAAATACCAACAAACCAGACACTGACAAACACATTCAGATTTCAACTTCAACAGTCAAGCACTATATTTGATTTTGATAAAAAGAGGTATATTATTTGTCCTATGATAATAATAATAATTACATTTATATACCTCATGCTTTTCTATGAAGACATACTCAAAGTGTGAACAGTGATTCCATTATTCATTTGTTCACATTCTCAGTCTCTAACAAAAAATGCTTGAAATGTATTTCTACGTGTGGCCTGTAAAGGGTTACGGAGATGTAATGTTACAATCTAATAGTCAGTGTTATGTTCATTGTAGCCTTTAATCGCAGACCTGACCCCCATCTTTACACACCACCAATAAAATTCAACTCAGTGTCACTCGATATAATAAAATCCAAGTGTGTCCAATAGCTCGACATATAATTAAAAAATTATTTCACCAGTGAAATGCAGCATTAATGTATGTGAAGACGCTGACTTGAGCTTGAAAATGCATCCAGTTCGGCCCCTTTTCACTGTTTTACGACTGGAATCGATTAATTTATAAGTAATTGACAAGCGAGCTGATAATGACAGTAACTAATATGTGCAGTCATGACACAGCTAGTAAATCTTCATAATGCGATAACTGTGGATGTGATCAGTGGGACGGTGAAATGAACAGTAGCAGTGGAACTGTACAGCCCATAATATTCTGGTCTGTTGAAGCTGTCGTTTCACTTTTAGGAAGTCTTAAAATAGTCGCCAGTCTCAGGGCTCATCATTATCATCTCTCCCTCGATGACTCTCTGAAAAACCCCTCCCCCATTTTCCCACTATGTCCGTTCACTCTGACCCCTCCCACCACTACCCACCTTTTTATTTTTCCAATGTTGTAATTTATTCATAGTCTGCATTAGTGTTTTACATTTAGCGTTTAATTATTAGACTGAAACTAAGCAGATGCATTAATTAACGTTTTATTTATTTTTATTCGATTTCTTGTTTTTGCAATTTCTACTCCACCGGACAAGCAAGGAAACATGTATTTAAAACCTAATATGAGGAAGTAATATAAAAAAACAACAACTATGCAATAAAATCATATGTAACCCTTTCATAACTACCACTATAACAGTAAAATGTCTTATTTGCCAATTATTTTGAAGCTTTTTCAACATATGCCTATTAATCATCAATATTATATGTAACCAATGTTAAAAAAGTGTTATAATAAAAAAACATAATTTAATTTTGTATCGTATATACTATGAAAAACAAATAAACAAACAAATAAATGTTCATAATAATAATAATTGTATAAATAGACTTTTGTTTGTCTAGATCATTCTGTCTACGTGCCAGCTTATTTTTAGTTATTTCTAGTCATTCAACCATGAACTGTGTCATAAGTCATACAAATCTTCCCTCTCTCTCACCATCAGGTTTATTTGGTTATTTACACTGTCAGAGTAGATCCAGTTTATATAGAACAGCACAGTAACAGTACGTTGGTTTATATTGAACTAAAACAACTAAACCTATGAATATAACTATCCACTGGAGTGACCACTGTGCAGGAAAGGGTTAATAATCATCAGTCACTGTCAGCGTGTGTCTGAGTGTAGTGTTGAAACAGGCGATGGGGAAAAAAGGAAGTGGCAGACGGCAGCAAATATAGAATAAATCACAGTTCCCTTTACCTTATCATCAGAGCTGCAGCGACAAATCTGCAAGACTGACCAATTTATTATTCTTTTTTTTATGGTTGTTGTTATTTCGCAGAGGAGTCTATGCCATATATAAAGAAGGGGGGGGGGGGTTATGAGTGAGAAAGAGATCTTTAGACAAAAAGAGTTGAGAGGCATCCGAGTTGGAACTGCCTTGACACTACTTGTCATCCTATTGAAAGCTTTTGATGTCAAGAAAACAGAATGGAAGAAAAAAATAACTCCTGGCGAGACACTGAGCCATGGGTTTACTTTAAAGCATCGACTTTTCTTCCAGACGTGTGTGTGTGTGTGTGTGTGTGTGTGTGTGTGTGTGTGTGGCGATGACAATGATGGTGATGATGTCTACTGTTCTCATTTTTCAGATGGGAGGGGTCATGATAGGAATTGAGAGATCCCATTTTTTAAGTCACTCTTTGGTTCCATCCTCATTATATCAGCGAACACAGTTTTTTGGATATTATGGTTTTTTTGTCTGACCGTCGCAGCTGCCTCCGCTTCGTGTTAACGCGATAACTTGAAAAATATTGGGTTTACATATTGTTCATTGAAATGTTTTACATTTCAATGAATGTCATGGAGAGGAAGAACTGATTTGATGAGATTTTATTTGATTTTTGACCATTTCCAGATTGCCCACAAGGAGCCACTCAAAAGTTTAAAATCACTAAACACTGTAGAGCAGTGGTCCCCAACCTTTCTATTACTGCGGACCGGTCCACGTTTTACAATTTCACCACGAACCGGACCTCTATACAGAGCGGGCTTGGTCTGTGGGAATCAACTGTCACGATAAACCCATAAATCCATTTCAAGTCCAACTCCTGTTATTTCTGTTAAAATCTTTCCTTTTCTTTGAGGTTGGAGGCTCTTCTTCTGTCTCTTCAGTCGCCTTTTCCTCTTCGAAATGAAACCTTCCCAACACATCTGTTTTTTTTTACTTATTCTGCTAACATGTGGGTTACATTTTTGGCATTCATGTGACCGAGAGAATAGAATAGAATAGAATAGACTTTATTGTCATTGTAAATACAATGAAATTCCATTTGGCATCCCTCAACATCAGCACCAAATAAAAGACAACAACATATAGTAATAGGAGGTAAAAGCAAATACACACACATCATAGCAAATACACACACATCATCCGGTCATTTTTCAAAATAAAAGATTGTTCAGACTCGGATAATAAATATAAGACAAATAATTAATTAATTAATTAATAAGTGACTGGCAACCCGGTACCACTTGATCCACGGACCGGTACCGGTCCGCAGGGGTTGGGGACCACTGCTGTAGAAGACTTCAAAACACATGCATCAAATATGGTATTTTTGATGTGATAGGGTTAAAGATGAGACATGATGAAAATTATACATAAGAGTTGATAAATATTTACACCAGGGGTGTCAAACTCATTTTAGTTCAGGGGCCACATTCAACCCAATATGATCTGAAAAGGGCCAGACCAGTAAAATAATAACAATAGAGTAAAATTACATTATGATAATATTTACATCGATAATGTTTCCCTCAAAACGAGAATAACCCAAGGGTTGGTGGTTCGATACTAGCTCTGTCCTCGTCAGATTGTTTCACTCACACTGGTGTATGAATGTGTGTGAATGTTCGGTGGTGGTCGTAGTTATCGTGGGCGTAAAATGGCTACCATGCTTCGGTCAGTCTGCCCCAGGGCAACTGTGGCTACATATGTAGTTTGCCACCACCAGAGCGAGCATGTGAGAGTGAATGAATAATGGATCCACCAAGGAAGTATTAAAGGCAAGTCTGTTTGTTTGTTTGTCTCTCAGCAGGTGTACGCAAAAAGTTCTGAATGGATTTTGCTAAAATTTTCAGGATGTGTTGGGAGTGTCACAGGGAACAAATAAGGAAATCTTTGGTGGTGATCCAGAAGAGATCCTGGATTCTGGATCACTTTGAAATGTATTCTCCATTTACCACAGTGTAAAATTTCAAAGTGATCCAGAATCCAGGATCTCTACAACACATTCTGAATGTTTTGCGTAATCCTGCTGACAGACAGACAGACAGACAAATGGACTCAATTTTAATACCTCCTTGGCGGACCTCTGTTCATTCGAAGAGGGGAGGTCTGGCTCGGCGGAGCTTGGAGCTCTCAGAGTGCTTTTCTAGTTTTATAGAAAACATACTCAGATAACAGACACTGTAGACATAGATCACATGAACATGGGGTGGGATTATTTTTTAAATGACTCTGGATCAGAAAAAACATAAAGAAGAATTAGGGTTCGAAGGCAGACACAGACACAGGGGGGGCTGTATGTAGTGCAGTCAAAATACAAAAATACAATAATGACATGATTCATTTGATGTGATGATACTATAGAAGTGATAAACAGT
The DNA here is from genome assembly GCA_020466265.1 of Siphamia tubifer. NCBI lineage: Eukaryota > Metazoa > Chordata > Actinopteri > Kurtiformes > Apogonidae > Siphamia > Siphamia tubifer. The sequence goes on along the minus strand of CM035790.1, from coordinate 26,064,949 downwards.
ATCATTAAGCAAACAGAAGGAAGTGAACGAGTCTTATAGAGAATCCATCCCTTTAGGCTGAGTGAGTGGTTGGACAAGAGATAGGGAGGAGGAGGAGGAGGAGGAGGAAGGATAATGAGCACTCCAGTATTCGCCTCAGTTGATGTGCAAAGATGTGGATTGAGGTCACATTGAGCATCACTGCAGCCGAAACATCAAAGTCCTTCCTGGCTTCATACGGTAATGTGTGTGTGTGTGTGTGTGTGTGTGTGTGTGTTTACAGTGTGCTACCACGTCAGTCTGACACCATATGCATCCCCAGGGAGGTTTTTGTCTTTTGTATGTGTTTGAATGTGTAACTGTGTGGATACAATGGTAAAAACTCACTCCATATTAGTAGATCTGTCTGTGTCATTTGAACTATCATTCTGTCTTTCTTTCTTTCTTTCTTTCTTTCTTTCTTTCTTTCTTTCTTTCTTTCTTTCTTTCTTTCTTTCTTTCTTTCTTTCTTTCTGTCTTTCTTTCTTTCTTTCTTTCTTTCTTTCTTTCTTTCTGTCTTTCTTTCTGTCTTTCTTTCTTTCTTTCTTTCTTTCGTTCTTTCTTTCTTTCTTTCTTTCTTTCTTTCTTTCTTTCTTTCTTTCTTTCGTTCTTTCTTTCTTTCGTTCTTTCGTTCTTTCGTTCTTTCTTTCGTTCTTTCGTTCTTTCTTTCGTTCTTTCGTTCTTTCTTTCTTTCTTTCTTTCTTTCTTTCTTTCTTTCTTTCTTTTTTTTCTTTTTTTTTTCTTTTTTTTTTTCTTTCTTTCTTCGCTCCACTCACTCACTCACTCACTCACTCACTCACTCACTCACTCACTCACTCACTCACTCACTCACTCACTCACTCACTCACTCACTCACTTCCTATGTCAGCACTGGCTCATTCTTCTTGTACTCTCCTTCTGCACATATTTATTTATTTTTAAGGACCATTCTCCAGGGACTTGGTTCATGGGATGATAAAAACAGCCATAAACTTTGGTTACTGTCTGAAATGAATACTATAACATATTGATTCCTAACAAACTACTATTCTGAAATCCTATACAATTCAATATCATATGTCTACATCGTACATATACTGTAGATAGATGACATGTTGAACATAAGTGGGCAAAAGTAAAACCCTGCATATTTAAAAGGTAACTCCAATATATGGAAATAAATCAATGATAAAAAGAAAATAAATATCTATTTCATTGTGGCTCTTTAACATTCCTGCATGTCCAAAAAGGAGTAGTATATGATTTGGTTAGTCAGGTAATGTTTAACAAAGAAAAGGTGAGTCATTAAATTACAAAAAAGAGTGAAGAATAATTATAAAATGAAGACGACATTGCTCTGAGCTGTCCTGAGGCACTTCTCATCTGATAAACTTATTTTCCAGGTGAGATTTCTTTGTGAACTCACGTTGAATATATTATACATTCATGCAACTGCTTCTTTAAGCAGGAAAACATTTTTGTTTTATTTTCTAAACCACCAATAACATTTCTTATTTTGACTTAAAGCATGTATTTGCAGAACATGACACATGGTCAACATAAGAAAACGCTGCAGAGAAAACAATGTCTAATTCAATAATAAAAAAAAAAAAACAAACATTCATACTGATTTATAAACTAAACAATAATATAGTTGTATTGTCAGAAAAGTTCAGACATCAATATTTGGTGGAATTACCCTGATTCCACTGGTCTACAAATTAAAATTCTTCCGTCATAAAACATGAAATTGTTACAGATAAAGAGAACTCAAGATTTAAATGCTGGTTGGATCAAGTTTCCAAGAAAAGTCTTGGGTCAAAATGTGAAATTCTTAGAATTAACAAGAGAATAGGTTTTAGTCCAAAGGAATATTGGTCTCAGATCTACTTTTAAACACTGTCTGCACATTATGATCCATTCACTTTACAGGTTATTTTTAGTGGAATATTTACAAATCCACATAAACCACCATATATATGGAATAACACACCATCATATATATTAAAAACATGAACTAACCAGCATTTTTGTCATTTGTTTTCTGCTTCATCTTAATAAAGTAGTAAGATTTAGCACATTTAATTTCTAAAGGACATACTTTCTAAATTCTAGTGATACAATAATCCCTACTGCTACACATTTACATTATCAGAAAGTAAAATATAATGCATCCGTTTTTCAGATAGTATTATATTAAATGGCCGTAACTCACTTAGGAAAAGATAGCTGTAAGGGAAACATAATTTGGAAGTCTAGACATATGTATGATGTATCATCCATTGTCCATTCTTGGATAAAACAAATATACAATTGAGACTTTAAATGGAATTTAAGGTTCTCTTCTGTGCTGACTGTAGGAGTAGGTTAGCAAAACAAATAAAAACAGGAGAGTTGAACAGACCAGATTTGTTGTAGATCTTTGAGGGTTAAGTTCAGTCTGGTTTGCTGGAAGCACTTCACTGGAATAATGATGAATATTTCTATGGCACAGAAGCAGGATGTTCATTCTTCTTCCTTCTGCTGCCTGTGCTTTATCACTATGGAAGTCTTCCTCACTCTGTGGAAAAAAAACAACAACAATATCCTCTGAGCTCAAACCTTGAGAATGCCAAGTTCTGACAAAGACGCACAGTTTCTTGCAGGGATTTAGTCGTTTTAATACGATGACGCAAACACTTTCCCCTAAAACAAGTTTTGACACTGTTTTTGCAAGTACAGTCTTATGGCATCCAGCCTTCAGCATCACTACCAAACAAACCTGATAAATGTTAACCTGTTCCAGAGGGAGGATGACAGACCTGCCTACAACACTGGAACTGAGCTAATGAAGTGTGTAAATGGGTCTGAGACAAGACAAAGTTTTGTGTTGATTTCTAAATGACATTTATATCCACATTTGTCACCATTTATTATATTATCAGGACCAGGATTAACTTTATTGTCCCCTATAGGAAATGTGTTTGGGACAACAATGCTACACATTTTTACTTTCTCATTCAATCATATAAACAAACCAACCAGTTAAGTACAAGTATTATCTTTACTGTACTTAACCCTTGTGTGGTGTTCAGGTCTGTGGGACCCATTTTCATTATTCATGAAAAGAAAAATGATACAATTAATTAACTTTTCAAACTGAGATTCACTGATTTTGGCTCCACCCCCCCCCCCCCCCCACACACACACACACACACACACACAGCAGGTCTAGACAGGAGAAGGACAGAGTGTTGGTATACAGAACATCAAAGGGTCAAATGTGCGAGAAAATGAGAGCAGACAGTGTTGACAAACAATGTTGCAACATTGTATGAAAACCACAGGTGCAGAATTTGACCTTCTGTATTGTGGGAATCTTTATTTTTACACACACTATATGCTACAAATTGGAGGCAGGACACTATAATTATAGCTTTGCCAGTGTGGTTTCTTATCAGAACTGATCAAGATGGCCAAACCCATTCTACAGAACCACAATCTGCAGAGCCTGAGGTGTGTGATACTGTTGCCGTACATGTCTGGCACTCATGTGTTGTGTCTATTATAGATAGAGAAAGAGAGGTGTTAGTAAAATTCCTGATCTTTTCATTATTGTAATCTAGTGTGTGAACACCATCAACAAGAAGAAGCGGTGCGAAGATGGACAGGAAAACACAATATACATGCATCAAGTGTAAAAAGTATATCTGCAACACACACACACACACAGCAAAGCTCTGCCCTTCATGGGATGTATAGACTAGTGGCTAAAGACCATGCGTTCAATGGGGTTGATGTGTTGTATTGACTGATATGTTTACTCTGTGTTCATGTGGTCAGCTTGTGTTGTGAACCCGAATGGGTTAAATTTCAAGAAATAAAAGTCAGTAGTTTTGAAAAACCTTGCTTCACTTGTAAATTTGTTTCCACTCATATCTTGATTTTAATTGATTTTCTTTATTATGTTTTAAATATTAAGTTATAAATGTGACCTAAAAATGGTAAAGGGATAATATTAACCATATTGTTTGTAATTGGGATAAGGTAAACATCTGTTCAGTATTTTAACATAAAAGTGTTTGATTGTTAGGTATTAAAAGCCACAAAATGCAACGGGTCCATCAGACCCACAAACACTGGCTGAGTAACAACAATATGAACATTACACAAGGGTTAAGTAGATTTTTTTAGGTATCTGTACTTTACTTAAAAAGATTTTTCTGGCAACTTTGTAGGCTACTTTTACTCTCTACATTTTTGTAAAAATATCTGTACTTTATACTCTTTACATTCTCAGAATAGACTCGTTACTTTTTCAAACTATTCAAATGTGACAGTATGAAAAATAAGTGGTTCATTAAATAAATCAGAAATTGTGATTTACTATGTCATAATTTTGACTTTGTCTCATAATTTGAAAAAATGTCCCTCATAATTTTGACGTTTAATCTCATGATTTAGATTTTTTGATCTCATAATTATGCTTTTTTCTTAATCTCTTACTTCTTATTTTTTCCTAAATGTCCTGTGTATACCCTCTAAACTGAGTATCATGACCCATAATCTACACAGTAACTCAGTTTTAAAGGCTATGTTTTAAATTTTCCATTTTTTCCTGGTTAAATATGTATTATTTCATCCATAGCAAAAAGAAAACAAAATACGGTTTTACTTTATTACAATTGAAAAGTTGTACTTTTTTACTTTGACTTCAATAAAGGAGTTGAATCAGTACTTCTACTTTTACCAGAGTAGTTTTTCACACAAGTAGCTGTACTTCAACTTAAGTACAGAATGTGAATACTTTGACCACCTGTGAAACCAACTCGGTCACAAAATGTAAAAATTAACATAATCACAGTTAAATATTAGATCCAGTTGAAATATTGCACCCTTCCCTCCAGTCTGATAAATAACATAATTGTAATTAATACAGGTTCATTTGGGAGTAATTTCAGTCCTTAAAATAAAATAAAACAATAAGAATAAAAGTTTAAAAAGCAACTGCACATTTAAGTGAGATAAAATACCATGATAGTATTAGAAACTGAACCTTAGGTAGGGTAAATAAAAGACAAATAACTCAGGGGGCATTGATCAGTTGTCGTTTCTTATTTAGCAGTGCTATAAATGTTGGCAGAAAAGAATGTTTGTAAAAGTACATTTTGTTTCTGCTTGCCCTATAGCACCTCCTCTACATTTTGCTTTTTTGTATGTGAAAATCTCTTCTTATACAATGGTACCTCTACTTCCAAAATTAATTAGTTCCAGAAGTGTTTTTGTAATGTAAATGTTTCAGAAATTGTCGCATTTTACATGTAAACGACCTCATTCGTTCCAAGGCCCCAAATACTACCCTGCAAACTCTTTAAAAATTTTAAAAAATTACCAAAATTTGTATGAAATATGTGTTAAAAGAAAATGTAGATTGAGATTTTAGCCCGTCCAGAGGCGTCCTCTGTGTGTGTGTGTGTGTGTGGGGGGGGGGGGGGTCCTGGATCTGACCAGCATAGTAGACCCAGGTTCTGAAGAACGGTCCGTGTCTCTGGGCTTGCGGAGTCCCATTTTGCAACAATTTTTCTTAAGCTGATGATAACCTGCTGGTCATTTACTCTTCTTGCACCATTCGGCTGAAGTTTTGATACTAAAAGCGCTGGTGAAGTTACTGTTAAAGTGTCTGTTACTGGGAACCGCAGCCAAACAGGGCACCGACATCACCCTGTTTACTGTCATTTTTGAATACGTACTGTAATAAAGTTTAAAGACGTTCACTGGGAAAAAACTCAGGAAACAACAAAGAGACATGAAAGCTGAATGAAGTATCACTATGAGTTTCAAAGTGGACCTACCTGAGGGCTGAAAAGGGCTCATATTGTTAAAAAATCTAATCCATGAATAGAGGTAGGACCATTGAGGGTTTCATCAACCAATAAAAGTTCTTTAAAACCAACTCTGATCCTGATGATAATGAAAAACTGCATTTTACTTGAATTATTGACATCCATTGATATGTTACATGGATCAGAATTCATAAAATATTTTAGATCCCTCGATGATTTTTGATGGTTATGAGCTTCTGTTTACTCTAAAGCAAATGTAAACTTTGGATTTTAAATGGAACTGGAGATTCTCTGGAAACTCTTGGCACTGACTGATGGAATAAACTTAATTTCTTAAAATAAACACAGGGCAGTGAAGTACGGTACATTTGTTCGTGGGTCTTTGAGGGTTAAGTTGCTTTTGTATGCTCATCAGGTCAGTCTAACTCTTCCTCTTCAAACTTGGAAACTCTTTTATGGACCTAAAAGACAGGGTTATTTTAATAATTAAAAAGAAAAAAGCCTTGCCTGAACTGTCAGATGTTAGAAGCGTCATTTTGTACAAAATTGTGCATGCTGGTGCAACAGTACACTCTACTTTAAGTAGGTGTAACTGGCAGCCAAAAAAATAAATCAATAAATAAAATTAAAAAAAAAAATATATATATATATATATATATATATATAATCTTTCATCTATTACTTCCAGTGAGACTCATCCTTAAAGGTCCTGAAGCTTGACTTAAAGGTGTCATTCCACTGAAAACCACTTTTCCACGCTCCTTTAGGAATCTGATGGGTCACCCTGAGTTACCAACACATGCTGCGTTTGAAAGTGTTTTGTCACCTCCACTGGCTGCATACTGCATTCACAGAAAACAACAACAGGAACGAGGGACCCAGAAAAAGCCGGTTTGTCTGACGATAGAGGGAATTTAGCGTCACCCACGTGGGGTTAAGCCCGTCCCCAGCTGCGAATCTGAAGTAGCATTAGCATTAGCATCTACAAGAGAAGACGGCGCCATAGTAGCTGCTGCACAAAAAAATGGCGGATCAAACTGGTTCATGTGCTCTCTGTGGAAATAATGTTTTTTTTTTTCCCTGCAACGGCACGAAACCTAGCTGGATGCTACTTGGGTAAAGCTAAATACATACACAGCGAGAGGGGAGGGGGGAGTGTTCCTTCAAGCATTCTGAGCCAATCAGAGATGCCTTATCACCGCGTCATGGACATGTATGAGGAAGTACCGGTAAACTCCTCAAGTCATTTTTGTACCGTGAAAAAACAGCTGCAAATCAAAGCAATCCGGATGTTTTTTTTTTAAAAAATAGAACCAACACACAGTGTATTCAATAACAATGGAGAACACAGTAATATTAATGAAATAACCATGGAATGACAGCTTTAAATGAACTGAATGTCATTCCTTCATCTATTTTCATGTATAATCTTCTGCATGCTTGCATCTACAGATGACTGTAACCTACAGCGACTCCACTACAGTGAGCACACACCTGTAGCTACTGCATCATTTATGACAATGTTCAGTTATAATAACTTCACCTAAGGCCCAAACAAAAGACAAGAATCACTTAATGAAACATCTGTGGTATACAAGACCACATCAAATTTAATCAGACGTCCGAAAACGCACACAGATGGGCCGATGCGATGTAAAAGTTTCAGTCTGTGTCAGTACATTTACGCTTTTGAATAGAATCTTCATAGTTTCGATTTTTCTGTCACTTTAAAATCATGTTCAGCTGTGGTGTTTTATATGCAGGTACTCCTGAGATGTTTTGTACTATTGGAAAAGGCATTTTTGGCAGTGTGTGGTGTAGTATTTTCTGGGTGTTCTCAAGGGACGACTGAACAAAACAAGAGGCGAGTTTTGTCATCACTGTGATTCAGCAACAAACAAATGATTCGTCTCTTTGAATGGGAGCTTCATATTTGTTCTACTCTGCAGGCAAAGTACAGTAAAGTTTAACAACAGTATTACTAACCCTTTAAGACTGCTGCTATAACAGGTCACTTAGCTGTCTTCAGTTGTACTTTGCAATTAAAATGTATTTTTTTGTCATTAGTGGAAACATCTTTGTTATTAAAACACACTTAAATGTCAATATGTATTGATTAATTATGATTATTAAAAGTAATAAATGCTTAAAACAGTGTGTTTTAGTAAAAAAAAAGTAAAATTTTTAGCACATTTATTATCAGACACACCAGTCCATAATGAAGCTCTTTCCAGAAATAAACTTTCATCTTTTTACTTTCTGCTCAAACATGCTTTTTGGTCCATATTATAGCTTCATATTTTTGTTTTTTTTTTTCCAGACATTTTTCTTAGGATGTGTGGAGTGCTTGTAATAGAGCACCACACTGCTGCTGTAAAGTGTTATATCAGTAGAAAGCTGCTTTTCCACTATGTGGTACCGGCTCAGGTATCAGGTACCACAACATTTACCTTTCATGGGTCCCATAATTGCTATGATACCCAAAGCCATTGTGGGAATGTAATCATCCGTGACTCGTCTGCAGCTGATAACCTCCTGAGACCCAGCAATGCATTTTTATCATCTGTAGGGGATAAAAGCTTGACATTTTTATTCGAAAAGTGCTGTCCATGGCAAAGGACATTGCGTTGAAAGATAAATGTATTAATAAATATAACGTTAAAAATGATCTGAAAACAAATGCTTCATTATTCAGTTTACAATAATTACTGTAAATAAATAAAATTAACTGAAGTATTGGTTTGTAAAAGAAGGGTGGGAATTTATAAGTTTTAATTCTTCCCACTATTTTTCAAGTAAAAAAAAAAAAAAGATAAATTGTTAACCATGTTGATTGATGTATTGATGATTTTGTGTGCTCGAAATAAATTGAACTGAACTGAATTATTTTGAGAAAAATACTGATCTTTGAGAATGGAGTCTTTCATGTTTAGCTTATGAATCAATTAGTTATTAAAATAATTTACAGATTAATTGATTATGAAAATCCATATGAAAAGCCAAATATAACGTTATAATTATTTCGACATCGTTTATGAATCTAAATTATCTTTGTCAACTTGTGCTTTTTGCCAATTGTTCCTTTTGAACAGTAATGCTGAGCAGAGCTGATAAGAGCGCTGAATATGGGGCTGCAAATGTCATCTGATGTGAATATAGTCCATACCTGAACAAAATCTGGAAGACAAAAGGGACAGAAGCCATACTTTAATTAGTAGGATTTGGAATCAACAGATGGGTTCATAATATATTAATTGCTGGTTGTCAAGGGCAACCTTGTAATTACTTGTGGAAACATAGGTCAAGGATAATCTAGAACAGGGGTGTCAAACTGCGGTCCTCGAGGGCCGGTGTCCTGCATGTTTTAGATGTTTCCTTCTTCCATTACACCTGGAGGCCATTGCATCATTATCAGTCTGATGAGGAGCTGATATTAACTCTGTAAGTGTCAGTGCTGATGTGTCCTGAATGGATGATTTAGTTTAAATATTCAGAAAAATTCAACAGTTTTACTTTATTTTGTGCATGGAAAAGGTGCCAAAAAGCAAGAGGTGTTTTTTTTAAATATTTTATTTCACCATTTATTTCACACTAGTTTTCTTCTTTAGTATTTTTTTTCCAAAATTTTCCACATTATTGTTTATTTTTCAATATTTTGCTTCTTTTAATTTTTTTTTTAATTTTTCTTTGATTTTCTGCCATTTGTGTCTTTCTTTGCTCATGTTACCAGTTATTTTGTTAGTTCTCAGGAGTTAAAGGGTTAAACTGAATCACATGGAAGAGGGAAATATCTAAAACATACAGGACACCGGCCCTCGAGGACTGGACTTTGACACCTGTGACCTAGGATAACCTCTAGTAGGTCATAGTTCACTCAGTAAAAACTGGAGAATTGAACTGGATGTTACTGAGACTTTCTGTTCCTTTGTCATAGAAGCTCATGTTTTTATTTTCAACTCGATACAGTTTGTGTTTGTGACAGAGGACATACTGTGTCACCATCACTGTGTCAATCCTGTTTTTTAAAGTGTGTGTGTGTGACCTGTTCCTTCTGTGCTGTGTTGCTGTTGCTCTGAGGCATTTCTAATAAGTAAACTTGCATGAAAGAGCTTATACTGGGAAGCCGTTGCCATGGTAAAGGTCACTTTTCCAGCCCCGACATGATGTTTACACTTCTTCAGTGTGACTGAGGTGACCTTTGGAATCTTACAGGATTTACACCAACTACCATGTGAGAAAACATGACATTTCTGTGAAGCAACTTTAACCCTCCTGTTATGTTTATTTGTCATGAACAGCAATGGTGTTCCTGAGTCAATTGTGTTTAATTATCCAAAAGATGTCTGAAACAAAAACATCCTAACAAGTAAGGGAGAATGTAATGCTGAACAGCATTTTTCGATAGTCACGTGTGGGCAATACATTATTCCGCTTATTGTATGGTTATTACAGCTTATTACTGCTACTACTCAAACAGATTGGATAAAATAGCCGTTACAACGTAGCGAATATTTACTTTCAAAGTGGCCGAACTACCTGCGGAGTGATATGGTACTGTGAATCTGAAGTGACAAAACTAGTTGCCATTGGCAGCGGACGTTAATGGCGTAGTGGGCGGTTTGAAAAACAGTCTCACTTCTGCTGGGAACGTCCATTCAAAGTGAATGGGAGCTGTCGCGACATTCTAGAGGCACTGTTAATATTTGATTACTAATTCCATCACTAACTTTTCTATCAATATTTAGTGCAGTGGTGTTCATTACCTCTGACAGGTAATGGTTCAATTAGGATAATTCACCTGTTTTACACAATACACACACATATATATATATATATATATATATTATATATATATATATATATATATATATATATATATATATATATATATATATATACAGTGTGTGTGAGTGTGTGTTTGTGTTGTATTCATATCTTTATGGGGACATTGATATGTTTACACAGTAACACCATGGGGACCTCTGACACTATGGGGACCAAAATTCTGGTCCCTGCAATGGTTAAATATAAATAAAGGTCCTCACATGTATATTTCAAAGGTTTGAAGATATGTTTATTATTTTTATGTATTTTTAAAAAATATATTTATTTATTTTTGCCATTATTTATTTGTTTTAATTGTTATTTATTCTATTTATTTATTTATTTATTCTGGGCAGATGTGACCACACAGCTAAAGCATCTATTGTTGTTTTAAAATGTTTAAACTCAGTAACAAAACCTGCTCACCCTGTTTTATTTAACTCCAGGGTTTGTGTTTTAGTGGGCTTGGACTTTCTTTTAGATATTATATCGGAGCCACTTCACTTCCTCATTGATTCTCTTGTTCCTTTCTGGTTTTCTTTGACCCTTTCTGGAGACAAAACTGTCAGCCTCCACTGAACAGCCTTAACTCAACATGGAAGCAGGAGATTCTATCCTCGTATTATTATGTTACTACTGACTGCACTCAAAATAGAAAAACTATGAGGAGTTAAGATGGTTTATATTAAAGACTAGCAGTGAGGTTAATTATGAGAAGAAGTTAATTCATGTATTTGTTACAAACATATTGGCAGCGTTCATCAAATTAACTGTTTAAATGTATCTTTACACATTGAATTATTCTCATTTGTTGTATGTGTATAGTTGATATTACCTGTTGAATCTGCCTTTCTGGATCACATTTGCCGATTGAGGTGCAATTATTTTTGTCATTAAAATGTTCATTTCTATTAAGAATGTTAGAGTATTGCGACATCTGCCAGAAAAATCTCAATAATTTATTTTCTTAAAATCGTTCAGCCCTATTAAAAATATTAGAATAGAAAAATTGCAATATGTGCCAGAAAAATTGCAAATTCATTTCCTTTTTTTTTTTCTTAAAATGTTAAATGGGACATATGTAAAATGATATGTCCCACAAATTATGACACAAAAAACATTCACTCTTCTGATTCATTTGTTATTGGAGGGGGATAAAAATGCTTCATTTTGGATTTCTATGCTCCATACATCACATGCATAGATTAATTTGAATCCCCCACCCCATCCCACTAGCTCAGCCAACACACAGTGACCTCTGCTCAGACTCATAGATCTACCATTGTCCTCTACCAGTAGTCCTGTGTGGGGGTACAATTGGGGTCTGAATCCCTGGCGTCCAGATCCGTGGTTGGTCTGACCCGGATTGATTCGACAGCTGTTAACGGACCAGGACCTGAAGGCACCATGGCTGTAAAACTCAGCACTCGGTCCATTTTGATTCTCTTCAGCTCTTTTTCATCAGTGTCTTTTTCTCTGCCTCAATTTCTCCTTTTCTAACTCTTTCTCCTCTTACTCTTGGTAGAATGTGGATCAGAGGGGCGGAGTCAGCTGTGGCTCATTTGCATGAAAAGAGAGGGTGTTAAAAAGATCTGTTTCTCCAGGTTGAAGAGGCTGCTGTGTCTCTTTATTAACGTGGTATTTTGACCAAAGCATGTGACAGACAGGTCACTGCGACACCAGGCAACTGTGTTAACTTCTGGAAAATGAGCATGATATGTCCCCTTTAAAGTACTATATCTGCCAGAAAAATCACAATTCTTTTTTTTTTTTTTTCTTAAAATCATTCAGCACTATTACAAATGTGAGAGTGTTTTGTAAAATGTGCTATAATGTACCTTCAGTGTACACATCTGCTCATCTACAGAGGTGTCACACATCCTTTAGGACTGTTGTTGTCTGGGTTCTGACCGGCCAGCTTTGCTTTAGCGTTCGCATTTGACTCTTGAGAGCACAGCGCTTGTGTTTTTGTGTTTCATGTGACTTTTCCTGAGGTGTTTTGTTGAAACCAGTGTTCACAACTCATACCGTTGTAGGAGGAGGAGGAGGCTTGCATATTGTATTTGGTATTTTTGTGCATGAGTGTGTTTTATTTTTATTGAGTAGCCTCCCACCGCATCCTGACATTTAATAACGAAACACCTACACGCTCAAAACAATCCCCTGTTGACGCTATAATAATGTTTGTTGTTGTTAGGTGAGTTTAGGTATTCTGCTCTTTACCTTATTACCTTCTGTTAGTGGCTGACAGCACTTGAAGTGTCTGAAGTCGCCTCCAGACAAGAGGCGAACAGAACCTCCAATCCCCGGCCTTTCATCACATCTTATCAGTCGGAAACAGATTCAGAGAATCAGAGATGCAGGGATATTTTGGAGCGGATTGAAATTGTCTTAAGAATCACCACTCATACTGTTGAGAGTCGAGCCTCTTAGCTTCACAATCTCATCTTCTTAAAAAGTTTGCAGCTTTTTGAAGAGAGTTGTTGTTTGTGTCGGCAAAGCGCTGAGTGAACGCGGGGCCGATAAGCTCAAATGTTTCCAGACTGATGAATCAGCACTCTGAAACCAGGCAGAGTAATCGTGACTTTTTTTTTTAATGCACTTTGGTTCGGATTGTCGTAGCTGGTTTTTTTTTTTTTTCGTCTCCTGTTTCAGTGACTGTGTGCAAAGGCGTTCCCCCAGTAGACCTGTTACACCATTATCGGTCCTGTCTAGGCTTTTATGTTTGCCCACAGAACACAACTGGCATGCCTAAGGGACGGAACTGCTGACTGCCACAAGCTTCCAACCTCAACCTAAAAGCTTATCGGCCTCGCCCTTTAGGTAGGGATTATGCAAATCACAGACTCAGGTAGAGCATCAAACAAACTGGGAGTTTTAACGGACATTTCCGCATGGGCTGTGTTGAATTAGCGTGTGTGCTGTGATGGCTAACCAGGTTCCCATGATCCCATAATACTGTGTTTTCAGGCAAAAATAATTCAGCTCCAAACCATCTCGGAATCCTGTTTCAGGCTTTTCTGCAGACATTCCCCTCTCACTTTTTCACCTTTTTTGTTAGTTAAAAAAAATGTTATATATAATTTCAGGATCACACTTTGCATTGACAAACACAAAGGTCGTGTCCTTGGTTTTTAATTTTAGTTTTAGTGAGAGAGGGTGACTTTAATTTGTCTGCTGTATGTGACTGATTTGGCTGTAAATAAAAATAATGTTTCTGATTTATTTTCCTATGTTAATTAAAGTGCAAGGAATGTAGATCACTTATTTAAACCACTTTCCCATCATGCAAGAAAATAACACTATTATTAGTCATGTCTTTGGATAAATGTGTTGTGAAGTTGTCACTTTGGGTTTTCTAGACCAACAGTTTGATGTCCTTACACCCTGTTCCTATGAAAATACTGTTAAACATGTACTTCTGTCAGTAAATTACCCTGTTTATCACTGGTTCTGTTCATACAAATAAAACTCTAAAACAAAATATGACCAAGTGCTGCCCGGTACAACAAACCTCACCCCTTTGCACACATTTTATCTGATTTCTCTTAGCATTATGAAAACACATTTTTTTGGTGACTGTGACCTTGACCTCTGACCTACATTCACCAGGTATGATGGGAGAAGGATCCATTTAAAACATGCAGGACAGTGGCTCTCTGGGACTGGGGTTTCAAACCTCTGCCTTAGATTATATTTGGTCGTTACCAGGCAACACAGAACAGGAACATCCAACTAAAGCCACAGGCTGGAGATGACCTACTGTATGTCAGACTCTTTCAGATGCTTGTCTTTGCTCATTTTGCTGTAAATACATCAACTTTTGAGACTAAATGCTCTTAATATACATCACACATTGGAAGGTACCACTGTAAGGGCAGCATTGTCTCAGGACGTAGAGAGGAGAGGAGAGGGGAAGGGAGGGGAAGAGAGGAGAGGAGAGGAGAGGAGAGGAGAGGAGAGGAGAGGGGAAGAGAGGAGAGGAGAGGGGAGGGGAAGAGAGGAGAGGAGAGGGGAGGGGAAGAGAGGAGAGGAGAGGGGAGGGGAAGAGAGGAGAGGGGAGGGGAAGAGAGGAGAGGAGAGGGGAGGGGAAGAGAGGAGAGGAGAGGAGAGGGGAAAGGAGGAGAGGAGAGGGGAAAGGAGGAGAGGAGAGGGGAAAGGAGGAGAGGAGAGGAGAGAAGAGGGGAGGAGAGGAGAGGAGAGGAGAGGAGAGGGGAAAGGAGGAGAGGAGAGGAGAGGAGAGGAGAGGAGAGGAGAGGAGAGGAGAGGAGAGGAGAGGAGAGGAGAGGAGAGGGGAAAGGAGGAGAGGAGAGGGGGAAAGGAGGAGAGGAGAGGAGAGGAGAGGAGAGGAGAGGAGAGGGGAAAGGAGGAGAGGAGAGGGGAAAGGAGGAGAGGAGAGGAGAGGAGAGGAGAGGAGAGGAGAGGAGAGGAGAGGAGAGGAGAGGAGAGGAGAGGAGAGGAGAGGAGAGGAGAGGATCTTTATTTAGTCAGTAGGTTCACACACATTAACATACACCAAAATGTGTCCTCTGCTTTTAACCCATCACTAGATCATACATCACACATTGTAGACAAGGAGCAGTGGGTTGGCCACATCACATGCCCAGGGACCAGGTGGAGGAGGGGTTTAGTGCCTTGCTCAAAGGCACATCATCTACCAACCACCTGCCAGTGACCTATCAATCACAATCCATACACCAGTGTCACCCTTCACTGGTGTATAAATGTGTATGAATGTTTGCTAGGGGTCAGAGGACACATTGGACATGGATCGTCAGCCATGCTTCCATCAGCCAGAGCTACAAATGTAGTTTACTACCACCAGAGTCTGTATGTGAGAGCGAATGAATAATGGATCAATAACGTAAAGTGCTTTGGGTGCCTTGAAAAGTGCTATAGAAATCATATCCATTATTCTTCTTATTATACTGCTCTGCATGTTTTAAAAAGTATCTGCTTCAGACATTAAATGTGCTAAATCTTACATACTTTAACGAGATGAACAAGAACAAATGAGAAAAAGTGCTGGTTAGCTCATCTTTTTAATATATACAGTACAGTATGATGGTGTGTTATTCCACATATATGGTGGTTTATGTACATGTATACAATGGATTAGTAAATATTCCACTAGAAAGAACCTGTGCAGACAGTGTTTTGAAATAGATCTGAGACCAATATTGTCTTGTTAATTCTAAGAAGGTCACATTTTCACCCAAGACTTATCTTGGAAACTTGAGCCAACCAGCATTTAAGACTTTAGTTTTCTTTATTAACACACATGTGGCAAAAATGTAATATTTTTATTCTGGAAGCGTTTTACCGGTAGATCACTGTTACAGTATTATAAAAACCAGTGTTATTATAAAGGATATAATGAAATGTATCACCACTTCACCTGTCAGTGGTCATAACATTATGGCTAATGAGTGTAATCCCAGACCATTTAAATCAGAAGTGTCAAACAGTACAAGTATATATTAGGTGTTAGCCCAATTTCTCAGTTTCGGTCAGTGTGCTAAAATATTATCACAATAACTTAGAAATAATGATGAATTCCAAACTTTTTAACAATATTATACCTGTTGAATGTTGTTTTGTTTGAGTAGATCCACAATACGATCTATAGTTGAGGTGTAATATTGTTAGAAATGCACAAAAACTTCAGGTCGTTCATGGTTAATGACATTGCTCTAATTTTTTGTGTGAAAGGATAGTTTGTAAATGGGAACATTTTCATTATTCGGTGTTACTTTTTTTTTTTTTTGGTTTTTTTACACTAAAAAAAAGAGAAAGATTTGGAGTTGTCATTATTTCTAAGTTTTTATGTTATTATTTTACTGGTCTGAACCACTTGAGATCATATTATACTGTTTTTCAGGCCCTTGAACATGGTCTTCATTAAGTCTATATTCTTCTCAGCCTGAGGTACCAACACAAATGACCCATTGCTCTGTAAGATCCATCATGTTTAAACCGTCATAAAATAATTGAGCTACAGATTGACATTGTTTCAACAAGTTAGTGAACTTCTGTCAGAGCTGACTGTCTTCACCGGCTTCATTAAAATGTTGCAAGTTAATGCTCAACAGTGTCTGGGGTTTTTTCTTATCATGATACAAAAAAGGACAGACAGCCACAAAAAAAAAAAAAAAAAAAGAAATATCTCCAGAGGGATAATGATTTAAACTAGAAATATACCAGCATAATGATGTACATGTATTAAAGACACACAGTAGATTTAGAAGTTTATTTAAAAAATATAATAATATCAGTGTCAAAATATCTCTATGTTCAGACTGAGATGAGTTTTAAATGACTTTTTTAAAATTATTATTATTATTATTATTATTATTATTTCATGGTTTTTCATTTAGTTTGAGTGATGATACAGATTATGCAGTATAAATAATTGAAGAGCTTGTTTCTAAAATGCTATATATCTAATTTAACTGTTTTGAGAAAAATATTTTTTTTTATTAACTAACCAACTAATTAAACATAAAAAGTGTGAATTATTAAATCCTGAAATAACTGACATTTTTAACAAACCAAATAAAATGCCCCCCCCTCCAAAAAAAAAACAAACCCCACTACATCTCCAGTCCTGTCTACAATAAACATTTTTCAATGTTTTTTGCAGTTTTTACAGTGTTTTATGGAGATCCTTCAGTCTTCAATTAACTAATACGTCCCTATTATACCAAGATTCCACTAGTAGTGTAAATATACTGCACTTAGAGCTTTATGACCACTAAGAAACTGTTCTGGTGTCATTTATAGTTTATTATTTATGTATCGTAGCCAACAAAAGTACTATACCATGATATATACCATATACAGAATTATACCAGGATATACATTTTTGTCCCATTCCTACTCTTAAGTTACATTTTTGCACATATTTGGTTTGTATATTGCATACTTCTTATATCAAATGCACTATACCACACTGTATGCTGAAGTTAGTGTGATGATTTTGCTAGTGAAAAACATTTATATTGTTTGCAAATGCTCATGTCATGTCATATTATACCTTGTTTTGTTTTTCTAATTGCCTTTTTTTTATTATTATTATTATTATTGAACTAATTTCTTACTGAAGCTGCTCTTACCTTGCTTTCCAACTCATTTCGATCAGTAATATATTTTCAGACTAATTGTATTCTGTTTTTTTTTTTTTCATTTTCCTACTGTATGTGTCATCACCCATATGGTAATTTGTCAAATCACATGGAAATTTTATTTATTTACACACCTCGCTCATCTCCCATGCAGCTCACAGCTGTTTTTGCCTACATTCCCAGAGCTGTATATTTAAATGTAATGAATGTAAATAGCAAAATCTGGCCCACATTCTAGCAATGTAGGTGGTGGTAATGCACCTTAAATGATAGTTGTCACTTGCCATTAAACAAAATTAGAAAAAGACAAATGGCCGTAGTGCGTTACAGTATATTACTCAGACTGTTCACATGGTGTACTGTAAAGTAGAACCACTATAGTTTCCATCCAAGTATCTGTTGCAAACTGTAGATTCCTAGCTGTGTCACATAGTTTTGGTCAGAATCAGTATGCCAGGAGTAGATAGGATGCCCTTTGAAACATGGGCTGCATCATGTGGATCTGAACACTGGGGAGTTGGCTCTGAATTTAGCAAAAAAAAAAAAAAAAAACAAAGATTAGAGCTGTGAGTCCTGCTGTTCCAGCTCCAGGCAAACCCTGCACTTTCTTTTCCATCCTTCAGTCTCCAGCTGAGGCTCTGTAAACTTTACCTCTGTGACTGTGAAATCATTCCTTTTGTTTCCTATTCCCATATTTTTGTAGCATTTTTCCAAAACGTTCTGCTTCAATCTGCACAAACCGTCTTAATCAAGGCTTTACCAAATTTCACACAGCCTCCTCTGTGTCATGAGATTCTCCTCGACTCCTCCTTTTACATCTTCTACATCTTACCCTCCCAGCGACCTATATTGAAACGTTTTATCTTTGTATAGATAAACAGCATGTTATTAAATCCATGTTTTGCATCTGTGTGTCTGTGAATCAGTGTACGTTACCACATGTGTCAAACCTTTTAATCTGTTTTAATAGAGAGATGAACTCTGTAATAACCTTATTGATTAGATTTGGAAGAGTAATACAGGATATGGTGCTTTGTAAAAATTAGGCCTCAAAGGTTGTTAGTTGTGGAGGGAGAAAGTAAGATGCAACACAATATTGATTTGGTTTATGCAAAGAAATGAAATGAAGTAAAAAGAAAATTGCAGTGAGATTAGTGGATTTTTTTTTTTTTTTTTTGTCATTATTGTTGCTGAAGCTTCATGAATTGCCTTTTTTGTGATATTGAGAAAAAGGCATAAAATTGCCCCTTATGGCTTCTTTAGAAATGCATAAGGCTAAAAAAAGAAGGGTTGGACTGTCTCACTCTTGGTGCTAACAATGAATTTTAAAAAGCTGAGCCGGCCTAAATATATACTGCAGTAAGATTTTTTTTTTTTTATGCCTGAACTGCAGCCATCCACAGACGGCAGCTAAATAAAAGGTTCAGGTCTTACTACACATTTAGGTTAAAGGGTTTTGAACTGAACCTCTGAGGCAGTAGTTACCTGTGCACAAAATATTTAACGTTTACATTTGAAGTTTGGGGTAACGGCCTCAGGTCATGTGTAGAATCCAACGGAGGTGAGATTTTAAAGAGGAAAATAAAAATGTCCTGCCTGAAATGGACAATATACTCTAAGTGCACTTTATCCATAAAATGGACAGAAATTTACCTCCTGGTTGTGAAATAACCCCCCCCCCCCCCAGCTGCTAAAATGTTCTATTTGCACTAATTATTCTGTTTTGCACTATTCATTCCGTTTTATTCTGTTTCTTAGCCGTTTTTTTTTTTTTTATTTTATTTTAGTATGTGTGCTCCGGAAGCTAAGCAACGACGCCACTGTTGTGTGTATTCTTGTGCAATGACAATAAAGGAGGTCTAAGTCTAAAGTATTGATACAACTGATGTTTCAGAGTCAATACTGTACACAGAGCAGCACGATAAATGAAGAAAATTAAACACTATCTGCAAAAACAGCAGTTCATCATGGCTTTAATGGACATCCGCCCCTGCATTGCTCTGTTTTTTTCTCCACTGCAGTGTTGTACACATACATAATACAAGCTGCTTTTATTATTAAAATCTATCACTGTCTATATCGGCAACAGCAACACTAGCCCTGAAGTCTACACTCGGTCTCAGACGACAGGAGGAATGTTTAGGTACCAGCTTGGCTCAGCGGATTCTCCATTATCTCCAACCACTTGGTGTGTCACAAACATGACTGGAGGCATTTTTCAGGTGACGTGAAATTCTTCTCCGCCATTGTCGTCTACTCATATGTGGATTACCGCCTTGGCAGTGTTCAGATTGATGTCAATGGAACTGTACTGAGTTTGATGAGGTTTAAAAAAATATATATAAGAACGTCAGGGAACCTATTTCAGTAGTGGTAAGTTATATTTGGTTGCATGAGTGTGTCCTGGGACGTGTTCATACTTGTGAAGCCAGAGGCAGGGAGAGCAGCATCAAGAGCCATTCCCCTCAAAAAGGAAACAGTAGAAAGGACAATGACGTGACATTGATGGAGATGCAGCATGAAAAGGAGAAGATGGGGTGGAGGACAGGAGCAAGGTTAGGAGGTAGAGATGCCAGTTGGGTATTTATTATTAAAAATAGTTGTTGTACTTTTCTCTTTTCTTTTCTTATTAACTAAACATTTTGGGTGTTCTTGCACTATGCAGCTTTGAGCATGGTTGCTTCTGTTAGTGTGCAGATAATAAGAAATAAAGTCATGCAAACGCAGTAACTGTAAGTTCAAGTCAGTTTCTATTGCTGGTTATTAAATTGTAAAATTACAGGCCATTTTGTGTGTGTGATCTCTTCTTAAGTCATGACCACACACAGTCTCTTTAACTGTATATGATTAACTGACACCCAGTACAGTAAAAGTTAATGACTTTTTTTTTTTTTTTTATAATAGCTACTTTTCAGATACTAGAATAATCGACTTTTCAGATAAGGGAAATATTTTTCGATAGCCACATGTGGGCAATACATTATCCTGTTTATTCTACGGGTTATTACAGCTTATTACTGCTACTACTCTAACAGACTGGATAAAATAGATGTTACAACGTAGCAAATTTTTACTTTCAAAGTGGCTGAACTATCATATGGAAGCAGGCGTTAATGGTGCAGCGGACGGTTATCAAAAAAAACTCCGCCCCGGAGAATGCTGGGAACGTCCATTCAAAGTGAATGGGAGCTGTCACAACATTCTACAGGGATTCTAGAATAAGAACAATAAACCACTACCAAATATATCTTCAAGAAAAAATACATAAAACACCATAACGGATGATAGATGAATGACATTGTAGCATCTCCGGCTGAATGATAGTCATAGACATTGACTGATGGTTCATAATACTTTATTTTTGCTAACTTTATTCACTCATGAACTCACAGTAAGAGCTGGAAGTGAGTACAAACAAAAGAAACAAAACATTACAATCACCTTTTAAACTAATGAGCTTATTTAAACATAGCCTTTTGCTAATTTATACACAGTAAAATCATGTATTTTTTGCCTGCTATAATCATGAAAATCACATTTTGTAAAATCACATAACCGTCTATGTAGATAGGCTAATGTTAATTAATGTTTATGCTAGCAAAACACATTACACTAATATTATCTTAAAAACCTATAAAAGACAACACAATTTGAACTTGGTGTTAAACCTTATATTGAATTTTCTCTAAACACAGACACACCTTTTCATATAAACCATCTATATTCTTATGCTTTCAAAATATAACTTCCTGTTCTGGTGTTGAACATATGTAATGAAATAATAACATAGCTTCAAAGAATATTAGTAAATGAAATAAAAAGTCTATGTGCCTAAACAGAATAATCACATTAAATGTCATTTACAGACATCAGTATCCATCAACCTATGACAGTATTTTTTGTATAGTTGTTGTGTTCTTTTGTTATATTTTCTTTATTAGATTATACATTAAAAAACACATCGTATCACCTCATTTAACTTCCATGTAAAGAATTAGAGGGGGTATTAAAAAAAATACTATCAATGTAATTGTAAGTTATGTCATGTTGTTTTCTCAGTGTTCTCTTGTTGTCTGGTGCTAAAAAATGTGGAAAAGTGGGAAAAAGTGGAAAAAAAAAGTCGTGTTTGGAAGAAAAAAAAGATCCAAAAGTAGGAACCATATTGTTTTATGTGTCTATTCTGAAGGAAATAAGATCCCTGTTGTTCTGCATTTAACCGCATTTGACAACTGATTTTAGGGTAAAAGTTGAACTATTGACAGTTTGAAAACATGACTGAACCAACACATAAAAGCCAAAAAAAAAACAAGTATATGACAACACAGCATTGAGTATAGAGTTTCAGTATTGCTTCAGGCTGCTTTGTCAAACTTCTCTATTTCAATACCAGCTAGGTCACATCAGGATAAGACTGGATCACATTTTTCTTTTTTTGTATTCTGTTTCTGAACAATGTTTGGACCTTTCATTGGTCTAGTTTATCCTGGTGAAGATGTTGAAACTGCACCGTTCACTTTAATGTTATACCATAGTTGTTGTAACCTTGATTTTACTTGAGCTTCAACCAGACAATAGGGATTAAGTTTGAATTATATTTGTGCTGTTGAAATCAATAAAGAGGAGTTATCGAAGAAAAAAACATTACTTGACATACAAGGCCAGTACGAATATTACTGAGAAAGTATCAAGGAAACTGTGAGATGTACAACAGTGTTCATTCGTATTCTGTTTCCTACAGTCTGCCAGCAAAAAAACCCCCGTCTGAATAAAGTCGAGGATGGCCATCCATATTCACAGGGGTTTCTCTCCTTTTCTTTTCAGACTCTAGCCCTAATACAACAGCATCAGGTTATTGAAAGTAACCTATATATAAGTTTATGGGACCTTCAGTGTAATGGCACAGTACAATTTAGAAGGTTTGTTGAGCCGCATGTTGTAATAAACGTCCAAAATGTAATAACTTTTTCATTTCATTTTGTAATAAAGCCACATTTTGTAGCACATAAATAAAATAAATAAATAAATAAATAAAAAATCAATAAACTGCCCCAACACATTTTTGTAATAAATGTTGCCGCATTATGTAATAAGTTATTCCATTGGTGGTGTGACATTAAAATTCAAGGAGCTGTTTGAGAAACATTCCAAGTAGTTTATGGCTTGGCTGATAATTAGACATATTAGACATGGACCATTTGAAATAGTTTAAGATGAATGTTAGTGGATAAATGATCTGGTCACAGCAGCTCTATAAACAAGCAGAAGACACTTACCTTGTTTAAGGTAGAACTTATATTCATTGGTTCATTATTATGTTAAACTGGCCACAAACCTGTATGTGTTGGTTGCATTTATTGTTGTTGATGTTCATAACTATTCTTGATGTGGTTTTGGTTCCAATAAAAAAATAAAAAAATAAAAAATATGGAACTTATAGAATATTCTCTGTTAATGGAACCTTTGAATAGTGCACTGATAGTAATTACGAAGTATTGCTACGAGGCTAATACAGTAATACTAATAATAGGCCTAGCTTTTACAAATAATAGTAAAATAAAATACAATTAACAAACAAATAAACTATGCTTTAGAATTGTTATTATGTAATGTACCATGTTGTTACATTTCAATATTCTCAAAATGGAATAGCTTTTTACAAAATGCGTCAGTTTATTATAAAATTAAATGAAAAAAGTTATTCCATTTTGGACGTTTATTACAAAATGCACTGTTATTACAAAATGAAGCTCAACAAGGTTTCACCCACAAATTTTGACTTTGACAAAGTTGAGTTGTGTTTGCTGTTGACTTGAAACAGTAAAAGTAGTTTTAATTTTCATATATACGTGTGTGTGTGTGTGTGTGTTTATTATGTAAAATGTTAATGTTACCTATCCCCCCCCTACCTTTCTCCTTTTTTTTAACCAGTAGTTTAATAGAAAGAATTTATTAAAATATGAAGGCAGCGAAAATCCATCTCTCAACATGTGTGGAATTTCAATCCAAGATGGCGGACTTCCTGTTGGTTTATGGGCGTGGCCATCTCCTCATGGCCACCGATTTTTCATAGCTCTAACTTCACTTGGGCGTGATCTGGCCTAATGTGATATATTTACACTATTCAAGGGGGCGCTGTAGACACATTTCTTTACCGACTTTTATGAAACCCTACATACTCGCAATTTTTCCCGCTTCTGAAGTGTAAACTGTGGAGGAAATTTTACCTGGACTGGGGTCACTACATCTCACTGATACTGTAGACATTATGTTAATAACTTCTGTCTGTGTGAATGTCTCACTGATACTGTAAATATTACATTTTGTTTTGGTTAAGGACTGAGAAAAACAGTCCTCTAGTGAGTATAAAGAATCTGTTTGTTACGCTGGTCATCAGAACATCTGACGACAGCTCGTTCTGTTAACGTTCTCACTTACATGCAAGTTCCAAATGTATTTGTTCATCTCTTCAATAAGTAATTGTTTCTGACTTGAACAGTTTTCTCTCTCCCTGTGTGATACAAAACTTCCACAACAATTTGGTGAGTTTTCGTTCATGGTCAGGGGGTTAAATTAGAGCTTAAATGGCTGACGTCATTGTGATCACAGTGGATCAATAGGTCTTGCACTGTACGTGGTCCACAGCGAAGGTCTAACTAGTGTTTCCACAACCTCAGATATATTGTAAAAATCTTAAAGCAAACTAGTGATAATTGTGTCAGATTAAAAAACTTATGTTTGCAATAGCTTTGGAAAATACAAAATACAATCATCATATAGTCTTTATATATATATATATATATATATATATATATATATATGTAGACTTCTGGAGGACATTTACACAATACAGATTCTAGCATTCATTTTTCAACACCTTTTTTTTTTCCATTTTACCACTTGTCCTCAAACTGTAAAATAATCGTGTCTTCAGATAAAGGTTTGAAAGACTCAGCTACAGACTGAGAAAGTGTTAATTTAGTAAAATAACCAGCGATAGCTCATTTAATAGTGGTAGGTGGAAATGAGTGTTAAGCTGTGCTTGACTGTGTAAACATTTTAACACAAGCACTTCAACAAGGGTAATTCAAAATGGAGCATTCAGTGTCAACATTAGTGCTTGTTTCTAGGACATTCAGTACTAATAGAAACCTAATAATCAAAAACCTTCCCAAGGCAAAGTTTGTCCAAATGAGATAAAGATAATAGAACGACACAGTGAGATTTAATTTCCCTTTTACTGCTGCTGCTTCTGCTGACAGCATTATTCTACTGTTTGTTTCACACTGTGTGCCCAGTGCTTTTCTGATCAAATATTTTGTTTTGTTTTTTTGCATAGAGGATGCTGACAGTGATTAGGTTTCCATTACAGTTTCATACAAATAAAAGTCATATTTCTACAATTTCAACAAAGTGTAATTGCTACGTGTAGGTGTTTCCATTGAAGAGTGTTTGGATTTTACAAAAAGTCCTGTCTACCTGTTTCACCATATGTCAGGTCAGGTGGTGGTGGACTGGGTTTTGTGTGCGTGGGTAAAGTGATAAAAATGATAAAGTGATAAAAAAAAAAAAAAAAAAAAAACTAGTGGCACTGTTTAGTGTTTTCTCCACTGGACTCAGCTTTAAATGAAAATAATAGAGTTTGATGCTTAAATGTCAGTGATTCTTCTATATGAGTGAGTTTGATTATGAGGCTTATGAAGGTATAAAGTTATTATGGGATGTTATTATCTTTGCTAAGGGGCTGTTTGTTGATCCAGGGCTTAGAATAAACCATGACACTTCTACTGTATAATCCTTTATCAGTGATACAGTTTGAAAATACATTGAGAACATGTGTTGGATGTTACTGTATCAGTGAATTTATTCTTGTGTATGACTTCTTCTTCTGTTGGTAGTTTGGAATAGTACATAGAGATGTGGAAAAAAATATTAGACCATGCTTGTTTTCTTCAATTTCTTGTTTATTTATACAAAAATAGCTTATAGTAGTTTAATTTCAGAGTTGATATCTAACAATTTTCCATGTTTATCTTAATAATAAACAAACTCACATCTATATCTATGGCATTGTACTGAAAAAAAAACAGTGTTTTTCAGCATTCCATGTTTACTTTTCTCTCTGTTTTAGTAGTTAGTTAGTACTTGATTGCATAACCATTGTTTTTGATGACTTTTGACAGCCTAATAATTTTTCTGTGACTCTATATACACCATTTGTATTGTACATAAAACTAACATAACATTTATTAATATCAATATAATATCAAATAACAACCCTGAGTGAATGATGTTTTAATATTTTAAGTGTTTGTGCACAGTGTTATATGCAAAGTACAATATATAGATATATATAAATAAACATATCCACTCTTTTTATGAATTCATAAACTAAGTTGCAACAGTTTATACTTTCCCACTTTCTCTATCCATTGCATTCTTGTTGAGCTGTTGCTAATGTTATGTTTTCATGTTTTGCTTTCCCAGCAGGTTTTGGTCTCTTGTCAGCTTATTTTTATTAGTTTCTTTTTGGTCTAAGGGTTACATATTATGGATGGTGTTAGTCATAAGTTTTCCTTAGTGTACTGTGTGTGCGCTTTTTTCGTCTTGATGAAAAGCTCTATGTTTGAAGCACTAATTTGTACAATGTCATAGAAAAAAGACCAGGGAAGAGAAACAACTACTGTACTGTACAAACCCACGACTGGAGAATTCAAAGAAGTTGCTGATAGTTTGAAGGCATTTGGAGGGTGGGTATGGGGGGGGGGGGTGTTACCCACTTCATTATAAAATTCTTCATAACCATGCTGGAAAATATCTAGCCTCTAGAAACTCATCAATCAATATTTCAAACCACAGATGGCCCCTGTAGTAAAAAAAAAAACAGCCTTTTTGTATAAACAGGACTCATTTACGACTCAGCATGTACTTTGCTTTTCTGCCAGCAATCATCAGTTTAAAGGATAGAGTTCTTATTTGACCATGCAAACTCAATATCTCCATTTTAGTTTCTTTTTTTTCCCCCCCTCACACTGCACTGACTATCTGTAATGATAAAAGTGAATGCACAATTTATCAGTCAGCTGTGAGGTTGTGAAGTTTACGCCTAGCAGAAGCAGAAGAAAAACACCAGTCGTCTGATCATATGAATACTATACCCACAATGCATCTGTGAATGCACAGTAACACTGGCAAGGCTTAGATTCATCATGGAAACTCTAAATGCTGTTCACGGTCAGAGTGTCGTTTTTTGTTTTTTTTGGGGTGAATATCAGTTGTGGGGCGGCACGGTGGTGCAGTGGTTAGCACTCGTGCCTCACAGCAAGAAGGACCCTGGTTCAAATCCCACACCAGACCTTTCTGTGTGGAGTTTGCATGTCCTCCCCGTGTCCGCGTGGGTTTTCGCCAGGCACTCCAGTTTCCTCCCACCATCCAAACACATGCACTGATAGGTTAATTGGTTAATCTAAATTGTCCATAGGTGTGAATGTGAGAGTGATTGTTTGTCTATATATGTTCAGCCCTGAGATGAACTGGAGACTCATACAGGGTGTACCCCGCCTTCGCCCATTGTAGCTGGATTAGGCCCCCAGTGACCCTAGTGAGGATAAAGTGGGTTCAGATAATGAATGAATATCAGTTGTCAGTGGAGGGGTTTGTCTTTGTATTAATTTTCAGCCAGATTTGATCAGGTTCAATGCTGTCATCATGAGAGACTGTACAATTTCAGTTCAGTTGATTCATTGGTGTAATTTCTAGTACAAGAAGGAGATGGACTGATATTAATAAGCTTTATGATACTGGCTGTCAATACACAAACATGGAATTGTATTTTATTTTATTTTATTTTATTTTATTCTATCATATATCCTTTTCACAGTCGGACCAAAGACAACACAAAACTCTGTTTGGGGATATTGTATAATAGGTAGAAGTGCAGGAAGAACTCAGAAGTCACTTGTTTTACTGTTAAATGTGTACTGTTGAGCAGATTGGATGATATCCTCTCTCTCTGTTTCTGTCTCTCTGTCTCTCTGTCTTTCTCTGTCTCTGTCTCTCTGTCTTTCTCTGTCTCTGTCTCTCTCTCTCTCTCTCTCTCTCTCTCTCTCTCTCTCTCTCTCTCTCTCTCTCTGTCTCTCTCTGTCTCTCTGTCTCTCTCTGTCTCTCTCTCTCTCTCTTTCTCTCTCTCTCTCTGCCCATGTCATTTCATGGTGATATGTCAAGTATTCATTGCGTTACAGCATGATATGTCTCTGCAGACACACAGACAGACAGATACACACACAGACACACTGATTACAATAATCTCTCCCAACCAATGTTGAGCAAGATTAATTCTACAAATGTTCTAATATTTATAAAACCCAGTAGACTCACCATAACTACTATTTATTTGTTGTCTGTGACTACATTCATTTATTTTCTCTGTCACCCATTGGGATTAAACATAGATATTCAATCTAAATCATTATGTAAATCTCGACAGATGTGGTTTGGCATTTACTCTCCCCATATTTGTGTGAGTTTTCTCCAGGTACTTTAGATTCCACCCACCATCCAAAGACACACAGACTGTACACCACATAACACACAAGAAATATACTTGTAAAAGTTGTATAAAGACTGATTGTACAATTTGGGATTTTAAATTCAGTCTCTTTTTGGCAAAGTTCTGGATTTATTGAAGAAAATCCGACCCCCAAATGACAAGTTATTAACCTTACAAGCATTTGACTGATCATTTTTTATAGCAAAACATAACATTTGCTACTTTCTAATTACATGTAACTGGAGACTTGCAAGGTGTCTCCGTTTTAACCTTGATAAATGAAGAATTAATGCAAATAAGTAAAAGTGAT
This sequence comes from Siphamia tubifer, assembly GCA_020466265.1. NCBI lineage: Eukaryota > Metazoa > Chordata > Actinopteri > Kurtiformes > Apogonidae > Siphamia > Siphamia tubifer. The sequence continues at coordinate 26,036,326 of CM035790.1, read as the reverse complement.
GTCCTTCCATTTAGTCTTCCCTGTGATGTCCTTGCCGTCATAATTGAACCCTACCGAGCTGAATATCATCCCCTTCACAGTTCTCATTAAAGTCGGACTGTAAAAACAATTCCGCTCTGAAATGTCATCAGGGATTAGGGCTTTAGTCTGACTGAGACGTCATTAGTTTCTCATCCTGTGTTCTGGACAGTTCAGCTCTCAGCTCTAGCAGACAAAAGCACAGGGCTGATCCAGGTCGGTGTGCAACTTGCTGTCACACTGTGGGGGCCGCTGAGTGGCCCTGGGGACCCCTCAGGTTGGTCTCAAACCTCATGTCACGGCCATTTTAGCTGCAGCTTGAGGCCTCCCTTTCTGATGGAGGATCTGAAGGTGCCGTGTGTCAGATGATGATCCAACAGGACTAATAGCAGCCAGTTCCCCTCACATCACACACATCACACACACACACACACACACACAGATGGACACACACTCCCCCTCCCGCCTCTCAGGGTCACTCTCTTCTTTACTCGCTGCTGCTGTCTGTGCTTTCAGCTCCCACTGCTAAGCCTCTGCACCGTCGCCTCCAGCTGGAGCTGCAGCTCAGCGGCTGGCTCAAACACCGATACAGACAATCGATGGATAGATAGCCCACACTGCTATTCTCACTGTGAGTGCTGGGTGGAAAAAGAGTGGGTTGTTTAGAATGTAATCTCACATGGGAAGAAAGCACTTAATTGCCAGCCAGTTTTCAAGCCTCACTGTGTATGTACGACGCTCAGTGCTTTGAACATCCCCCTGTGTGGAGATAGCTGTTCAATCATCTAAAAACTCTGTGTCGAGGAAATACACAGACTTGTTTCTGAGTGCGTTATACTCACTAGAAGATAATTGCTGAAAAATACTTATAGCACTGAGCTGTAGATGTTGAAAGTTAAGTTTTTTTTTGTTTTGTTTTTTTTTTTCATTTTATCATTTTTGTGAACAGGATTATTAGTTTGGATAAGCTAAAAAAAAAAAAAAAAAGTGGTTTTCCCAATCAATACATGATAATATATTATGACTTAATATAGTTGTGGGGCGGCACGGTGGTGCAGTGGTTAGCACTCGTGCCTCACAGCAAGAAGGACCCTGGTTCGAATCCCACACCAGACCTTTCTGTGTAGAGTTTGCATGTCCTCCCCGTGTCCGCGTGGGTTTTCGCCGGGCACTCCGGTTTCCTCCCACCATCCAAACACATGCACTGATAGGTTAATTAGTTAATCTAAATTGGCCATAGGTGTGAATGTGAGAGTGATTGTTTGTCTATATATGTTCAGCCCTGCGATGAACTGGCGTCTCATACAGGGTGTACCCCGCCTTCGCCCATTGTAGCTGGATTAGGCCCCCAGTGACCCCCGCGACCCTCGTGAGGATAAAGCGGGTTTAGATAATGAATGAATGTTGGAGTGCTGTATATGTCAGTCAGCTGGGTTATAGCTGTCACTTAAGACAGAAAACACTCAGACACTGGATATTCTAATAAATACAGTTGCAGAAAAATAATATTAGACCATCAAAAGTCATCAAAAATAATGGTTGTGCGATCAAGTAGTAAATCCTGTGTGCATCATGTGACTGCAGTACCTAAAAGCACTGTTTTTGTCAGTACAGTGCCATAAATACTGATGTAAAAACTGAAGTGATATTGGTTATTATCAAGAAAACATAGAAAAAATTCATATATATATGAGCCTCTGAAATGACACTCTTATGAACTATTTTTGTTGTTATCATTATATTTGTCAAAACAAATGTACCTTTAGTTGTACCAAACATTAAATTGAACAAAAAATGTAAAGAAACATGGGCAGTCTGATCATTTTTCCTGCATAGCATAACATATAGTGAAAGTTCATATGATGTCAGTTAAACATACTGTTAAAAATATAGTGTTTAGAAGCTTATGTTACGAATGTGGATGAAATTTAGCTATGATGAAAATGAGTGATAACAGTCATAATGTTCAGGAAGTGTTTGCCAAAGGTTCCTAGGTTCGTATGGAATGAATATACCTGAAAAATACTCGACTCGGGTACCAGTTACTATTCTTGGAGACAGTTTCCATTCCAGGATACTGTCAACTGTACAGTACCTGGATGTCATAGAGCTGTGTTGTGTTACTACATGTCATCTGCTCACAGTTGCTGATAAACTCGTTGTGTGTTGTCTTTTTTGGAATTTTTACATGTGCCAGCAAGGACTGAATCTCCTGGACTCTGACTTTTGGGCTGTTACAGTATAATGCAGATTAACTACTACTGCTATATGTACTGTCAACTTCTGCATCTTTTTTCTTTGTACAACAACAGGTCACAGAGACAATTGTTTGACCAATCAGTAGTCTAGAATATTTTATACCAGAGGTGGTCAAAGTACTCACACTCTGTAGTTAAGTAAAAGTACAGCTACTGGTGTGAAAAAATACTCCGAAGTACTGATTCAACTCCTTTGTCAAAAAGTACAACTTCTCAATTGGAATAAAGTAAATGTTTTTTCTTTTGCCATGGATGAAATAACACTTACTTAATCAGGAAAAAACTGGGGAAATGTCAAAAAATATCCCAAAAATCAAAGCCTTTAAAAGTGAGTTGTTTTGTAGATGATGTGTTTTATTGGTTCATGGTACTCAGTTTAGTGGGTATTGACAAAAAATTTTGGAAGAATTCAAAAGGAGATTTTAAAACAGGATAATTATGAGATTAAAAAAATTTAAATCATGATAAAAAGTCCAAATTATTGGAAAAAAAAAAACCCTCAGAATTACGAGATAAAAAGTCAAAACTATGACATATTAAGTCACAATTTGAGTCTAGTAGGAGAATGTAAAGAGAATAAAGTACAGATATTTATACAAAAATGGAGGGAGTAAAAGTAAAAAGTTGCCAGAAAAATAAATAATCAAGTAAAGTACAGATACTTAAAAAATCTACTTCAGTACAGTAAAGGAAGTACTTCTACTTAGTTAGTTCCACCTTTGATTTATACATCATATTTTAGTGTGGCTTGGAACCTCAGGTGATACCAAAAACTTTGTATTGGGTACCAGATTCCAGGTACTTTTTCGTAATGAAAACGCAAAAAAGCTGAATTGAGTCGAGCTGATACCATGTACTGGAAACACAGCATATCTCAGCTGATATTGTAATGGAAATGGTTTGACGTAAAGGTGCAACAGTCAGCGTTAAGGGATTATTAAACATTCTTATTGTTTATACCGATCCCCATTAGCTCCCACCATAGTGATTGCTACTCTTCCTACAGTCCATTAAAATACAAATACAGTTACAAAATACATACTTAAAATAAAAACAGCTTTAAAATTCATTATCATCAGCAAGCTGAACACTCCATCTCAGCACAACACCGTTAAATATTAAAACTTTTATCTTTACAACACTTGAGTTGCGAAGGTCAAAACAGTTATGTGTATTCCTTTATTTCCTACTGTAGCTGCTTGAGGATTTTTTTTCAATGAATATATAAGCTTTTAGAATGTTTTATGTGTGAAGGTAACTTATTCCATAGACCTGAGACCTTGTACTGTTTTACAATCTGTTCATTTTTGTTTTGGTAAGTTCCAGGCAGACATGGGGACTCGAGTCTGAGACTTGGATTTGAGTCGCACTTAAGTCGTACAAACAAAGACTTGAGACTTGACTTTAGACTTAGCCTCAAAGACTTGAGACTTGACTTCGACTTGTGTGGTATGACTCGCGAGTTCATTATCATGGAATTATTTCTTTTATTATTTAATTTGTTTCAGTTTCTCCAATGTGTTGCCTGACATTATGAGAAAATGACAGGTAGAAATAATAGTGCAAAGGTCAAATTTTAACAAAGCTTTTGGGATGTTTCTTCACATTGCACATGCATTGTTCTGACCAATTTTGACGGTGTAGTGTGAAATAACAGAGTATATAGTACAATAAGGCCTACATGCTTTCATCGTACTTAATTACTACATACTTAATCCAAAACAATACAGCAATGCAGTATTATGTTAAATAGCATCTAATGTGAAAATGTTAATTTCAATCATTTGAGACTTGACTTGGACTTGGGATGAAAGACTTGACTTGACATTACCCCTCAAAGACTTGAGACTTGACTTGGAAAAAGTGACTTATGAACATCTCTGGTTCCAGGTGACCAGTGGTAACCTGTCTGTTGCTATGGTTACAGTGTAGACCTCTGTGCTGGATTCGGTCAGTAAGGAAGTCAGGTTTTACAATTGGTTTCATAATTACTATCACAATCTAATATGAAAAGTGCTGTTTTTAACCTCTTGATCCCAACTGCAGAAACAGCAGACCCCCACCCCCCACCCCACCCTTCCAAAAATCAGGGTGAGTCCCTTACAGCTATGAAACAGATCATCTTCTTTCTTTCATTTGAACATAATCCCCACTTTTCAGGTGGTGGTGTTACTTGCCACTTGACTGCATCTCTCTGGTGACAGGGTGTGGATCCAAGTGTTTTCAGAACACAAGCATGATTTTTGACTTGGGAATTTCTTTTTCTTTTTTTTTTTTTTTTAATCATCGATTGGGCGTGTGGTTAATGCCACATTTATCTGCAGTGAGACGAACTGGGGACACATATTTCCAAGCACCTTGCCCTCACTTTAAACTACACCAAGTGGTTTCCATCAAATCACATTATAGCAATGGAGAAAATCTATGGGTGTAAGGTTGGCTTCAATTATATGACATTCCTCCTGTGGCTACGTTGTTAGACTCTGTACCGTAATGCATATTGGTATGATATCATGGATGTGCTCTGATTAATTATACAGCTAATGGCTTAAACAGACACTTTTCTCACTCTAACCTATAAGGCTTTGCACTAGTTAATCACCAGTGGGAAACCACCGATCATGAATCACACAGATTCAAATTACATTTACAATACAATTCCAAGCAATGGATTTAATTATCTTCAGGGAGGAAAAAGTATGGCGGCCGCATTCATATTATACACCTGGTGCATTCATGATGTGATTCCTCCTCCATTCCATTAATGCGCCGCTGGGTTTTTGTTCGTTTTCCTATTCCAAAGTGTGTCTCGGATTCATTTTTTTCTGCTTACTGTAAGCATCCTTCACCTTCGCTTGTTGTTCCCTGATCGCTCCCTCACCTTCCTACAGATTTTCCTCCTCTGTGCCGAAAGGATTAGAGTGTATATTTCCCCCGAAAAAAAGAACTACTCCATATGATTTAGAAATAATTCATCAGCGAAGCAGCAACACGCCACCGGCAATGCAATGACTTCGAGGAGAGGCTTTTATTTTTGACCCCCCACCCCCCTTCCACCTTAAGTTGCAAAAGACATGAATGAGAAAGAGTTCATGAAATATAAAACGCCAAGAGGCTGATCGATGGCTTGGGTTTTTACAAGGTCTTGTGTTGTTTTGGGATGTGTGAACTTTATGGTGGCTCAGTGGTCCTCTGTGCATGTCAGAGAGAATGACAGCATCAACAGGGGCTGGGGGGCGTGGGGGGGGTGTGTGTGCCATGAAGAATTGATCTGTGTTGGACAGGAGATGAAAGAGGCGAGGCGAAAGGAGCACGGGAGACGACAGACTTCTAATTAAATTCGACAGATAAAGGGAAGATGAAAGGCTGAGGGTAGAAGTGCTGAAAAAAGGTTTGACTGTTTGAATGCAGCTGCACTTTCATATTTAAGATGTCAGGAAGGTAAGGAAGGCTTCTGAAGAGTCTCCGATATTTGGGTAAGTGTAGCTGTTAACATGGCTGGAGAATAAGTCTGGAGTATCTTTACAGTTTATCGATTAAACGTTACTGAAAAGAAGCCTTTTTAATTGTGAAATCCATGTTTTTGATCTTATTTTTTCAATAGTACAAAGCGAAAGATAAGTAATTCTATTATTTTTAAGTCCGCAAAGACAAGATAAATTGTCCTTTTTTGTGTTTTCCTGAAATAAAGTCCCCGAAATCTTTTCCTGGAAGAAAAAAAACTAACTGTTTAGTATCTTTCCAAACACACTTAGATGTATGAAGACATAAATATATGTTTCCATCTGTGTTTTACTAGTTTGGCCATCAATCTGTTCCCAATGTCTGCTACTCTGCCTTTTTTTAAGGTAAAATCTCCCCCCTTTTTAGTACATGAATAACCTCTTTGATGATCTACTTGCATTTAATGGGAAATGCCTTTTTCACAAAGGTGAAAATGGCTCTTTATTCTGAGTTCATGCAGGTGAACAAGGCTGTAATCATGAAAATCTATGCAGCAGTTGCCAAAGTAGTTCAGAAGAGGTGATGTTTAAATATCTGCAGCAGCACATACTGGATCACATACACATATGTAGCACTGAAATTAAAACAAAAAAGAAAAGGAAACAACTTATATACTTTATTATTCTGAGAACACTTTGATTACAATAAAGTGCTGCTTTCCATGTAAGTGTGATCACAGGTTTATTTAATGATTTGAATACTTCTTCCACTACTTCCATCGACTCATTATGCCTGTATACAAACTTTTATGACATCTAGGTACATGAAGGAATTAATTCCATTAAAAAAAAACACATAAAAAATACAAATTGGTATCAACCTCAGCTCATAGATCATATTTCCTGCAGGCTTGAATAAAACAGTCGCGTTGTAATAATAATAAGTAACTAATTATTGATCGGTTTGTAAATGAGTCTTTAGCAAAACATAATGTTTTTAATAACATTTCTGTTTCAATTAGTCCATTGGGAATGTGAAATCAGAACTAAAAACAGAAATAAATAAATAAATACAGAATAATTATATTATTTTAATTATTATCAATTTCAGTTCATAGATAACAAAACCAACTCTGTAAAGCCTTATGAGACAAACGTATTGTGCTTTGTTCTACAAATACAATTGAATTGGATTTGCTGCACCCCTGAATGAAACAGTGATGTTGAAATACTAATTATTGATCAGTTTGTAAATGAATGTCTTTAGCCAAACGTGTCTTTAATTGAATTTGAGCTTTAATTAGCCTGTTGATGATGTGCAATAATCATAGGTTTTTTATCCTTTGTTTACATAAAGAAAAAACAAAAAAAGAAAGGCTCCCCCTCCTTAAAAAAAAAACTATTTATACTCAACCTCCGCTCATTCATGATTCAACTGCAGCTTTGAATGAAATAGTGACCTTGAGATGCTGATTATTGATCAGTTTGTAAATGAACGTCTTTAGTAAAACATTCTGTCTTTAATTAAAGTTCCGTTTCAATTAGCCCGCTGGTGATGTACAATTATAACTAAGTGTATTCAGGTTTTCTGCAATTAGAACAAAGTGCATCTTAAAGTCATGTCATTACATTTTTGTTCAGTTAATTGGTTGCACAGAGAAGCTTCATGGTAGGAAATGGCAACTTTTCCTTTTTATTTTTTTTATTTCTTCCTATTTTTAGTCCGTTGTCGACCAGAGGCGAAGGACTGGTGGTAGAATTGTGGAATGAGTTGAACAAAGCTGTTTTAGAGCTGTCCCCCTCTGGAGTTCCCATCGCTCGCTGTGCTTCAAACTACAGCCGACGGACTTCCCGTCACCTTTAAAGCAGACGACACGTGCAGATGACTGAGGTTAAAGTGGTTTTATGTCATAAATGAACAGGTCAACCCATGACTGTGCTTCAGACTAAATCAATAAAGTACATATGGAGTGGATTGAATAGCTTTTAAACGGTTTCATGCTGAATGTTTTACCCATTTATTTATACACACTCACATTTTTACATATATTTCCCTCCTTATGTCTACCTTCTGTCATACCCCCTCCCAGACACAGAATCTGATGCATCTTTACAGTGTTTCTATATTGAACTTTTTCCCTCTGGTGGTTTTTACTGTTTAAAAAAAATTTGCCTCGTCTACTTGCAGACGTCGCCACTCGTAGCGATGTCTGCATCCACATTTTACCTTTTATTCATATGACACAAACTTGAATCAACACGCCAGTTTCTCAAACTGAGAGTGTTTTTCCCAGTCGCTGGAAGTAAATATTGTATTGAAAGGCGGCAACACGGCCTAGATATTGAAAGGCAAACTGTGGGATAAAAGATCGAGTGAGTCTGAGAGATACATAAGCACACGAATTGCTAATATAAATATGACGTGGAGCAAAATGAGAGAATGTGAGTGATGTTGAATTTGTGCACTCCACATGATCATACATATCAAAGTATCACTAAGAGTTCAGGTTTAAACTGTGGTAATGTGGTGCACCCAAATCTGTGCAATCACATTTGGTCATAGTATAGACAAAAAGCTTCTTTTTTATTTACACTATATTTGTGCAAATGTACTCTGATAATTTAGAGCATTATTATTTCACATTTATGAGATATAGCCCTATGTAAATAATGGTGAGTAAAGGACTATTAATAAGTGGAACCTTTAGCGCTTGGTTGTACACCCCGGTTGCCTGTTGCGGAGCCATTTCCTGTTCCGGTTCAGACGTAATCTGGAAAAACATACAGGTGCTTCTGTTCTTCTTGCTCTTACACTTCACCTTTATTTTACAGGTCAGTTCTCGGTTAAAATGACCATGAATAAAAGCCTTAAGCTTCGTTTTTTAATCTTTGTATTAGTTAAAAGTAATGTTGTTGTAAATTATGTAACCGTAAGTTCGGTTTTGGAGAAGTTTATTTTGCCGCGGGAAAACGAAACCGCATGGTGCATGTAGTCTCGCGATATTTTGTCCGTTCACGCTGAATACACATTCCACTATGATTTGTGCAGCCATGATTGTATATTTGATGTGTATCGCTCCGGTGTGTTTTGCAAAACCTCCTGATATGGCTGTAGCTGTGTGTGAAGAACCCAGAATGCATTATACCTTTGTTTAATGTTAAGAAAATGTAATGTTAAATACCTTAATGTGAGAATATGTGTTTTATCAGGTTGTAAAATTGTTTAAATCAGCAACCTATAACTAAGTTAAATACATTCTAAAGTGCTTTGTCCAAATTTAATTAAGTCTTATGCACTTACATCAAAGTTTAGAAGAGTAATTCTAAGTTTTGTCCATAGAAGCCAATGGAATATTAAAGGGTCCTGTATGTAGTCTATACCACTATTATAAAGAGCTGACGGAAAGTGTAATTGACGAGTGGTTTCGAAGATTGGTATTAGGGAACATTTATTTCATTTATATTTTCATATATGTATTTTGATGGATCACAAATGAATGCATTAAATGAATGTAAACTGTATGTGGTGAAAGAAGTTAAAAGACGCAATCTGGAAAAAGATACAGGTGCTTCTGTCCTTCTTGCTCTCAGACTTCACCTTTATTTTACAGATATTATTCTTTTTGTAACTGTGGTCACCCCACCCGTGACCCGTAACAGTAATATAAACTGTGTTAGAACCACCACATGTGACAATTCATTCATTTCTATAATATATGTGTAGCTTTGCTCCTATAAGGCAAGTTTTTTTTTTTTTTTTTTTATTATTATATTGTTCCTGTTATTGTATTGATTTTGGTTTGGTTTGTTTCATTATTTAATTAACACCCTACAGCACCAAAATTATTAAATGGATTCATACCAAAATAGGTTTATAGATTCCCACAATAGTTTTTTTTTTATCTGTTTGTTTGTCTATTTGTCAACAACTTTACACAAAAACTACTTGAGCAATTTCCATGAGGTGGTGCAGAATAGATCCCATTACATTTTGGTGAATGTAGGTCAAAGGTCAGAGTCACCAAACATGTGATTTTGAAGTGGTAAGAATTAGGGCAAATCAGGTTACATTCTGGGAACAGTTGGGTAAAGTTACATTTCTTAAATTAATATTTTCTAATCCCCCCTGACCCCCAATCCTTTTTTTTTAGAATGGCTGAAGTTTCAAGTGTCTGTAGCAGCAAAACTGTGGCTTTAATTCATACCAAATTGTGTTAATAGACTACCACAGGCACATAATGGATGTGGTTACATTTTACAAAAAGTAAATTAAAGTTCTTATTTCATCACTGTTCCTTGTGTTATATATGCCATTTTATGTTACCTTTGTCCAGTCTATCATTGTCTTGTCTTTTTTTGTTTACCATTCTTACCTGCCTTGGGACAACAGATGTAAATTAGCCTTTTTGCTAATTCTGGCATATTTACATTGATGCTTTCTGCTGACATGGTGATGAATATGCACTGTCCTAAATAAATAAATCTCAGTGTCACAGGGGTCGCTGGGGGCCTATCCCACCTACAACAGGCGTAGGTGGGGTACACCCCTTATGAGTCACAGAGCTGACATATATAGACAAACAATCACAAGGTCAAAGTTCACATATCTTATTTATTTTATTTAATTTTATTTAATTTTAACATCTTTCGGCCTCTGCAGTATGGTTGACCAGATCACTAGTTTTTACAGTCCATGTTGAACTCCAACAATTGATTCATTTTCTCAACATCCTCCAGAAAAACAACCCCAAAAAACTCTGTCACAGAATTCCACACAAAGCCCAAAAAGTCCACAGTCTCTGAATATTTTTCCTTTACATTCACAAATTAGTGATTTGCAAACTTTTTTTGTTGTACTCCTCATGTCCCTCTGCTTAACGTCATGTCTCTCTCTTTTCTCTTCCTCATTCTACCCCTGCATCACCTCCTCCTGACTTGGTTCAACACAACAGGTAAGTGATTTTTAACACATAATTATTTTTGCATGTACACATTTCTAAATTTTAAACATAATATACATATTTTAATAGAAAATAATAATAAAAAATACAATGACAACAAAAATATCACTTCAGAAATCAACCTAAAATTCCTGTATCTATAAAACTTCAATTTTGTATAAATTTACTTCAAATGTAGCTCATATATATATATATATATATATATATATATATATATATATATATATATATATATATATATATATATATATATATATATATATATATATATATATATATATATATATAGAGGTAGTTGATATACTGACATCAACACAGGCATAGACATGACATGAGCCACACCCACAACACATGTGAGGGGTGGGTTTGTTGTTTCTGGTATTACTTGTTAGAACATTTTATCATGTTATACCTTACAGCAGGGGTGTCAAACTAACTTTATTCCAGGGGCCACATTCAGCTAAAGTTGAATGTGAAGTAAAAACACCCAAAACAACTCCAAACTTGTCGCTCTGTTTTACAGCAAAATAAGTAAAATTACATTATGAAAACAAGCAATATTAGGCTTTAGTTTATCATTTACACATATAGAGATCACACCGGATCTACAGATACACAAAATATTTAATAATAGGTGGAATATTATTAAGATGGTACTTCTCTTAAGATATTTCCAATGTTTCATATTTGTTCAAATTATACTTTGTTTTAGTGTCACCAAATTTACAAAGATATTTTTTTATTTTTTTTAATGTGTGATTATTTATTTATTTATAATAAGACTGAATTGGTCTGAATGTGCACCATGAATTAAAATTATTTAGATCTTAGTATAATTTTTGCACCAAAAGGGCCGGGTTGGACCCTTTTGCCGGCCAGATTTGGCCCCCGGGCCACATGTTTGACACCTCTACCTTACAGGGTTGGCCTACAATGGTCCTCAAGAGCCACAATCCAGCATGTTTTAGATATGTCCCTCTTCTAACACACACTCCTAACATTGAAATAAATCTATCATCCAGCTCTGCTGATATAATGACTGTCATGTGTGCTGGAGGAAGGAAGCATCTAAAACATGTAGGACCAGAGTTGGCCACCCCTGCCTTATAATATAAGCTCCAAACATTTTCATCATGGGACACACGGTAGTGAGTAGCATATTGATGCTTTGACTGTATCTTTACATCACATTCAATCACATCAGCCTCTTCCAGTCTGTAGGTGTCACATACTGTAAGTGCAGTGAGCTAAAAAGGTTCAGTATTGGCAGCTTAAGTAATGGAGTACAACTATAGTGCAAGTGAACCCATAAAAACACAGCTACTTTTGTAATCACTCCTAAATTACAGGGTCTCTTTCTATTTCACTTTTCTTAACTGATTTATCACCTTATATAATGATATGATGATGATGTTGATGAAACTTTATTAATCCCCAAATGGGAAATTAAATGCTACCTGATCATACATACAACACATAACCGTAAGACAGGACCCCATATCATACATAGATAAATAAAAATAGAGATAAAAAGATAAAAACAGATCATCATAAAACTCCCAAGGAATCACAGCAACGTTCTAAAACTGCCATTAAAAGCACAGTTAAATAATTTACATTAAAAGTACTTACCGGTTCTTGTTAAAAAAGAACTGCTAGAAAATATTAGCCTCTGTATTTTACATTTTTTTCAATGTATTTTTCCTGTATTTATTTTACATGTAGATTTGTATGACCTTCAAAGGTCATTACATCAAACACAGAAAAAAGCTGGAGAAAAAGTGACTACATGTAAAAACAATTGTCTTCATCCACTATCATTGATCCAACTCCATGGGTTTTACTGGTGAATTAATGTTGTAGAAGATGATAGTGTTTCAACAGTAACTATGGAGCCTGTCAACTTCCAAATGGGTCATATCTGATGACAAACCAATTATTTACATATTTACACACATATCCACGTATTGATAGGATTATTGGTTCAGCAGATATTAAAACATTTAGGTTAAGATGGAAATACTTAAAGTACCTGTACCTCAAAACATTGCATAGACTACTTGTTACAGGTACAGTCAATGCTGTTAAATATGTTTGTTGTGACTTTGTACCACAGCAGAAAGTCAAAATATTGGCTGCCAACCACTGATGCCTGTATCAGATCAGTTTGCTGGAAATCCAATATTGGTTGAGAGAAGAGCTGCTCCCTGCTGTAATAGTCAGCCAAATGTTTGTAACTGAGAGGAAGTTTGGATTGAAGGAATTAAAGATGTCATGGCTTACATGACTAATTAGTAATTACTGACATATTTCATACAGTAAATCCAAAGTGGGTGAGCATAAGGGATGGTGAACTGCAAACGTCTGCCATCATTATCATCCATCGTTATCCTCAAACATTTCTTCATTCATCTGAAATACACTATGAAAGTCACCAATTATAGAGTTAGCGGATGGAGCTACCATGTATGCTAATGCTATTAGGATGTATTAGAAAGCGTAAAGTGCAAAGATGGAATTTCCCTATGGGGATGATAAAGTTAAGTTACTATTTAACCGTAGTCTGCTAAGCCCAGTTGCCCTTCGTACTGACAAGAGCCACAGTTCTGTCTGTGTTGCCATAATAATGCAATGTGGGACTTGTAAGAATGGAAGGTACTAGGTCAACAAAACCAACTGTTAAAATACAGAAAACAAGGCAAAAAAAGAGGCTTTGATTGGAAAACTATTAAAAATAAGCTAACAGTCTGAGATCAGCATATGTCAGGAACAATTTAATGAAACAAATGGGACAAATTTGACACTGCTAAGCTAACACTAAGCAGATACAACAGTACTAGTGTTATGATTGTTGTTCTTTTTTTTTCTGATTATAACTTTGTTTTATATTAATAAACTTTAGCTGTTGTGTGTTATATTAAATCGTAACACTGGGGAAAAATGGCCCCTATGGACTGGTTTATTAAAGGTAGGGTAGGAAATCCTGGAAAAATGGTTTGAGTAAGCTAGATTTTGAACATATACAATTATGAAATCCAAATCCACCTGAAGCCACACTTCCAGAGGAGCATATTTTAGTTACAAAGAGGGACGGGACAAATGGCAGTTGAGTTGGATAGACATATCATTGCTTCAATGGCTTAGCTAAAATGATTTAATGTTTTTTTTTATAGTAATATCTGTTCAACAGGTGACTATTTTTTTGTATGTGTGTTTAAATAATTCAATTAATTGGTTGCAATTGGGATGTGAAGAAGAGTTCCAGCAATACGATAAAAAACGCTCCAAGAAAAAATCTCCTACCCAACCTTTAACTGCTATTTTGAATCCAGTGGTTAAAAATGTTGCTATCTGCATGTTGGCTTGTTGGAGCCTGAAACTATCTCCAAGGCCAAGTAGAAGCAATGAGTCATAGATGGAGTTAATGCTAAACATAAGCTCAGTGGTTCTGCAAACTCTGTAAACCTCATCAAAAACTGTCATTTTACGATGTTGTCGGTATAAGTTACTATCTGAACAGAAACTCCAAAAGTTAAAATCGGTTGGGTTGAGTTGTCAGTCACACCTGTCAATCAAATTCTGTCACGGCAAACATCACAGTTTGTTATTAATGAAGGTAAAAGCTCAAGATAAAACACCATGATCATGTACCAGTGAGTCCAAGTAAAATGAATGGCACTGCAATGCAAAATATATATATATATATATATATATATATATATATATATATATAATATCAAACTGTCAGTGGTTTTAAAACATAAAAAAACTTCTGTATTGACTTCATTTTAAAGCCAGTGTCCTTGTTGTTGAACTATGCAAAGGCTAGACATTTATCACAAGCATTTGATGTAACATTAAAGAGCCCAGATGTAATATTCGATGTACTATTTCTTCATTCATTTTAATGACAGGTGTCTCCCTTTGTTTGTGCGCATAATGATGTGTTAAAACTATATTTTTTACAGTTCAGTAAACTTCTATAATGTAGTACAGTGTTATTTTCTTTACTTTTGTGTTAGCTTTCTGTTACCATCTCTTATGTTGATGGGTTCGTTTTGACCCAAATTACACTAGAAACCAATTATATATATCATCTAGTTTGTATTTCATCTCTTTGGTACATTGTTAGCCTTTCTTATCCATGAAAATACTGTTTTTAATATTTTTGGTCTGGGCCTCTGGGTCTATTTTTGTTCGTATATGTGCACTCTGTAACTTATCAATTTTAAACTGAGTTGACGTCACATGTCTGGACCTGCCTGTCTTTGCTTGTTGTGTTTTTGTGCAGGTATACTGAATAACAAGACTAAATGAGAATCTCCAAAAGCTCACATATTCACATATAGCTCACACAAGCTGGTAGAAGAGCAGTGTGTTGACTGACAGTGCACTTAACATTTCAGTTTTGACTCTAATTATTGCCTGATAATTATATTTTTATAACTAGGTCGTAACTGACACTAACAACACAAAAGTAAAAATTTCAAACAAAGCATTTTCAGAATTTGGTGTAACTTTATTATTATTTATTTATTTATTTATTTATTTTTGAATTTTTATTTTTTTGAAATTATTATTTTGCTGAAATAGAAGTCATTGATGCAGTACACACATTTCATGTAGTCCATTTATGAATTAACTCCCTAAAATGTGTCGGTACAAAGCCTCACACAAGAAGAAGGTAAAGCCCATACAGTATACTTTAACCCTTTAACCCCTGATGTGTCAGCGCTGATGCATTCTTAATGGATTCTTTAGATTAAATATTCAGAATAAGTTTTATTTATTTTTTTAGATCTGTGTTTGATTCTTATTTTGTTTTCTACATTTTGTTTTGTTTGTTTTATTTTAGGATTTTTCTTTAATCATGTTCAATTTTTGTCTTTAATAATTTAATATTAAAATAATCAGAAATGTAAAAATTAATATTATAAATGTGATACTAATACTAGTGAAAAGGTTTCCCTACAGTTGGGACATGTGCCAGTGTACTGTGGTCCCAAGCAGTGGACACCTACAGTACATGGACAAAAAGTGTGTATTGTTAGCTTATTCTACGGCCCTCTAGAACGTTCCAACAGCTCCCGTTCACTGAATTGCCTTCCCAGCCTTAAGTGGGTGGATTTTTTTCGATAACCGCCCGCTGCGCCGTTAACGCCCGCTGCCCATGGCAACGGGTTTTGTCACTTCAGATTCACCTTACCATATCACTCCGCAGGTCGTTCGGCCCCTTTTAAAGTAAATATTCGTTATGTTGTAACGGTGTCGGGGTGCTGTTCAACGCCATCGGGGAATATTTTTCTGATAGTAACTCGTGGGGAATACATTATCCCTTGCTAATTCTACAAGCTAAAACCACACAAAAAAAAACAAACCAAAAGACTCTCCTCAAATATAAAAGAATTATTTTCACAGCCAGTAGCTTCTTGCCTCGAGGCTGTGTGTTATTCTGAACAAACTTCTTCAAATACCATTTTTAAGTTAACTGTATTTTTTCTACATTCTTTCACCAAACTTAAACTTCCTGAAGGAGTTGACTCTCAGCTATATGTGCGTATGCTAACATCTGTATCCATCCACCTGACCATGAACTCTGTACATCTACACAGGGTTACACTTGGTTGCAGAATAAACCTTCAAACACTTATCAAACCAAACTCCAAGAGATTTCCATTGTCTGTTATATAAGTTATTTTCTTCCGATTTCAGTGGGCATTAGCAGAAAATCTACTTATTTAAATCCTGCAGAACAATGAATAGGGAAGCAATCCAGGAAAGCAAAGAGGCGTTCTACAGTGGTGCAGCAGATGATAGCTCTGACAGTAGCCCCAAGCTGCACAGGTATCAAAATAACAGTTTTGTCACTACAAGAAGGACTCAGTTGACTGACACTGTGTCCTCAGCACTGCAGTTTAAACTGGGAGCTGAACCGAGACTGCAAATTATCCTGTAAAGACCCAGAGCTACTTTTTTTTGTCGTTCCAAAGTGGGTTTTTCTCTCCCATTTAACCTTTGCCAAGTGATTTATCACCATGCATTTTATTATTCTCTGTATTTTGCTATTTTCCCTTTGAAAATCAAGTATTTTTCTATATTTAATTTTGTGATTATCGCTCGTCGTCTGAACCCGATTTATCTTCACGGGGGTCTGTGGGGGCCTAATCCAGCTACAATGGGCCAAGGTGGGGTACACCCTGTATGAGTAATTTTGTGATTATGCAGATGTTTATAAGTACTAAAATAAGGATTATTTGATCAAAAACAGAGATAACTGACCCAACATAAACTGAACATTAGACCTGTTCAACAACACTTTTTTTTTTTGTTATTTTAAAGCCAATTGCTGTGATTCCTATTTTTTCAGGCTGTGAAATGACCAGATGCCTCAGCCTTAGAGATAGGGTGAGAAACTGGGAGGGACTTGGAGTAGAGCCGCTGCTCCTCCATGTCCAGAGGAGCCAGTTGAGGTGGCTCGGGTACCTTGTGAGGATGCGTCTTGGACACCTCCCTGGGGAGGTGTTCAGGGCATGTCCATTCAGGAGGAGACATTGGGGTCGACCCAGGACACGCTGGAGGGATTATATCTCTTGGCTGGCCTGGGAACACCTCGGGATTCCCCTGGAAGAGCTGGCTGAGGTAGCTGGGGTGAGGGAAGTCTGGGCTACTTTGTTAAGGCTGCTGCCCCCCCGACCCAACGACGACCACGAGTATGGCAAATACGAGTACGAAATGACCAGACCATGTCAAAAACACCTGACATGTTGCCTTATTTTGCCTTGTAACCTCACTACCATCAGACATAGGGTATTTTGGGGGACATCACATGAAACATGATGGAATTTCTTGTAAGGTGATACTCAATACATTAGTAATCTAGACAGGCAGAGTTGTTTTTAAAGCAAAAATGTGCTACATTTTAGGCAATTTTTGGGGTGTCAGGTCAGGCATCACATCATTGGACCTGAAACATGATATAATGCCAACAAAATATTATGCCAAATTGAACTTTTTTTTACACTATTTGTGAATTGATTCTACCTTTGTATAGTATCCAGGTAGGATTTTATTAAAATGCTAAAGTGTCTCGCTAAGTTAATTTAGTTAAGCAAGTCCAGAAGCTCTTGATTGGAGAAACATTAATGGACTGAGGGAATATTTTCTCCGACTGTTTTGCTGTTGAAGTTTAGACTTGCTACACCAAGCACACATTTAGATTTAGTTTAGGTTAGTCATTTTATTTCGAACATGTCAAGCACAAAAACATTTGATCTTTCAAAAGCCAATAATTGATCAAATAACAAGACAAAGATAATATAGAATGAATAAAAAAGAAGAAGGCAAGTAACATATTCAAAAGGGAGTGGGAAGAAGTAAAAAAAAAAAAACCCCAAAAAAACGCATTATTCCCCACCCCTATTGTACCAAACAATAATACAAAAGCCAAAAAAATATATATAAATCTATTCCAGTTGGTTTATCAAAATAATACAATAATATGTCATATACAAAATATCCATCTTACTATGTCTTTACACACACGTCATGTTGTTTTGACCTGAGCTAATTTGGTGACTGATGTGGTTCTGCTTTTATGCTTTATACATTTTTGGCCCTTGTGTAGCCAAGTGTTAGAAAACTGTAAAACTCCAGCTTGCTTCAGACTATTGCCAGTTGCCTGCAGCCAACAGTCTGCTGTCACCTACAATTTGGGGAACAATTTGTGACTGCTTGGCTATGCAATGAGACAGTCTGAATTGTAGGTACAGAATAGGCCTAGACAGCCAGACACTAGAGATACACACACACACACACACACACACACACACGCACACACACACACACACACACACACGGAAACATTTGAAGAATCACAAAAAGAATAAATTTTATTTATAATTCATTTGTGTGACTCTACATGGTACTGGTGACAGAAAGCATGAGGGAGAAACAGTGGAAAAGCCAGATACACAAACACAAAGAGGACCAGTTGAACTTCAGAAAAACCTACAGATGTAAAATTCATAAATATTTTAAACTACTTAAGGTCTACAATCGATCTCGAAGCTTTATCACGCGCGATCGTTGGAGGTCTACACTAGTGTTTACACTCTCGCTGGGCCTGTAAAGCAGAAATTAGCACATCTATTAAGACAGTACAGGGGTAACAAACGGAATATACCACCCCCATCCTGCCTGTGACACTGTTAAACTCACACTTTTTTTAAAAATTTTTTTTATTTTTAACAGCCGTACTGTGAGCTCGGGGATACAATGAACAGATGTAAGGCTAGAGGACAAAGCACAAGGTTCACTTTTAGATTTGAGTAATTTGTCCTTTTTCTGCTGGCCCTAGTATTTAATCCATAATTTTCTGCACTTTCAGCACATATGAAATACAGAGCTGCTGCTGTTTTAAAGCACCTTAGGCAAAAATTTGGGGAAAGAAACCCATCAGAATGTGACAATACCTACCCTGTTCCTTTTACTCCACCTACACTGTTCTAAACATGGAGTAAAGCAGTGTTAAAATGATTTACTTTTTTCTTTTTACTCATACTTTTTGCTGCAATTTCCCCAAAAAGCTGTGTGGAATATAGATAAAACCTGGAGCATCAAGAGCATGTTCTAGACATGCTGCTATTTTTGACACATTACTGTATGTCTTATGGCTGTAATCGTTTCCTTGCTCCACATGAATGCTACTGAATGCAAGGTGATTGGTCAAAATGGTACCATTTCATATCACTATTAAATGGTGAAGCCAAAATGTCACAGTTAAGAGAGCTGCTGTGGGTTTTTTTTTTTTTTTGCACCACTGACTGGATATAAAAATGTCTGGATGGTATGTCTGGTTTCTGATTGGTTTGTGGATATGTGAGTCACAGATGTGAGGCTGTGATTGGTCATGACTTTTGTTAATCAACCATTTTGACATTGACTCATTGAAAGAAGCACAATATATAGGACTGGAAAAACATAAGAGACCACTGCAAAATTATCACTTTCTCTGATTTGACCATTTCTAGGGATGTATTTGAGCGAAAAAAAAAAAAAAAAAAAAATCTAAATTACCAACAATATTTCTCCCAAATTTCAAATAAAAATATTATTACTCACACCATGTATTTGCAGAACATGGTACACGGACAACATAAGAAAATGATGCAGTGTTTTCATACTTTAAATAATGCAAATAAAACAAATTCATACTGATTTCTAAACAAAACAATACTAATTTTCTAATGTCAGAGAAGTTCAAGCATCAATATTTGGTGGAATAACCCTGGTTTCACTGGTTTACAAGTAAAATGCTTCCGGAATAAAAAAAAATAAAATTTTACCACGTGATAAAGAAAACTCAAGTCTTAAATGCTGGTTGGCTCAAGTTTCCAAGTTAAGTCATGGGTCAAAATGTGAAATTCTTAGAATTAACAAGAGAATAGGTTTTAGGTTCTACTTCAAAACATTGTCTGCACATTATGATCCATTCACTTTACAGGTTCATTCTAGTGGAATATTTACTAATCCATTGTATACATGTACATAAACCAGCATATATGTGGAATAACACACCATCATATATATTAAAAACGAGCTAACCAAGACTTGATCATTTGTTTTCTGATTCATTTTATTAAAGTATGTAACATTTAGCACATTTAATGTCTAAAGCAGACACTTTTAAAAATGATAGGCCAATGTTGTGAGAGCAGAAGCCCAGTGGTTTTCTATAGTTATTTTGATTTCAATTACTTCTGTACTGTTTTACCTGCTGATAGAAGACAGTGATAACCACAGTAGTGGTTTTTATACTTCTCATTCTTCATAGATCAAGTGTTTATTTCAGTTTATAAGGTGTGCTTGTGTTTGAATTAAAACAAAAACATAGGAATCCAGACATGCTGATTTCAGAGGAAATTGCAGTGGTTTCTCTTTTTTTTTTTAAATTAAATTGACAAGATTTGTCATGAAAGCATCTAATCAATCACCTTTTTATGGAAATTATATATAATGTATCTTATATTTTTTGTTATTCATTCAGATTCAGCCTATTTTTTAAACTGTTTGCCAGATTTTAACTCACATATGCACACAACAAAATCCTCATTACTTTATTGCAGTGTCCAAATGGCTATATGTGAAGCTACACTTGTGTGCAGGGAGGAGACATTTTCTAAAACTTGAAAACATCCAAGAAGAGGTGCAGGAGTCTCCGACCATTCGAATTACAATGTGATGAAAGGCTATTATGGTATGTTTTCCCCATTGACACATAAAAATACAACCTGCTGGAGCTTGGAATTCATAGAAAATCCAGTTACTTCTCTGTCAGAGTTGCTGCCTGACTTGAGAAGGAGCTCATATGTTTTTGAACATGAATGCTGAATGTTACATTTTAATAAGCATGGTAACTTTGGAGCATTCTGGCTTTTATCTTTTTGTTATGGCTTTGGAGTGTTCCAGTGAGGCAGGTTTTGTGTTGTGTGAGTGTAGTTAATAACTTATGCAGCAGGGGTCTCTGAATAGGAGGTTGTTTTAATGATTTAATAGGCCATTCAAAGGATTAATTCCACAGGGGTCCATGGTGGCTATCTGAAAGATATGAGGCTGCCATTTTATCATTGGTGGGATGTCAGGAGGGCTTCTTTACTCACACTAGGCTATACCTGTGTTTATTCTGCCTTAACTCCAGTTATTATTTTTTCACGTTGCATGTTGAATGCTCCGTATTTGTAGTTGGTATAGGTCACCAGTGGTGGTTACACATTTTGACAACTCCCCTGAGGATTTTTGTTCCACCTTAAAAGACCTCATGCTTTAAAATTTTCCTCCATAAGGGGGGAAAAAAATAACACCCTGTAAGATTTCCATCTCACTTCCTTCATCACATCCCCCATCTCCATCTTCACCTCACCTTGAAACACCAGATAGTTTGATATCAGAAAATCACTTTACACATGAATTTGGAGATTGAGAAAAGGTGTGTGTGTTTCTCTGTTGATTCTGCAGTCACTTTAGGGTACCATATCTACTAAGTATGAGAAATGTGTTTGATATTATTCAAGTCTTGTACAACTTTTGGAAGTAATTTAGAAACTCAAGCAAAAGTCAGGTTGTCTTAGTAGTATATTAGTATTCAACATGGAATTCTTTCTAGCTCTTTTTCGGAATTGGCTTTTGTATTTAAACCATTTATCCACAGCATGTGCACTGACTTAATTAGCCTGTCTTACGAATATCCCCAAAAACATTGTCGCCGATTAGTTAATTTGATACTGCATTTGAAACACATGTCTTGAATCTTCTCACCCTGGCCGTTTTTTACTCATATTTTCAATATGACATGAAAAATTAAAAGCGTGAAATCATTTGTGTGTGTGTGTGTGTGTGTGTTCTGCACTAAAAAGTCTGACAGTTATGGGACTCGCTGGGCAGCTTTTTAAAGGTTACACAAGCTAAAATGTTAAGTCACTTCATTAGCCCTGGGGGGATATTAAATCTCTACATTTTACCCATCGTAATACATACACAATTACCTAGCAGTAGAATTAGCAAAAGTAGCATTAGCAGGTAGCACACATTAGGAGCTGTGAGCTTCCATTGAAGCTAATCAACTCCAGATCTTCATCTTCAACACCAACAGAAGAATTGACCTTTATTACCCCACCCCCCAAAGTGTAGGCAAAACATCATAA
Source organism: Siphamia tubifer (assembly GCA_020466265.1). Taxonomy (NCBI): domain Eukaryota; kingdom Metazoa; phylum Chordata; class Actinopteri; order Kurtiformes; family Apogonidae; genus Siphamia; species Siphamia tubifer. Next base: position 26,013,947 of record CM035790.1, on the reverse strand, counting down.
CCCCCTGGCTGTGACTGTGTTAGCTTAGCCTGTGGTGCCAAGACAGCCCCAACCCATCAGCCACATAAATATCAAACCAATTTACCATGACCTACATATCTTCTGAACACTCTGGTAGTGAAATGATATATAGAAGATACACAGATTGGGAGTAAATTGAGTCTTTCTTTACCAACTTAAATATATAAAAACAAACTAAAAAAGAGTCCTAATTATGTTAAAACAAAGATAATTTCAAATACCAAAAAAATATGACATTATTGTATCATCTTGCATACATCCACTACACCCACACCATACCCCTAATCCTTTTGACCATGAACAATGAATAGACAGTTTACATTTTCATCTAAATGGTGCAGAGGGAAATGTTTAGAGGATTTTGATGATAGATTCACCTTTGTGGTAGGAGGTCACAGTGGCTATAATGAAATAATACAACTCTGGCCTTACACACAATAGACCAGTGTTGTTATTTTACTTCTTAACCATGTCTGTGCTACTGTATATGTTTACAAATGCAACTATGACATTGTTGGTAAGCTATTGTATCTCTAACCAGTGCTTTTTCTAACACTAACTACACTAATACTGTGTCAAAACCAAACTTAACCCATTACTAGGATCATGCATCACACACACTGTATGCTAGGAGCAGTGGACTCACCGTGTCAAGCACTCAGGGGAGTGAATGGGGGGGTTTAGTGCCGTGCTCAAGGGCACATCAGCCAGCAACTGTCTGTCAGTCCAGGGAATTGAGTTGACAACCCTTCAGTCACAATCCAACTCTCCAGCCATCTACTGGACCATGGCTGCCCCCAAATGTTTTATTTTAAGGCCAAACAAAATAATATATGTGGTTCCCATCACATGGATAGGAAAAATTGGGTAGGTAGGTCGGTCATCCATATTTTATTTTATTTACAATTTTATATACCCGTCTTCTAAAAAGAAGCTCCAAAAATTAAGATTTAATATCAGTTATGCTTTCCAGCAGTTATAAAATCAACACATTGCCTCAGATTTGCCATGTACATGTACATGTATATTTAGAGAATGTTTTAAGAGAGCATAAATGAATTTTAGATGATTGAAATACAATAAAATCTGATTTGACATCAACATTTTGTATTTTATTGATTTTTTTTTTCAACAAAAATACAGTTTAACTACAAATGTAAATTCTATCCACATCTAAATATTATTTCAATGAAATAAAGATCCCAATATTGAAGGCTTTAGTGGACATTTACAGCTATCTATTTACTGTTCAAGTTATTTCCTCTTGCCATACTGCTGTTTTGTTACTGGCTTCTTGACATTCCTCACAATCTTGACAGAGCGGGAGTACAGTTTTAAATTATTTTTTTTACTCTGGAAGAGGATTTGTATTTGGTTCCCCACACCAGGCACACAAGTCTTTGTGACCAAGAGATGCTCCATAAAGATATGAAACCATCTTCCCAATTAAAGAAACGGTGGTGTTTTTGAAACAAACGAAGTGTGAAGTGAGTGGGAAATTAACAGACCATGTACTCTGATTCATCAAGCGGCGAACAGCCAATCAAAACTCGCGCAGCAATCACATGCATTGAGGGTTGTTTTGATGGACATGGACACGATGTATATGGCTCGTCGTTTGTCGCTAGTCATAAATCTGGTCAGACAGGTGACAGATGTTGGTAAACATGAATACGGACTAAATACGGAGAAATAAATTCTCTCATCATCAGTCATTGGGTATTTCGAAGATAAGAGTCGGCAGTCGGCCGGTTCATTATATTTAATTTATTTTGACAAACTGATAAAATGTCTACATAGTCGGCATTTTCGTCGTAAAAAAAATCTGAACCACACGTGCTATTTTGTTTGGCCTAATAAAAAATGCATGGATTGTATTTTTAAAAGTTTGCGCATCTGTCTGTCTGTCTGTCTATCTATTTTTGTATGTGTCATGTAGCTTATGTATATACTGCTTACAAGCTAATGCTGTTACATGAGAACATAAACACAGGAGAAACAATTGTATAACATTTACATATTGAATAGTTACAAATACTGGTGAGCAAAATAATTCTATTATGACAATGTTATTAATTTAGTCCATTCAGCATGACATTCTGAATATTTTCTTTCTGTTGGAAATGGGATCAATACATAAGGAGGGTTGCAAATGCAACCAGACGTTCCTTTATTACATTTGTGAAGTGGACACAATCCTTAAATCCACTTCTTGAGCCCCTGTGTGCCATTATAACAGTGAAGCACTGAACAATGTGAACCTGGCATATTGATAAAAAGGACTTAAAACGTTTCATTTCATTTAACACAAGTTGGAGGTTGCGCCACTGTGAATATTAATCTATTGAGCTTCGAGGATTTGGAGTAGTCATGACCTCTGACCCAGAAGGACCCACACACACTCACTGATGATGCTGATTTGGCTCATTCTAAGTTAACCAGATTTTTCATTTTTTCCCTTATACTGACTGTGTTTTTACATCTTACTGCTTTGATTTCCAATCCTTTTGGGTGTATGTAAATCTGACACTGTTGTGTTGACCAACGGGTGAACCATGCTACTCCACCCACTAGTGAAACAAAGGAATCCTAACAACATTAAACTACAAATTACTAAAAAAAAATTAACCAAAGAGCTCAGCTGTATATTAAAATATTTCATAGTGAGAAGCACCACTGACCCTAGTGAGGATAAAGTGGATGATGAATGAATATGTACAGTATACAGTGTGTCATATCGGAGTCTTTAAAGACCAGTCGTGTTTCCCAAAAGGAGATTTTTGCTGCAGACCATATAACTGCAGCCAATTCTACCAACGTCATTGTGTTCATTCACTCACTCAGTATAGGGAGCCTAGGTCTCCGCCCCTTCCGGTCGGTCCACTGGGCCGAAGTTCAGGAAAAATTTAACATGAGAGTGGATGAGGAGAAAATAATTCATTTCTGGTCCACTTTACTTTATGCCTTGAATCACACATTTGCTGTACTTCAATTAAAATCATAACCAATGATGTGCGTTTGGAGTTTCTTTGATACGTGTTTTGTGATTTATTAGCGTGTAAAAAATATGTAATTATTCGGACTCTTGTTTGGACTACATATCAGACGTTGCATAGCTGACGTCACAGCAGAGTCTTTCTCTGCAAACTTTTCAAAACCGTATACCGCCTTATACATTTGATGCTCTTGCCTTCGTCCTGAAAGACGGAGGTGAAGCTCGCCAAAGTCACAGCCATTTTCAAATAGTTTGGTGAAGCTAGGCGGTGATGTAATATTTGTGAAACGAACATTGTTGTCCATTACTTACTCTCACATAAAACCTAACGTAACTTTTGATGCTTGTCCAAAGTGAGTGCTTTCTCAATGTGAAAATGTATCTTTAAAATTCACAGACATCATGTGTGAAAACTGTAGCACATTTCAAACAGGACCAGAAAATTACTGTTATCCCTCAATTGACTCGCGTTCGGAAATAGAATCGCGTCACTTAGTCTCCCTATGAAATAAATTATCGTATAATTTGCAGGGATGTACTCAGACCTTCAAGTCTGAGTTGTAAAAGGTGATTGCAGTCAACTTTTTGTATAAAACTGTGTATAAGAAATATTCCATAGTATGTTGGTGTACTTATTTGCTTAGTCATCTTTTGTCCTTGTGTAGCACAAAGCCTCAAGTATGTATTCATGAGTAAAACAGAATAACACCTTTATTCACTCTAATGACGGATGCAGTGCTGTTTGTTATAATCAATAATGACAAAAGCATAGGCTTGTAACTGCTACGAAATGGGATGGGGAAGCAAAAGCACTTTTATTGATGACTACATACAGAGCTAACATCTGCTAACTGGACTAAAAATTCAGGAAAAAATGTAGGTCTGGTTTCTTGAGCAGTCGATGATTCATGCAGCTCATAATATTTAATTAATTCATATTTCTCAAGTATATCTTGTAAGTTAAGGGGTTTAAGGTTAGATTTCTTGAAGCCATCTCTAAATTTGTATTAAATTAGCCTGTGTTAATACCATCCAAGGTAAAGAAGAAAGAAGCATTCATGCATTTCCTCCTCCTTTGTTCTTTGGTGTCAATGTATTAGCAAGAGAGGGGATTGGTCTTCATGATATATATGCAGTTTCATTAGACTGTTAGTGTTCACTGTAATTTATGCATGTCCTATGCTGTTCACAGCTCAGTTTATACACTCTATGCATCAGTTGATGTTGGATTAGTGAAAGCAGATACAGTGTTAGGGATATGCTGCTGTTTGGTGTTATAATAAGAACAGTGTGAAGGAGAAGGTATTGTGTCTGGAAAGAAGCAGTCATGCATACTGTATTCAAATATTATAATTGAAGGCAGTGAAAATAAGGATGCTTGGATGCATAATGAATCACAATTAAATCAAAATTAGACTTTTTCATTGGGATGATTTTTTTTTTTTTTTTTTAAAGTGAAATCATCAAATTGATTTAATCTCTCGTGCCTCTGGACTGCAGGTTACCATAGGCTCCTCCTCCTAGTCCAATTAGATTCATACGGTCCACTAAAACATATCCTGATTTCCTTTTCTTATTTGTCAGGCAGATGGAAATAGAGTTGATTGTTTCACCTTGATATGTTTCAGGTACAGCCCTCAGAAGGGTTAGTTGTTCCTCTGATGTGTCATTGCCAGCTGTTTTATCTTGGTTTGTCAGACAATGTGGGACCATTATGCCCCGTACTGCCTAGCATCCCACAGAGGACAGCATCCCAGGTGTAGCATATGGTATATGATCCCTCTTCCTTGCTCACGATGTAACCGAAGCATGTAAAGGTAAAATAATCAACAGTTTTTCCATGTGTCTGACGAATAAGAAAAGACATCTGGATAAGCTCCTCCTCCTTTCTGTGACAGGGGTCTTTCACAGATGTGCATATAATGACCACAGACATTAAATCTGTAATGGGCCTGCTGTAGTAACACCAGTATAAGTAGTGGTGTCAAGCACAGATCCCCCAGTTCAAATATAACGACATGGGGATTACTCACCTTAAATTGTTCCACATGGATTTGTACTAAATCATCTTGTTCTGACCTGCGTCCAGGTTGCAGGGGCAGTAGAAGGGTCCGACAGCCCTCTTTTTCTCCCTAGCCACATCCATTCTGCAGTGTTACTAAGCCAGTCCAGAGATAAAACCCCTCTAGTGTGTCCTGGATTGGTCTCTTCCATGCATGGATCCCCCAATTTAAATATAACCACATGGGGATCAACTATATTTCATGGTCCACACACACACACACACACACACACACACACAACTTGTATCACTGGTATAACTTCAGTCATCATGTGACACCATCACAGATTTCAGGTAGGGTACAGTGATTTGCATTGTGGGATGCTCATAAAAACTTCTGTTGTCTTTTGTAGTTTTACCCAAAAATAGACATAAACAATCAAATTTTTAGAGGAAAAAACATTTATTTAGGTTTTATTTATTGCAAAATCATGCAGTGATTAGTTGTGTATTTAGTTAAAAAAAAAAAAGTTAGATTTGAATCCTTCAAGTTCTGCAAAGCTATTTTTGTATTTATTTTGGCAAAAATCAAGTGGATTTCTACAGCTTATTTTAATAACTGCTTAATATGGTGTGTGTGTAACTCGTTACATCACAACATTTCTACATACAGTAAAAGGTCAAGACTTAGACAAACATTTCTCCACGTGCGGCATCATTGTCCCCAGCAGTGGTTGTAATCCATACAGAAAATATGTCCAAACTTAGAGTCAATTATGGGACAGAGCAGCACAGCCAACAATCTGGAGGGGGTGGGGGGTGATTTGCATTTAAAGGGCTACAACTCAAAACAACTTCTCTGGCATCATTACTCAGAAATAAGGTTGAAGATGGACCTCAGGATTTGAATTAATTAAGAATTCAGACCCAAGCATCACATTTGCAGTTTATATAGACCATAGGGAAGCGTTTTAAAATGCATAATTCTAGCAAAATATCACTCGTTTAACCCAGCAAGTTTTTTTTTTTTTGCTTCACTTCTTTCCTGTAACTTTATCATTTTTTGTAAATCATGAACATGTTCTGCACTGATTATTCAACCAAGCTGTTTAAACAACGCCCATCCAATTGTAAAAAGCTCCCGTTGTCATTCATCTCATTCTGCTCCAGTACAGGATTTTATTGCTTTTGCCAATGTTAGTGGTCAGAATATCCTTTGGTGGAATTAATGCCTGTGATGACCTCTGTTACAGCAAAAAGTGATGCGTTTGATCTTGACCTTTCATGACACCGGAGTCATTCAGCAGGACAAGATCCACCCAGTGGGAGTGGTGTTTTTCATAATAAAAGTCCATTTATGGACAGTGCAGTTCTTAGAGGCTGCTCTCTGTGCACGCCACATTAATTCATTGAGGGTCACAGTGACTTAGTGGCCGGGTAGATATTAATCTGGAGCAGCGTGGTGCTTCTCATTTGCAGCTGCAGCTCCTCGGTGTCCTTTCAGTGGATATGCCCAATGCACAATGAGCCCAATCAAGGAGGAGGTTTGATTTCTCCCCTCATATCTCCAACGGCAAAGTAAAGCATGGTTGACTCATCCGGGTAGGATGTATCATCAACCGATGCACAGGAGGGTTTTTATCCCTGTCAGAGTTAAATGTCAATGACACTGCTGCCCAAGGTGCACCATTCATTCTGGAAGACCACCATGCCTATTGACATTCTCCTCATAGTAGAGTATAATCAGTCCGAATCAGGCTCAGGCGAACCATCTACGCCCACGCTGATACCTGCAGTGACACACACTCAAGTGTATTGTCTTCCTCCGTAAACCACAGAGCCCTTATTTGGTTCTGGAGATAGAGACAAGGACGTCTCATTCCCTTGAAACTTTAATTATACATGGATACATTTACATGCACCTTGTTCTGGCTTTTACTGACCCTAATTAAAAAACCTAAAAAAACAAAACAAAAACCACATCTTCTCTGTTGTGTTTCTGTCTGATTGACCTATTGTTTATTTCTCGCCCGCTGTCTCGTTGTCTGGCCGAGGTTATGATCAAACGACAGTGGGTGTAACAAACAGGACACTGAGTGGAGGTGGTGCTGATCCACTCATGAATGTGTATGTTGAGCAGAAAGGCTTTTTGCTGTGATTACAAAGCCATAACAGTTCTCATATTCTACATCATTATACAGACCTACTGCTGTTGAAGGTAGAAAGACAAACTAATGACAGAGTAAAAAATAAATAAATATCCGCAACAAGAGCAATATTAAGACTGAGATGAATAAAATGAGATGGTTATGCAATAGTCTTAACAGTGTTGGCATGGCACTTTATATTACAGCTCAGCAGTCATATGGCCATAATGAAGAATGAAGAAACACCATTAGATGGGATTAAAAAGTGATAGCAATGTAATCTATCATTAGACTGTGTATCTAACAAGATAATAATACAGGATCAAACTGAGGAGACATTTAGTAACATTCTAGTACTGTTCTGTAACTGAATGTGGCCTGATAAAAACACAGTGGTCATATTTAATTTCATTGCATTTATTGATTTGACAGGGACAGCTGCTCATTACTCAACAATGCACGAAGAACTGTAAACGAGGCAGAGTTAACGGCAATGGGTTTTAATCTTTCATCTCTTGTCCCCAGATGTTAAATAGGCTCATTATAATCCCTATAAATAAAATACAGTACAATCCAGAATAATGAGCAACAGTACTACAGGAAATGAAATCACTGCAGTATTTGGATTCATAAACTGTGATGTAGAGATGGCTTAATAATAATGAAATTATATGGGTTGATGTTTTTTTAAAATGATGACTTAATATCCGTGTAATATCTTCAAATCCACAGAACATTTCTAGAAGGCAAATTGGGTAATTTAGTGACTAATAGCAGCTATTAAAATATGTTAAAGGCATTACTAAGAATGCTAATCTTTCATTATTTAATGTATCATGTGACACCAGGGTACGAAACCACACATGAGCTCGTGTATCGTTCTGTTTGTCTAATCAGTATGATAATTTCATTTCCTCAGACTTTTTTTTTTTTTTTGACTGTATATTTTACGATGTATATTTTCAGGATACCTACCATTAGTCATTCACATATGTTAGCTTAATTCAGTCTAATCCAATTATAAACAAACACCTAATTTGTTTCTATCTCTTAAAGGTGTTATTCCATTGTTATTTCATTAATATTACTGTGTTCTCCATTGTTAATGAATACATTGTGTGTTGTTTCGATAAAAAAAACATCCGGATTGCTTTGTTTCCAGCTGTTTTTGTACAGTAGAAAAATAACTTGAAGGTCGAACAACAGAGATTACTGGTACTTCCTCAAAGATGTCCATGACGTGGTGATGAGGCGTCTCTGATTGACTTAGAATGCGTGAAGGAACACTCCCCCTTCCCCTCTTGCTCTGTGTGTGTTTACCTTTACCAGAGTAGCATCCAGCTAGGTTTTGTGCCGTTGCTTGTTTGCTGAGGCTTTATCTCCACACAGAGCACATGAACCAATTTGATCCGCCATTTTTTTCAAGTTTGTGCAGCAGCTACTGTGGCACCATCTTCTCTTGTAGATGCTAATGCTACTTAAGATTTGCTGCAATGGAGGACGGGCTTAACCCCATGTGGGTGATGCTAAAGTCCATCTGATGTCATGTGGACCGGCTTTTCCTGGGTCCCTCGTTCCTATTGTTGTTTTCAACTAATGCGGTATGCAGCCAGTGGAGGTGACAAACCACTTTCAAAGCCAGCATGTGTTGGAAACTTGGGGTGACCCATCAGATTTCAAAAAGAGCGTGGAAAAGTGGTTTTCAGTGGAATGACACCTTTAAACACATACACCTTTCCATGCTTTTGACCCACGATGAGCTACAGTAGGTTTGTTCCATCAGAGGCTGATTAGAGCTTGTTCATGAACTCTTGACATCCATTTTCAATAACGCTATAGAATGAATTTTCAACCTACAAGGTCATGGAAGTTACTCTTAAGTCCTTAGACATCAGAATTTGAAGGTGTTACCCAGGTGATGTTGAACAGACATTAAACAGTCTAGGTGTTGTGTGTAGTTTCATGCTTTGTTCATTTTCTTATTTTGTTTTTTATATCATTTTATGTTTTTTCAACCGTGTTTCAGTCACTTTTATGGGGAAACCACACAAACCACAACCATCGCATTGTAATAATATTTGACATACTACCGCACACATTGAAAGATGGTGCTCTAATGCTCTATGTTTACTATACACATCACAGTGAGAATCCAAGACCGATTATCAGCAAGTACGTGCACAGATTTATCATAAATTAATGCTGAAATATTTCCTCACTTATCAAGGTAATTTTGTAGAAATGCTGTGACTTGTTAACTGGAAACATTAGCAATAACCATGAATCGGGGCTGCACATTCATACAGTACAATATGATAGATGTTATTGTCTCCTTAGGGACATTTGTCCTCTTACATAGACTAATAGCTGCAATTTTGAAAATCAAATAAGCAATGAAAAATAGACGTAACATGTGGTACCAGGCACAACAAACCCCACTCCTTACATGTATTGTAGTTTATTTTGCAGCTAACGTCATCATGTCTATGCATGTACTGTGTCTCTACATATTTTCCAAGTTTTAAGAAAATTGAAACAAAATTGATGTTTTTATAAATATTTGAAATGTCACTGACGACAACTAAATAGGAGAAACATTTTGTGAAAAATTCAAACATCTCCGCAGAATGTAATGACATCTCTTCAGGTTCACTTGTATGAGCCCACTTTGGTATGAATTCACCCAGTAGTGTTGCTGCTATACACATTTTAAATTTTGCCTGGTTTCCTCTAAACGTTGGGGAAAAAAATAATTAATTAAAAAAAATGTAAGTTCGATCTATTGTTACCAAAATGTAATCAGATCTATTCCGGGTCACTGATAATCTATAAACCCAATTTGGTAGGAATTGAAGCAATAGTTTTGTTGCTAAAGCCACAGAAATCTCCATCCCCCTCACACACATTTTAGCTGATTTTCTCCATTTCTTATCATTGTGAAGACATTTTTAGTGAATGTCACGTTCTACCTACATCCACCTAAATGTAATGGAATCTATTTTAGACCACTCACACCTTTTTTTTTTTTAATTTTCATGGAAATTGGTCCAGTATTTTTTGTGTGAAGTTGCTGAAAATCAGACAAATATAAAAAAAAATCTCCCTCTCCCAAATGAAATAAAAAACAATACCCCTTGCCCTCACTTCTGGGAGTGACATAATACTAGTAAAATCAAGCACCAGAATCAAATTAGTTGATCTAAAAATCAATCAGATCAAGTGGAATAATAACAACAAAGATGGTAAAATAAATCACCTTATTTGAATTATTACTACATTCGTCATTGATCTGTAATATAAATCTCTACCATTGTTTCATACTTTTGTCTCAGATAACAATCTTTTTCATTCTGAGGGTGTGTCTGACTGTTTATGGTAACATTGTACATGTACTATAATGTGACATTTTACTCATTTCACATTATGACTCCAGCACATTCACATCATACATACCTTGTTCATACATGACAGAAATGCCAGCTGACATAGGCAGTGTTTCCATTACCCTTGGAAGTTCACAAAATGTAAATATCGCTATAAAAAAACTGTTAATATAAACACCTGAATTTCGAAAAAAAAACACTCAAATATCGATAAAACATTTTCACGCTTTCATGAGGTGGTTTTTCAGATGTTTCGATATTCTAATGTATCTCAAAAGTACAATGGAAAATTTTTTTCCACAATGTGATGTACATGATCACATGATCACTTCTCTCAGAGTGAAAATGGCAGTCGCTGTAACCATAACAACCATGATTAGGGTGGTTTTTGTTTTTTTTACAGGGAAATATATTCTCTCTTCTGTAAAGTGTCAAGTGCAAGAACTCTGTATAAAACACTACATACATTTAAAATTTGTTGTTGTTATTAAGTGTTGAGCCTATTTCCACTTAATATTGTGACGTGACAATGTAGGGACCACATGTACAGACCCTTATAATGTGAGCCAGCTGGTTTGTTTGACATGTTAGTGCCTTTAAAGAGTTTTCCAGGGACTATTACTGATGAGAAAATTAGCCGATTCATTCATTCTAATGCTATCAGGGTCATGGTCAATCTGAATCTCCGAAGGTGACTGCAGTGAATTCTCGTTGGATGATATTTCACGAGAGTTACGACACTCCTTCCTAGAACAACCGTCAATGGAAACACATTCAAAATGCAAATATACTTTGTCGAGATTTTAGAAATATTGCTATTGTTTTGCGGGAAAACTGTAATGGAAATGCAGCTCGTGAACAGAATCAAATGTTTGTTCTTATTATTGCTCTATTATCGTGACAAAATATCAGGGCAATTTCTAATATTGTTCAATATGTTGACATAATCACACAGCATGTCTGCAGATCCCTCAAAATCATCACAATGCAACTTAAATAACCAGCATATTCCACCAAGATGTTCTAGATTACTTTTGAGTAAGGGTATGAAAAAGAGACTAAAGCAAACAGATGAAGGATATTGTGTGCCCTTTACTGCAAAACATGGTTCACGAGGTGTTCAAGGCCTGACATCCCTGCACACCATGAACATGATTTCAGTCTGACAAGAACACATGTCACAGTGATCTTTCAATAATTCCCTTGAATGTTTGCATGGGAGGCTTCATTTTAAAGTGTAATATTCTGTATGAGCCTGGCAGCCTGGAAAAATTAATAATACAAAAAAATAAAATAAATGACTGGGTTGAGTTGAGAATATACTGAATTAAGACACAAAATGTTTTATTACAGCTAAGTTGTTTATGGGCCAGATCAAGCAGTGACACAGGGACACATTTCCTGTTCAGTAAACTCTGTGGTGAAAAGCAAATAATTTACTTCCATGTTTAATTCATGTATAAATAGGTCTCAGTAAGTACTTTCATATGACACATCCTACAATTTACAGTGATGCAATTTTCAGTAAAAAAATACTTAAATTACGGCTGTGTGACAGGGACTCAAAATTAACATATATTTATTTTCACTTTACCCAAATGTACAAAACATGTTGTTCTCATAAGAAATTGCTACTAAAATAAAATGTAGGGTTTTAACTATGATGTGAAACTACAACTGTAATCAATATTGGATAAAAATGTTAAAATGCTAACGTTTTATTTTAGGAGTATAAATATGGTGCGACATAGGGATTGCATTTTGTCACTTTGTTCACTATCAGAATAAAAGCCTTTGTTGGGACTAAAACACTAAATAAACTAAGAAACTTTTATTTAACCTATAAAGACCCAGTGTTACATTTCTGTCAGTTCTTTAATGAATATTTCTAACTGTTCCTAAGGGGTGAATCACCATTTATTGCAATGTTATCTTCTTTCATTTGTGTTTTTTGACAAAAAATAATGTATTTTCCGACATTTCATGGACTGATCATACAGATGTTCATGAAACCTCAGGGTAAAATTAAGGCCTTATATATATATATATATATATATATATATATATATATATATATATATATATATATATATATATAAACAGAAGAAAATTTGACTTCTTGAGCAAATATATCATTAGGTGAGCAAAAAAACCGTCTACATCCACTGTGAGTGATCAAACTCCATGTTTTTTTCTTCCTTTGTGCGAATGTTGGACACGTTTTGTTTTTTGTTTTTTTTCAAGATTATTGTGCAAAGGTGCAACCTTTTTTTTTTTTAACACTGACCTATTAAATCACTGACAGAAAAGTCTGGTTCTTTAAAACTGGAGACTTTATTGTTCCTTTTGAACAATGAAAAATGTATTTTGTTTTGCAAATATCAGTTTCCATTTATGCTCCATTGTCTGATCCAGCCCTTTCATGGTCAATGAAACATACATGCATATGTGCATATTTTAATTCATTTAAAAAAAAAACTCCCCTCCTTTACAGCTATTTTGACTTGGCCGTGACATGTTTGCAAAAAAAAAAAATGTCTTTAATTTTCTTTAGATGTGATACTAACTCTTATCTTTCATTCAAGGATTCAAGTTATATGTAATTTTAATAAATCTTTACAGGAAAAGTTGAATGTTTGAAGTATTGAACATGTTTGAAAGTGACTAACAATTTAACAGGAAGAGGTATAGAACTATATTTCAGCAACAATGACCGTGCATTCACTATACACCAATCAGAATTTCCCCTCTGCTGAACATATAAGCATTTTCATCTTCATTTTGGCTTTGATTTTCTTAATTCAGAGATGTAATGGTGATAATTATGAGACAGGAATTAATGTTCATAAAAAGCTACTTCTTCATCGGTCATTTATGTTCCTTGAGGAATTAAATATCCAGCGTCAACATTTAAATAATTAATGGTCCAAAGTCACCCTTTCTACTTGTGTGTATTCTCAAATCTGAACAAAAGCCCCTTCACATGAATAAATCATAGGGTATCTTTCGGTCTACCTTCCTCTGTAAACGCCATAGTTGATGGTGAAGGACATTTTGTCACTATGTTTCATTATCTGCCTTCATAGACACTGTTGTTTGTGTGTGTGTGTGTGTGTGTGTGCGCGCGTCTGCATTCCTGCATGTGTGTTTGATCAGACGCTAATTAAAAGTCAATTAGCCTGCAGCCCAGAGGGTGACTGACCTCTCTAAACACAGGAAGAATCTGGGACGTGAAAACCTCCCTGAGCTCATTATTTACCGTGACACTGTCCTTCTCTCTCTATTTACTGCAAACTCCTACTGTCTGTCCACTGGTGTGCATCTGTTTCTCTGTCTGCTTCATTACTATATGTGTTATACAGTCATCACAGCCCAGCACACGGGGAGGTTAATCTGCTACTCATCTTCACCACATAGTTATTCCTGACACTAATGTCCTCTAAACAGGGGATATAAAATGCTCATGCACATCTCCTGTCTTTCCTTACTTCATTTTTTTCTTCTGTGCGTGTGCCGGTGAATCACACTGATTATTCTCACCTTAAAAACACAATGCGCTTCCTTTCTGGAGCAAGAAATCAATTGTAGATTGATTGACTGAATGGTTGCCTGCTTGGGTTTAAAGCGAGTAATGTTGGAATAACAGATGCATTTAGACCACTCTATCAAACCCGGAACCACTATCTGATAGCACTAAATACTGCTCATGCACTGCTGCGTACAAGTGTATCTTAATGGCCAATGGACTGGATATATGCACCTTTTAACCCTTAAGGAGAGACATGGCACGCAAAAACATTGATTTTTTTTTTCATATGGTGGTCAATTTTGAGATGTTGGTACCTGCCATTTTAATGAGTTTGAAATAGTCTATATTATTATTACTAAGGGCCTGAGCATTTATTCTGATTTATTTGAGCATTTTTTGTTATAGAAATGCATTAAATTCTCCTTTATAAATCTATAAAATGCCATTTTCTCAAAATAACCTTTTTTGCCAGTTAAATACGTAACAGTATTTTGAATATATTTACAGGTGAATTTGTTAATAAATCAATCCTGGCCTGATTTATGTGACATTTTAATCAAACCATTATGGTGCAATAATGCTGACATAGAATTGTTTCATGATAAATGGTGACTTATTACTTATATAATGTTAAAAATAGAGGAACACCCCCTGGTCTTTATGGGTTAAACTGGTTACCAGGGGTGTGGGGGTGCTGTGTATCTAATGTCCCTGTAGGTCTGACTGCAGAGTGCACTTTAGTTCTCTTTTCTATTCCATAATACATTTTTCTGTGGAGAATAATATGGGGAGGGGGGTGTATTGATTAGCATATTTCTCCATCCATTATGATTCTGTGTCCTTAAACTAACCGGAAAATGTTCGAGATGTTTCACTTAACTTGCTTGAATCATTAGTTAAGTGTTATAAAGTCATGCCTAATGGTGTTTAACATCCAGTGACAAGACAGAGAAAGGGGTAAACACAGGAACATTTATCATGTTTCTATACTCAAAACTTTTACTGATAAACATCCTCATTGGAATGGTCAGATTAACCAGTATTCTTATGGGCGGGGCTGTGTGTTGAAGAAGACAGATTGGTGGAACACATAATAATAATAATAATAATAATAAAAATAATAATAATAACAATAATGGATTAGATTTCTATAGCACTTTTCAAGGCACCTAAAGCGCTTTACATTAGTGATCCATTATTCATTCACTCTCACATGCTCCCTCTGGTGGTGGTAAACTACATATGTAGCCACCACCAAACATTCATACACATTCATACACCAGTTTGAGTGACACTGGAGACAAGGAGGGTGAAATGTCTTGCTCAAGGACAAAACGGACTGACTAGGACAGAGCTGGAATTGAACCACCAACCCCTTCGCTTAATGGGCGACCCGCTCTACTATACCAACCACAGCGTTCTGCACTTACGTTCATCGACAGTTTTTAAGCCAAATGTGTGTGACTGAAAACCTGTTTATTCCATTTCTACAACCTTTATTTTGTTTGTTTAACAAATATTTGGAAATTGGTGCTAACGAAGAGAGGCTATGAGAATTGCATGTACGATGATTCAGTTCACAGAATACACTCGGTTAGCACCTACAATTTGTCCGTCTATAACACAGTAACTTATCTATTAATATATTATGAACCCTTCTGCTTCAACTAACAGACTAATCAATAGGTTTTTTAGGAATGGCATTTAGATCACTGGCCATTTTCATTATTTTAACTACCAAGTATTATTCCAACTGTGATCTGGGCTAAAGTCAACGTACCTACAAAATGCTCAAGTATCCATAAAAGAGCCAGAAAAGACCTGAGCTAGTCCTTTAGGGTCCTCACTTAAGAATGTTAATCAGTTTACCAACTGGGTTTATGGTGGAAGAACCAACATAGGAAAAATGAAGAAATGAACCAAAAAAAAAAAGATAGAGGCTTAAAAGGTTAAAATCAAATTGTATTTATTGATTACCAATATTTCAAAAAGCTAAAATACAAAAACACGAATGTTAAAGATAAATCAGTTTACCACTCGTATCTGTTAACACTAACAATCTCTAACTTCCCTCTGACATTTTTTTATAGTCTTTAGTGACTAATGGAAGATTATTTTCAACAAACTACATACATTTCACACACACATGTCATTACTGGCCAAACAATACATGCAACACTCATGATTTTTTAATTTATTTTTTTCTATCCCTCATGGGGATTTTTAGGGCTTACATCACCCACATGGGGACAGTCAGTTTCAGATGCAGTCAAGCACATACACATTGTGAAAGTCCAGCTACAGGTCATGGACTTCCCTATGACTTAAATATCCAGTACATTAACCACACAAACATCTTCAAATTCTTCACAGTGACCTGCATCTGAACTCCAAGTGTACACCAGTGATGCACGGGTCAATGTATAAATGACCCGCAACTCAGACCACAAGAAATATATTTGAAAAGCAAGCACCCGACCCGCTTCTCGACCCGCATTTAAAAAATAAAATAAAAAAAGTAGTCAATGACCTTTAAGAACATCAGATGACCTTACTCACATACCTGCATTTATTTCCGTGTTAAAATCTAATGTCATTACTTGTAAGTTAATATGTTGACAAAATATTTTTGTCCTGCTTCATCATTGTAAACTTATCAACGCACAGCATCTAAACCAAGGGTCGACAACCTGTAACACCCAAAGAGACATTTGAACCCGGTTTCCATGGAAAATAAAACACTGGGAGCCGCTCATCTGTAAAACTCTTTATTAACATCTCCCAAACCTTACTTTATTTGTTTGTATGTTTCCACTCTCCTAACTTGACTTTCTCTCTCACTCCCTCCATACCGTAGGACACTGACCTTCACGGAAGTTCAGTTAATAAAGCATATTTACCAGGTTATTTTAATGTTTATCTCAAACCAACCGACCACAACCCCAATATCATTATAAATATTTTTCAATGACTCACAACTGTGGTTGACCACGAGTACCCGCTCACTTCGGGTCAGCCCACACATCACTGGTGTACACAATCATGAGCAAGCATTTAAGAAACCATGATAATTAACACATATTCAGACCCTAACCCTAACCCTTCTTATTTGTGTTCCTTCATTTCTATTAGACTGTTAGCATCATGCTTGATATTTTAGCATTTATGGGAATTTCTTCTCAACACAGAGCTACATTAAGTTACATTACTACTGGTCCCCTGTCATTCACAGGTAATGTCAATACCTTCAAAAGAGCCCAAACCTCATAGAATGTATTTGATGAATACTTTCAAAAGAAATTCACCCAGATTTTAATACATTTTCCAAAACTTTGAGGTGTGGTGGAAATACAAATCGCATAGAAATCCCAGGATTTCTCTTGTCAAGGTTTCTGCAAATGTTGGTGGAAAGGGTCTATAGACCTTCTGTTAAGTTAGTAGTTTATCTTCCAGGACTTATTTTGGTTTATTTGGAACCTGTGATAAATAACCAGGTGGTCCATTTCAAAAAATGTCCTTCGTTAATAATATCTTGTGGAAAACTGAAAGCTTTTGCTGACATGTCTGTATTTGATTGACATGTGTATATGACAGCTCACTGCCAAGTTGGACCTTTGGGATTCTTTTTATTTAATAAAATACAGGGTTTTCTCCTGACAGATGGCACCACTGCAGTAGTGCTTAATAGGTTACACTTGCACGGCTGTCTACTGACGTGGTTTGATGGGAAGCTGATTAAAATCAGTAAGCTGGTGTTTAACATTAGTTCATCCATACAGTCAAATATATTTATCTGTCTGTCTGTGTTGTCAAAAAAAATCGATTTTAGATACTAAATCGATATTGACCCTTGGTATCTAATTAGATACTAAGTTGCTGGAAAATCGATTTAGTTTTTATGGCGCGTCGCCGCTTTTTTGTAGCGGGTAACGTTAAGAATTCTAAACAGGCGGTCAGCTCTGGCACAGCCGTAATACCGGCTTGTAAGTTAAAGCCTCTTTTTTTCTCCAGCTGCCTCTGACAGCACACGGGATGACGCCAGTGCGACCACAGACCTATACACTCTTTCTATAGGTCTGTGATTGGACCATCCGATGCAACTTTGCTTTTAAAGGCCTCGATATAGTCGAACGTTTATGCGCGCGGGCGGCAGCCAGGCGATAGCGCATTGTATCACGTTACCACCACGAAGGCCACCGTGAGCATGTCAGCCTATCATTTTTGACGTGCGCGCTGCTAGTCCCGCAAGGGGTCCGCGGTGGTCTCCGCGGTGGTCTCCGCGGTGGTCTCCGCGGTGGTCTCCGCGGTGGTCTCCGCGGTGGTCTCCGCGGTGGTCTCCGCGGTGGTCACATGATGCAATACGCTGCCGCCCGCGCACATAATCGCTCGACCATAAAGAGGCTTGCAGTTAGCACTGCAGAAGGGCTTGAGCAAAAAGATTTATGGATTTATTCTGCACCCACACTCACTACCTTTTTTTTAGCAGTCCATGGAGGAAATTTTAAGAGGAATCCCTCACATCTCCAGTATCGAAATAGTATTGAGTATCGAGTATTATCCTTAGTATCGGTATCGAGTTGGAAATTTTAGTATCGTGACAACCCTGCTGTTTGTCTATGTATCTGTCTGTCCCACTTTACCATTATTTTTAATAAATATACTGATGGTTATTTGACCCTCAGAAATATAATGTGTCGTCTAAATCCTGAGCCATAGTGTACACCACGTGTCATTTCAGAATTAACATTTTTTTCCTTCCTGGAATAAATTAGAGCTACTTCACGGACGGTACGGTAACATTGAGAATCTCATTTAAAGTAAACTTGAAAAACGCCACTAGTGTTTACCAACTGTCTGGTTCTTTGACTGCTCATATTAAAAGATAGAGAAGCAAGTCTGTGAGAGGAAAAAGATCAAACATTGGTGACTTTATCATTCTCTGAAAGCAGCTAATATGCAGTCTGGGAGACAATTTAGTTTTCATTTTCTAAATGTGTGTTTGTCATGTCTAGAGGGCGGGAAAGGTTAAAGTATTGGGCATTATTTCTGGAAAATGCAATGAAGCTACAAGGTCTCACTAAATCAATGGGAAATTATCCTTTGTTGTGCAGCCAGACTGAATATTTTTCTCCTTCATTAAGGGAAAATGACATTGTTCATGGTGAAAACTGGGAATTCTTATTACCGTATTCTTCTACTGGGTCAGTCACATGTTACATGTTTTATTATAATAGACATTTATCAACTTTAAAGAAAAAACACACACTTCTCAAAGAAATACTCTCATCAGAAATAACTCTAATAGTTATATTATGGTCTCTATGGTTTCTTTAGTATTTCGTGTAAATTAAAAAAAAAAAAAGTATAAATCAGTGCTTTTTACATTTACATTTTTTCAATTTATGGCAAATATTTCCATCAAAGTGAACTTTGTGTGAGTATGATCTCCCCTTGTATATGTGACATAAACTCATAGTGGGACAATGGCTGTTTGTGATCGAAACATTTAAACATTTATCTACATTCCAGGCACAACAAACCCTGCCCCTCACATATATTGTATTGTATTTTGGTATTGATCCAGCTAATGTCATCATTTCTGTTTCTGCTGATATCAGCACAACAGTCAGACTCTGTATATGTGCCAAGGTTGAAGTAAATTGAAACAAAGTTTTTTTATATATATAAAAATATATATATATGTATGTATGTATATATATATATATATATATATATATATATATATATATATATATACATTTGAAATTTTGCTCATTGTAGATAAATGGGAGAAGAAAAAAAAAAAAAAAAACAATTTAAAGGTTTTACCCAACATGTAAACACATCTATTCTGAGTTGCTGACAATCTAAATTCCAAATTGATATAAATTCAACCAATGGTTTTCCTGATGCATACATTTGACATATCATCATTTATGAGTAAATGGGGAAAAAATATTTTTCATCATTTACGCTAAATTTATGTGAATTTTCCAGTAATGTTTCCTTTCATATTGTCTCATTTCAAAGAAGTTACTAAATAAACAAAATACTAAAAACAAACAAAACAATAAGAAGTCCTCCTGCGGTGTGATCTGGGACTTTACGAGAAAATCGGGTCAATTTAACTTTTTTGTGTCAAATTTTATAATCATTTCCACACTTGCTTAGATGTAAAACCACAGTCTGACACTGAAACAGAGCAGTAGGTATGACAGCCACACACCTGTTCATGTTCTCTGGACACACTGTACTGTTTAGAATGTTTAGATTAAGAACAGAGATGCAATTTTTACCTCCGCCAAAGATGTGATGTTTTTGCCCGCATTCGTTGGTTGGTTGGTTTTGTTTATGTACAAGATAACTCAAAAATTATTGATGTATTTTGATAACATTTTCAGGGTAGGTTGGTAATGGGGAGATCTGGAAATGATTAGATTTTGGTGGTGATCCATGGGGAAGGTCTTTTCTAGTCCAGTCTATAATTTGACTGCAAGTAACTTTGGTCATTTAATCATGTTTGAGACCCAGAAATTAGACAATGTTTGTGAGAGGCAGATATTTTGGGCATTAGATATGATAGTTCTGTGTATTTTCTGGCTTTGATGTACATTTAGTCTGTATTTTCATATTTTTTTATATGTGCACTGTGCATTTTCAGGTGTTTATGTACAGTATGTATTTCAGTAGGCCGTATATTTTTCTTTTTTGTGGTTCTGGAGGTGTAGCAGGTTGTCCACTAATCAAAGGGTTGGTGGTTTGAATCCCATTCTGTCCTAGTCATGTGGTGTTGTGTCCCTGGGCATGACACTTCACTCATCTTGCCTCCAGTGCTCCCTCACACTGGTGAATGAATGTGTATGAAGGGTTGTGTCAGGCTGCCCCAGGGCAGAAGTGATACATATGTAGTTTACACCACCAGAGCAAGAATATAAGAGTGAATGAATAATGGATCCGCTGTACATGCTTTGAGGATGTGTTTATAGAAAAGTGCAAAATAAATCTAATTCATTATTATTATTTCCGGGTTTTTTTTCCACATTGTAGGCTACGTACCTCTGTATTTTCTCTATGTTTAGACTGTATATTTTTATGCTTTGCTTTGACCTTTTGTATGTGAAGAGCTTTGCCTCAGGGCCAAGCTAGTGCATCACTGCTAAACATATGGAAATGTCTTTGTTCATTTTACAACAGGCAGGAGATACTCACCTCTACTGTTAATGTTGGCCCTGATCTGAATTCCAGGCACAACTATCTCTGGGCACTTGATGATTTTTCTTGATGAATAAAGAACAATCAATAGTTGTTTTGTTTTGTTTTTTTCATTTTGAATTGGCATTATGTTTTTTTATGTCACTGGAGAAATGAACAATCTGTATTTGTGTTCATTTGAAATACTAGCATGCTTCCCTATAGATGGAGAGGTACAGGACATAATATAAACCAAAGATCTGTCAAATAAATACAAGTTAATATAATGTAACATTAATGTATAATATTTTTAACCTTATAATTTTTAAAATGTTTGAATTGTAATTTTACTCCGTGTTGGGAGACATAGTGACATACATGATACTGTTTTATTTACATTGATCTAACATTGCATTCCTGCATTGTCTATCACGACACATTCAACCTTAGGGGACATTTACATGAGGACGATTGCCGCTACATACGTCAGCATATTTTATCAAAAGTGCCTTTCATTTACACGAAGCTGATGCTGTCAGGGTGTGATTACGCACAAATCTGAAGACCAAAGTGGGATGTATTGAAGATGCACTGGGTCGTGTCTGTGTCGAAATGGCAAAAAACGCACATGTTTACGTTGTGTACGTCTTTACGTCACATATGTTCACGTCACATATGTTCACGTCACATACATTTTCATATAGATCTATGAGACTGTTGCGGTCGTCCAGCACATGTGGATTCTCTCATCTTTTTACATAAAAACACAGACAGTGAAAGAAGAAGATACCAAAACTAGAATCACTGAATTGATTGCGATCTAAGAATATTACAGCAAGGATTCATTGGTGCCAGCTTGCAGTTCTGAAGAGTTTAATTTCCATTTACAGTCATTTTTATTTATCTGTAAATCATTTATTTTTTTAATATGTTGTGATATTAGCGAAATTAAACAATGTTTTAGCTCATTTCTGTTTCACGGGCTGCGACACGTAAGCTTCACATCGATGGTGAGACGTTGGTAACGCCAACATGAACAGTAGGTGCAGTTTATTATCAAATGCAGTAAATGGTCTCAGCTTCTCATTTCCATATCTGCATTACAATTTATAGATCTACAAAGGCACAACACATTTAGTAACAGACCTAATATTGTTGAAATTCTGCTTATTTTTTAAAGAAATGTCTGTTTTTTTTTAATACGTTTAGATTATTCACATTTTTACATTGGCATCAATCATTGTAAAAATGTGTATATATATATATATATATATATATATATATATTTAAACAGAAAGTCACAGTCACTTTTTAAATTATATTATGTATATTTTGTATATTTATATCTGTATATATAGCGTGTTTAGTTGTTTATTTGTTTATATGCGTGTAGGCCAGTTTTTTTTTTTTTCTGCTGCTGCTGTGAACTGTAAATTTCTCCATTGTGAGACGAATAAAGGTTTATCTTATCTTATCCATGAAAAAAGGTAAGGTAAAATGCTTACCTTACCTTTACCTTTTTTCATGGAAATATTCCAGTTATTACAGTTTCATATAATTTGACTGTTTTCAGACCAAAATAAAAAAAAAAGAATGGAATTGTCATCATATATAGGTTACTATTTTATTATTTAATTCATTAGAGTCACTGGCCTGTGGGGACAGCCTTGATATCTTCATTGTGATTTTGGCACCTCGCAAATTAATTACTGAACAGTTTTGAAACCCCTGCTCTGAGGTAATAACAATACACAAATGAAAATATTATAATCTATATGATTAGATTATTTTAAATAATTTTAAATATCAGACCCAACAGTGAGAATGAGGAAAGACTTTCATGCGATGCAGTTAGAATGAAAAGTCTGCCTCCAGTTATGCTTTTATTTTCTAGGAAGAACAGTGACCATTAGAAGCTACATATAGTACGTGTGTCTACAGGGATTTGAATGAGTAGATGTAGGTTGAGCCTCCATTTGAGTTTTACACCATGCAAATATACTAGTCATCTTATAGCTACAAATGTACCATTTGAAGGAGTCCGTTCAGTCTCAAACACCTGCTTCCATTCTGTGCCAAGAGGCCGTACATGTGGGGAGAGTTAGCACTAAGTTGTAAGATCCATGTTTTGATAAGGACAAACATTCAGGCTGTCTTAAGAGTTTCCTGTTACCACTCCTTGAGGTTGAAAGCAGGCTGTTAGTGAGGTTCCCCACGGAGATAAGTGGACAAAGTGGAAGATATTCCCAGTGGGTTACAAGCAGAGGAAGTGAGAAGTGGATTTGCTGTTCTTATCATTTCAGGATTTTACTTCAGCCTGACTTCCTCCAAGTTTGAGTTGGAAAGAATGTGAACGTGTTGTGAGGAGTGCTGTTGTTTTTCATGAAACTTAACGGAGGTGTGTGAAAAGGCTTTCAGTGTACCTTCTTTCTAGCTCGACTCTGTGGGACACACTGGCTTTCTTACTAAAGCTGAAATGCTTCGTTAGGCCTCTCTCTTTCTCACTCTCTTTCTCTCTTTCTCTCTCTTTCTCTCTCTCCCTCTTTCTCACTCTCTCTCTCTCTCTGTCTCTCTTTCTCTCTCTCTGTCTTTCTTTCTCTCTCTCTCTCTCTCTCTCTCTCTCTCTCTCTCTCTCTCTCTCTCTCTCTCTCTCTCTCTCTCTCTTTGGGCAATTACAGCCAAGTGTTGCAGGGAGCGGGATATGAGACTGACGACACCGCCGGAGGCAAATAATGCGCCCTGAGTTTTTGTTTATTAATGATCTTCCACCCAGGAGGCTGTAGATGGTGCTGGTAAAGGGTGTTTTCAGTCACGTATACAGTACATATACATTATTAATCCTAGCTGTAGTCTGGATTGTTTTTCCGTTTCCTACGAACGGCTCTTATATAAAGGCAATAGAGCATTTAATTATTTAGCAACAAAAACTGCATTTGTTAAAAAAAAGAAAAAAGGAAAAATACAAATTTGTCATTCTCTATTTTCTTTTGCACATATACAAATCGTTAAGACATTCTGACATATGCTCGGCTTATTTTCCTAGGTATTTTATAAAGGTTTCACACACCGCGTAGTCTCCAAACAAGCTGTGTACTGACAGCAAAACAAGAAATATTCCCCAACAAATCAAATACAGCCTGAACAACATATACCAAAAAATCCAAAACAAACAATGTTAACCTTCATACTGCACAAAAATTAATAATAGATATATAGAAATGAACAGAAACATAAACCTGCTTATTACTGTATATGGTTGTTTAATCATATTTTAGGAATATTTGTATTGTGCTGTGACAACTTAAACACTAAAGTGGGGATATTTAATACCTTAATTTAAATAGTACTTGTCATACAGTTAAATAGTAAAGCATAGGGTTTCTTCAAAACCTTAAAATGTATTTTGTGTTTTTCATATATATTCTCTCCTGTTGAATTTAGTGTGAAATTAAATTTTTGGATGATTGTTTTCTTGGTTAGAAGAAGTGTCAATTAGGCAACAGATTTAATGCTACTTAACATGGAAAAGAATCAAAAATAATACAAACGTTTCTCCAACACTAAAGTACACAAAACAAAATGTGATTCACATCAGAGAAATATAATTATGTGGAGCCATGATAACTAACTTGGAGCCATGGTTACTGTAACGGTATACAAAAATCACGGTTCGGTACACACCTCAGTTTTGAAGTCACAGTTGGGTTAATTTTCGGTACAGTATGTACAAAACTGAAGACTATTTTATTCCTCAGCACGGTATTTATTAAACCAAAAAAATGTGAATATACAAATGGAAACTGTAAATAAATTAGAAGTACTGTTGGGTACCAGTATGTTACATTATATATTCGTAAATGATTAAACAAATGTTGAAATTCAAAACAATGAATTCCTTTAACAGTAAAACAAAACTTTTTCCAACGTCATTCCGCTGAAAACCACTTTTCCATGCTCCTTTTAGAATCTGATGCCTCACCACGAGTTACTAACACATGCTTTGTTTGAAAGTGGTTTGTCACCTCCACTGACTGTATTTCCCATTCATAGAAAACACGACAAAGAAACGACTCAGAAAAAGCCTGTCAACTAAACCTCACAGGGACATTGGCATCACCCACATGGGGTTGCAGTGAATCTGAAGTAGCATTAGCATTAGCATCTACAATAGAAGACAGTGCCACAGTAGCTGCTGCACTAACTTCAAATAAAGTATTTTTTCCTGCCTGTTTTCAAAACAAGCAATGGCAACACACATACAAACTGACTGTATTCCTATATGTATTCGTACCAAACCAAACGCCTGTTTTCAACAGTTTGGTACGAATACATATACCATTACAGCCTTTATGGTTACTGTTTACAATAATAAATACTGTATACTGTATGTTTATTACCCTGCTCCCCAAAGCAGAGGTAAGGGGTATTGTTTTTGTTTTGTTTTGTTTATTTATTTGCTTGATAACACAAGCAATACAATTGGTTTAATTCATACGAAATTCAATTTTTAACCTATCTGTTGATGGGTTCAAGTGAGAAAAAAAAAGGTGTATGAATTTCGAAAATCTTTTTTTTGTTTGTTTTCATTTTCGTACAATGGATGAAAATTCAAATCTCGATAAACAGCAAAACTATTGTTTGAATTCATACCAGGGTTATAGATCGCCAGTGACCCAGAATTGATGTAATTACATTTTGGTTAAAGAAGGGCTAAGTTAAAATTTTGAATGAATTTATTTTATTTTAACTTATAATGGGGGAAATCTGACATATATACAAAAAAACCCATCAAATTCATCATTTCAAATTACAACAAACTTGTCACATATATAGAGGTAATTGATATACTGACATCAGCATATGCATAGATGCTTGATGCTAAAATAAGCTACAATACGTCTTTTTGCACCTGGAAACACTCTTCCAGAAAAAAACTAAAAAGTCTTCCACACAAATCAAAAAAATTATTCACTAGAGAATGTCCATATGTAAGTGACTGTCCACAGTCTGAATATTTTTCCTTTACATTCACAAATTTGTCAACTTTTTCTATTCTTTACTCCTCGTATTCCTATGCTAACATCATGTCTCTCTCTTTTCTCCCCCCCCACCATCACCTCCCCCTGACTCGGATTGGTTCAACGTAACAGGTAAGTGATTTTTAATGAATAATTATTTTTACATCTACAGTACACAATGTTTCCAAATTTTGAGCATAACAATATCCACATCCACAACAAAAATATCACATATCAAATATCAACCTACAATGTTTCAATTTACTTCAAACTCATCACATATATAGAGGCAGTTAACATACTGACATCAACACATGCATAGACATGATGACATCAGCTGAATTGATGCGTAAATAAGCTAAAATATGTGTTTCCTTCTGCTGTTCTTTAAAACTTATTTTCCCAAACACCCTCATTTTCCTTTTTTTTAAGGAAATCAGTTGAATAAAACACAGTATTTGGGGGGGGGAGGGTGTTATGATTTTTGTTTTTGTTTCGACAAACAGTGTTTATCCAGTTTGTAAGAGAAATGGAGTGAAAGTGTAAGTATTTTTAAGCAGCAGGTTAAGTTTAATGAAAAACTTTAGTAATGAGACATAAGAGATGAAAAAAGAAAAAGAAATCCTTAAGACTGTGAAACCAACAGTGGAACAAATTGTGAAAGAATAACATGACAAATTCAAAGGAAAGCTGAATAATAACGTGACCTTATCTATAAAAGTGACTATGGATGTAGCAAACGAACACTTTGAGCGTTCATTTCTACTGATTTTATCACCTTTTTTAAGTATTTATGTTACAAATGAGAACCTTCTCTGTCTGTGACAAAATCTTTTTTGTGCACTGTCTCATTTTTCTCTCAGAAAGGTTAGGCGCTTGTCTTCCATTTGTAATCTCCGACAAACGCCACTGACTGGATGGGCGCACACACACACACACACACACACACACACACACACACACACACACACACACAATACTAAATATTCATAAAGCACATTCATCTCACAAAACGGCGTGTACCCTTTAGATTTTACACTTAATATAAGCAGGCAATCGGAGTCGTAATGAATAAAGTCCTGAGCTCCTCACAGTTGTTGCTATGTCGGTAGTGGGAGGCTCATTAATCATTTTCTTTCCCAATAAAGATCATTATTCATCACAGTGAGGTGTCGCCTTGTCCACACGCACAAGGCAACAATATATATGTCAATGAGCCAGCAGCTGTCAGCTTAGTTATTTATTTTTTGTGATTATTTACCCTGTGGGAATCCATGTCATTATTTCCTATATACATGCAACTCATTTTTCCTGCTTTGCTTGAGCTTTGCAGAGGTGTAATGAATCCCAGTGGAACACCTGCTGCACATGATAAAGACAGTGAAGAGGGCAGTTATTTTGTACATTACCCTGTACAGATGACAGTTGCCCCCACTGGCTCATTCACCATCCATATCGAAAATCTCTGGGATATAAAGCAAATCCTCTGTATTTACTCAATGTTACAGCTGAAGATAAGAGGAAGACAAATGGTGGCTGTAACTGCAGGAAACACGACAGGATGTAAAAATGTACTTGATGGTTTTTTTTTTTTTATATACACATATATAAGAAGTATGTCGTGTTGAGTGTGTGTTTTTGTGTCGTGTCTTGAGCTGGTCAAGGAGGGTATCAGTGGACTTGTTTCCATTCTTTGTCCTGGTGACCTTTCTTTCCCTCATCCTTTTCTTTGCTTCTTAAGTCCAGTGTGAACTAAAAGGACACACACACACACACACACACACACACACACACACACACACACACACAAAAATGCAATAGGAAATGTTCATTTTTGTTCATCTGTCGTTTGCTGGATTTGTAAATTCATAGCACAATTACTGGTACTTTTTTTTTTGTGTGGATATAATGAATATGATTACATGTACAAATTATACCTTCACAAAAAATATGAACATTCATGAACAACCTCAAAGCTTTAATATTATGCCTTAACTGATTATTATTGCAGGTATTACCCTGGCCCCAAAAGGGGAGGTAAGAGGTTTGTTTATTAACACTGTAGCAGCAAAACTAATGGTTGAATTCATACTAAAATTAGACAGAATGAATGTAATTATATTTTCAGGAAAGTAGGTCAAAGTTTTCATTTTTTAGTAATTTAATTTTTTCCCTCCCCCATTTACTGTTAATGGATGAAATCTCTAATGTTTGTAACAACAAAACTGCTGGTTGAATTCATGCTAAATTGGTTTCAGAGATTACTAGGGACACTGAATAGGTCTCATAATATTTTGAGAAAAGTAGATTGAACTTTAAATTTTTGATGAATTTAGAAAAATAATTTTAAAAGAAAACCCATTTACTTCCAATGAGCAAAATTTCACATGTCTGTAGCAGCAGAATTATTGGTTAAATTCATATCAGATTGGGTTTATAGATTGCCAGTCACACAGAATGAATGCCATTATATGTTGGGAACAGTAGGTTAAAGTTTTTTTAAAAAGTAAGGAATTTTTTTAAATCTTACCAATTTGCTTATAATGGACAAAAAATGTGCCAGGGGTGGGGTTTGTTGTACCTGGTGCCCCTTTAATGTATTAATTAAATCATACAGTTCACAATGTAGCTACAAAAATACAAAAATATTTAGTAACAGTCTTGATATTATTAAAATGTTTGACATTTTATAGGTTATTATGCTATTATGTGTTAATATTTGGCTAATGAACTAAAATGAAAGTGACATCGAGGATCATCAGTGTCATTTTTATATGACAAAAAAAAAATAAAATCATCCAACTTGGCCAGATTGGAACATTCGATTGTTTTTTAGATATCCCATTGTGTTACGAGGACAAGTGCATGTTGTTATAACTGTGAGTAATACTTGATATCGCCGCTTCTGAATTTCAAGTGGGCAGCATTTTCCCACTCAGCTGCTCATGTTTATGGTCCATATGATGTAGTGATAATCTCCAGTGCTGCAAAAACAGTCTATGGAAGCTTCACTGATTTTTTTCTCCACTATTTCCACACCAGTTCTTTCACCAAGAGCAAACTCAAAGGGTCAGTTATGTGACGGAGTGTTATCAATCCACTCAATGAGGACCGTTCTTCTCCCTGTGTGTGAGAGTTTGAGTCTAGTGTCAATGTAGCATCAGTTTCTTCAAGGATTCTTTAAGTGGATTCATACTTTGAAGCATCATTCATATAGACTGCACCCTTTCTAATGGAGGTTGAAAGAACACAATAAAAGACTCATTTGATTGTTTTCTTCCACTAGATTAATTCTTCAGTTTTTCATTTTCATTTATTTATTTAATACAGTACAGTGTGTATTGGCATTAGTCACAAGGAACAAAATGCAACCACCAGATTTAGCAGAGGAAGCTAATTTCCATCTGTAGTCCTGGAGTTTCACAGTTAAACCATAAAGACCCAAACATCCATCATCTACCAAAATCATCTACTGATCTGTTTAATATATTTTGGTCCAATAATGTGATCTATATATGTAAATAATTGGTTTAAAATGTAGTCATGGTCATCAGATGTGACTAGTTTGGACATTCAGAGGCAGTTGCCATGGAAACGCCATCATCTTCTACAACTGTGAATCAATGACAGTGGTTGGAAACACATGGTTTATGTTCAGTTAATGATAGATTTTGCTGAAAATCTCAGTTTTTCTTCAGTTTTCTGTTTCTGAGATAATTACCATTGAATTTACTCAGTGTTTTTTTTGTAATATCTACATGATTAATAAATCAAATAGAGGTAAATACACTGATATAAAAGGGAAAAAATGGTGCCACACAGATGTTTGCTTATTTGTTTGTGGTGCATAGACTAAGCTAAAACTAATGTTTCAACAAGCATCTTCATCAGAATCCTCAAGGAAATAGGGTTTACACATGCTCACATATAAATAAGGATTATCTCACCAGGTGTGTGTAAAGGGGTACGGGTTAACAAACCAGACCATAGATGTACCATACTCAATATACAAATCAATAAGGGAAGAAATAGATGAAAAAATATTATAGTAAAAGTATAACAAATACCAGGTACATACATCATACATATAAACAAACAAGTCAGTAACCTCATAAATATTCCACAGTGTTACAAAAAAAAACAGGATAGACTCATTCCTCATTAAGACCTAGAGGTTCTAATGTACTCAGTATCCAAAATGCTTCTCTGGAAAATACACTAATTTCATAAAATCATTGGCACCAAATCACCCACATCTCTTCAAGACCTGTTCCAATGATCTCTTTTTAAATATGATGTATTATATGTTTTAAATACAGAATATGTTTTGACAAAAAGAAAAAAAAATTCAAAGGCACTCTCTTATATGTGAAATATTAAAAAAAG
Organism: Siphamia tubifer; assembly: GCA_020466265.1. Lineage (NCBI taxonomy): Eukaryota > Metazoa > Chordata > Actinopteri > Kurtiformes > Apogonidae > Siphamia > Siphamia tubifer. The sequence goes on along the minus strand of CM035790.1, from coordinate 25,983,275 downwards.
CTTTTATTACATTGGCTTAGTTACAAAAAAAAAAAAAAACTATATAAAAAACCCCAATGCGTTTCATCATCTAAGCCTTCATCAGTCAAACATATCAAATGAAACAGAATATGTTTTATTGAACTGGGGAAGGAGGTATAAGGTCCCACTATGCAAAACTAACACATACAAGCACTCATTCAACCCACTGTCAATCACACACATTAATAAACAAATGACACAGAATGGACTGGAACTTTAGAGATGTGGTGGAGCTTTGATCACATGTGTTATGTTTTATGTGGCCATTGAATTATTATTATTAGTAGTAGTTTTATTAATATCATGATTTTAAAATTTTATTATACTGTTATTTTTTAGGCTTTTTTTAATTGTATGTGTTTTTATTAATGTATTTATTGTGGGTATTAATGTAATGAGTAGGGGGGTGAGTGGAATGTCCTGTCCACAGCAGACCCCTCTATCCAAGACTAATTTCCCACTAGGGAGACAAATAAAGATACTTTGAATGTTTTACTTTGAGAAAAAAAATAAAAATACAAAAGATAATATTACAATAATCACCTAAGAAAGGTTAACTATACAGAAAAAGTCCCACTTCACATACTGTACATCTATTTGCATACATTTTTATTATTAAGAATTGTTATGACAATAAAAAAAAGAAAAACTCATGTCACAGACAAAAACAATAAAACACAAATTTAGAGAAACAACTCAGTGTTCATGTGTGTTTGTTAGCAGATTACTGAGTGAATGTTGAATTTTAGTGGATGATATGAGGCCCAGTCAGAGGAACAGTCTAGTGTAGATGTTAATGTAGATGGAGAGGATGGATCTGTGGAACAGATGGATGTGTGTACACGAACAGATGGACTTGTTCTCCACCTCCGAGCATTCACATGCCTTTTGGGTAGAAGCCTCATGACTTTGAGCTGCTGTGGCGTGGCCATTGACTCAGGTTCAGCTATCGAGAGTAAAGGGAAAAAAAAGGAGTCAGTACCATTGTGTTTTGGATGGCGAAGTGGAAATTCAAATGCACAGTTTGTCTTCTCTTTCCTCCATTTTTACTGAGCTAATGTGGCGTGATGAGTGGCTCATTTAGTGAAGGTGATATAGTGAAGGTGACAGTCTGTTTGGTGTTTTTGGCCCTGTAATTCTTTCCACTTCCTCTCTTTCATCGTGCTTTTTTGGAGGTGAACCAGGGTTTTCTTTCTCCATCAGATTTGGAAAGGCCATCAGCTAGTGATTGAAGACCTGACATTTGTCACTTTCTTCTGCCCAGAATGTGGAAACCTAGGGAGTGCTTTCACTGTCGTTGACATTTTATGGCACTGATAGGATTTCTGTTCCTTATTTATTTATTTTTCTGTAAAATGGGGAGATGTGAGAGTTTGTCCTTTTCTTTGCAACAGCTGATAATGCCACTAGAGAGACAGGGATATATTGATGCTGTCCTGATGTAAGTATGTGACAGATCAGTGTCACTTACGGCTCTAAAGTCCAACACCTGTGCTGAGGCCAAGCTGGGAAAGAAGTGATGTGGAACAAAAGTAAAGTAGACTCTTAAAAAGTCTTAAAGGAGAAATTCTGTTTTTATCATTTGGACCTTATTTCAGTGATAAAATAATGTTATTTATTCACCTGTTTTAGTTTGGTGTCATTTGGAATATGGCCGAAGACATTGCATGTGCAGAAATCCAAATAATGGGAGTGTACTTAAGTAGATTTTTGTTAGGTATCTGTACTTTATTTGAGTATTTATTTTTCTGGAAACTTTTTCTGTTTATTCCCTACATTTGTCCATAAATACCTATGTTATACTTGTTACCTTCTCAGAATAGACTTGTTCATTTGTCAAAATAAACAGATGTGAAGGTATGTAAAAATAAGTCACTTTAGAGGGAAAATCAGTGGAGGAGAGAAACGCTGACTTTTTATCTCATGATTATTACTTTTTTTTTTTAATCTCAGACTGGACTTTTACTTTATCTCATAATTTCCAATTTTTGTCATTCTTACTGTATATATTTATCATCTCAAATTTATGGCTTTTTTTCCTCACAATTTTGACTTTTTATTCTCACAATTATGCATTTTTGAATCTAATATTTATTAATTTTTTAATCTAAAAATAATCAGTTGTGACTTTTTCCACCCATTTTTATTAGATGTCCTACCCATACTCACAAAATTAAGTAATGTGACCAAATCAAACCCATTATCTACACTGTAACTCACTTTTAAAGGCTTTATTTTTGGATACTTTTGAAACATTTGTGAATCTTCCTGGTTAAGTATTATTTCATCCATTCACTTTTTTTTTTACTTTATGAAAATTGAGATGTTGTCCTTTTTTATTTTTACTTTAAATCAGTACTTCTACTTTAAATTTTTTATTCTACTATTATTATTATTTCACAACAGTAGTTGTACTTCTACTTCAGTACAGAATATGAGGACTTTTACCACCTCTGGTTATAGCCATCCAGGGTCTGCATATTGATAAAGTTGACCCTTACCTGGAGCCCTGAACTGAACGTTATACAGGTCTTATGACATATACAGTAGAGCAGAACCAAAATATGTCCACAGAAATGATCTCAAAAGTCCTTGGTCAGTCTATTCCAGCCAGAGACTCCAACACGTTTCCAAATAAAATAAATAAATAAAATAAAATAAAATAAAATCTAAATTGTCCATAGGTGTGAATGTAAAAGTGATTGTTTGTCTGTTTATGTTCAGCCCTGACATGAACTAGAGCCTCATACAGGGTGTACCCCACCTTTAACTATTGTTTACATTGGATTACTGTAGACCCCCAGTGACCATAGTGAGGATAAAGTAGGTTCAGTTGGTGAAACAAAAATCAAATCAAATACAAAAATGTATCTGAATATTTTTTTAAATATATATTACATGTTAAATGTTACCAATTAAGGCAATTATTTAACATCAAATGGTGAAAATATTTACTTACTGAGCATCAAGAGAAATACAGTCTGATACCAAAGATTTCTACATATATATATTGAATAAGGGTCTACTCTGACCTATTTGGTCATAACAACCTTTCTTAAAACTTGTGTTTAAATAATGCAAAATAAATCATTTTAGTTAACTCAGTTCCAATCTGACAGTTTATATTGAAATGATGACCCAATTATTGCTAACTTTACAGCTCCCAGTGAGAAATGGATCCAAACAGTAAGAATCAAGGCATTAGAGTAACTAAATATATTTTCCCAAATTCTAAAAATCACACATTTTTGCCAATATGACTGTGAAATAGGCATTAAAATATGTTCTAAGTAGCCTTGAAAAGCACTTAGAAATGTATATTTAACGTGTAGAAACCTACAAATAGGAACCCTGTAAAATCACTGTCATTTTTTGTGTCTTTAATTCTTCCATTTCTTTCTGTATTCTGCAGTTTTATGATGCAACACATTCCAATAAATCATAGCAGAGTAGATTGGCTCATTGAATTTTTAATACTGGAATAAACAGATTAGGGCTTCCTCCAACCCCCCATCTCCTGTTTAGCCTGTTATAAAACTTAAAATGGGATGGGGTTTTTTTTTGGTTTGTATAAACTAACATCATTGTGGTCCAAAGGCTCCAGGGTTTAATATCATTGCACTGTTAAACATATTATTAGCTGGTGTGGTCAGACGACAGTGTGTGCAGATCATGTAGAATAAAACACTGAACTGCACTGTGTGTTTGTATGGAGCCCCTAAAGGACCAAGAAAAATCTTTTTTTTTTTTTTTTTTTTTCGGGGGGGGGGGCAAGAAAGTGTGCCCTCACTTTCTTGAGTCACGTGCTCACTGCTTTTCAGTTGTACCACTTTACTAAAGTGTGACAAAACAATTTATAAAATGTGCTCAGGTCATTTTGAATGCAAACAGTTAATCATGATAGCTTTAAAACATTTGCACGTTTTATAAATCGTAGCCACAAGTTAGGTATTTTAACAAGCGCACATTTTGGTTAAATGAGAGCACGCTTTGCAAAGCGAGCACACACTTTTTTAACACCCCCCCCACAAAAAAGATTTTTCTTTGTCCTTTAGGAGCTCCGTATGTTTGACCTGAAGCTAACCTAACACAGACTCTTCAATCTGTGATCATTCAGGTTATTTTAGACAGTGTAATGTTATCTCGTCATAATATAATAATATCTCTAAAACAATATTTTTTTCCCATAAAAAAATATCTTGTATTAATAATAATTTTTTCAAATGTGTTTTCAGAGGGATATTTATTCCTGTGTATAAAGAGAAAAAAAAAAAAAAACCTGGAGTAATTTGGCAACAGTTGGAAGGTGAAAAAACTTACACTTTTAACAGGAAGAAACCTTCAGTGGAATCGGGCTCAGGGTGGGCCACCATCTGTTTCGACCACATGGAGTGAGTAAAAAGCGGTTAGATAAAAGAACAGCATAGGAGAACAAAAAAGACACAAATAGACACTGGGTAGGTTTGAAGGATTTTAAGTACACATCAAAAATAGAAAGACAGAGATACCTGCAGAGGAAAAAACACAAACTACAAAACACACATATACATTCATATGGATCATGATAGACAGAAGGATAAAGCTCAGTGCATCATGGGAAAAGACAGGGTCAGTTTATCAGAACAGGGAAGTTTTGAGCCTAATCTGAAAAGCAGAGTCTGCCTCCCAGGTCCAAACTGGAGCTGAGAATCTGATAGCTGATTTAGCTGTTAGCAAAATGAGCCAATATGATAAGACTGAAATAAAATAAATAAAGCTTTGCACTGACAGCGCCATGTTCAATGTCCTGTTTGGACAGTAGATGCTCAAGGGAACATGGGCTGCCAATTATGTGACTGGATGGAAATACGTCCACATGTCATCTAGTGAGACTTGGTCTTTTCCAGTTCTACCAATAAAATATAAAAGACAGTCGAGTGAAGGCAGTACGTTCACCACACTGCAAAAATGGCAGGTTTCCAAGATAATTTTTGGGTCAAAATGTGAAATTATTCGAATTAATAAGAGAATTGGTTTTATTCCAGAGGAATATTGGTATCAGATCTACTTCAAAACACTGTCTGCACTTTATGACCCATTCACTTTACAGGTTTTTTTTTTTTAAATAGTGGAATATTTAGAAATACTTTTGAAACTTTGTGCAAGATTTTTTAAAGACAGATCCCTTCAGACCCAATATCAATAATGTTTGTTGTGGAACCAACATGAATAGACCTTAATACTAAAGACAATGTTTTTTTTTTTTAAGTTGTCACTATCCTGGCCAGATGTTTTATTCTGTTGAACTGGAAGAATAAATATTATCCAACTCATTAAACTCTGTTGACAGACATTATTAGACATATTATTTTTAGAGAACATTCACTGAAAGATAATGTAAAGTTATGTTCCTCATTCTGGCAGCACTTTATAATATACAGTAGATTACTTAAATACTATATAAGTAGGCAAGCCCACTTTAAAAAATATGTATATTATCATTATTTTTTTACTTTGTGTGTCCGACTGAGTGCAGGTGTAATGTTCTGTTCTGACATCACATATATTGAATAGTGTTTATGACGTTTTATGATGTCATTTGTTAGAAAAATCAATAAAAAGAGTTTGAAAAAATTGTCGCATTACATTTAAAATAAGACATAATCACATCAAAAGTAACTTTTCAGTTCAACACACGTCCAGTGTTTTTAAATTTGTGCTGTTTCTTCTCATGACATCACACTAAATATTATACTGGAAAAAAAATTAAATAAGTGTATTTTTCTCATTTCTAGTCTAGATATATCATCCCACTAAAAATAAGACATAAATACCTATTATTATTTTTGGACAATAAAATGGGAAAATCTGATTTCAAGAATTCTCACTAAGATAATTTTCACTTGTTTCATTGGCAGATTTATTTATTTGCTTAATTCAAGCAAATAAAATTGTTTTTGTTTTCTACTAGTACATTTTAGACAAGTATTTTTTTCCAGTATCATATACAAGTTCACTACGGAGCCTCTGAATGTCCGTATCTGATGGCTATGAAATTATTTTACACCAATTATTTACATGTATTTGTAAGATTAATGGATCAACAGGTATTAAACAGTTTATGTCAGTAGATAGTTTTAGATGCCAGTGTGTGTTCAGGTCTTTATGGGTTAAATATCATAATGTTAGTGGAAAACATGTGAACTAGTATGAGGTGTTTTATCATGAGCTGCCGTTGCCCTTTATGTAAATTCTAAGCAGCTTTAGTTTAAATGATGAAATAAATAACAGAGTGACTACATTAACATGCACAATCTATTCTGTTCTAAGCTGTTATCCTGATAAGGCCTTGTTCATACCAAACTGGTAACATGGGTAATGAACATGAATATTTAATTTCATATTCCCTTATTTATCAGTTGTTTACTGCTATGTATTCTGATTAAAATTACCTTATGCACATAGCAAACATATCCATCTGTATAAACATAATATACTTATTTCATTCCTTCAACCAACAACATGAAAAGGTCAATGTTGCTTTACTTATGTATTCCTGAAAACAATGTTTCATAATTTTACAATTTTCATCTTAATCAGAACCATATTTTCATTCTTCCCCAGACTCCCACACTGATGGGTAGTTGATTAGGGTCGAGCTCAAAAGCAAAAAAGGGAAGAGCTAGTGTGTCATGAATTAAGTTTGAAAAATCTGATTTAGATGTTAGATGTTCTGTCTGGGTGAATATTTTATCAGTCCCAGAAATGAGCCGTAAACCTAAATTATATTAGAGTAAGTGCTATAAAACTGAATTTGATGATTTGGTGACTATCAAAGTCATTATATTGTTTTATTACTAATGCTTTCTAAAAATCTAATTCTGTTGTTTGTACAGAAAAAAATGACATGTGTTTACCAGAACACATGAATCTGTAAATGTATTAACATTAACAGTACCATTCGATTTACGTGATAATTGCACATTTTAAATGTGAAATTAACTTATTACTTATATATATATATATATATATATGTGTGTGTGTGTGTGTGTGTGTGTGTGTGTGTATGTATATACATAGTATGAGTATAGGCAATTATTTCAACATTATGGTCCTGCAATACCACATTGTTTTTCAATTTAGCGTTTTATTTTCCCAAAACAGTGGAAATACATAATTTGTACGTACAGATCTGGTATTTCATGATGATGATGATGATGATGATGATGATGAAATTCTTTATTCTCATCATAGAACCATTCTCAACATTACAAATATTATCAACAGGAAATACACAGATAGAAGCATAATGAATTGATTTAATAATTAACACAAACATCTTTTCACATAAAGAATATTGCATTTTATTTTCACGTACAGTTTTTTTTTTTTTTTCAGTTTTGCAATACTTTGGTGTTAATTCTACAATCACTTTTTTTTTTACAGTGCACTAGGGTTGAGTGATACGGGGGGGGAAATCATATCATATATTTAATAACAGATGATATGGATATGTATGAGGAAGAGACAGAGACACAGAGAGATAAATAAACTTGTGTTGATGTTAAGTTCTGCATCAAACCACGTCTTCCATTCCTTTTTTTCATTCTATTTCCATCCAGCTGGGAACTGAATTGAACAGGTTATGTACTGAAAAGGTTTACCTCAGCATGTGTACCACTACAGGTCTTGTATGGAGCATGTCTCATTTTTCTATGGAGGAAAAGTTCCATGGTTATTATTTTATCTCCCAGCCTTAGTGTTCAGTGTCGTACTGAACAATGGAGCGGTCGAGGAATGTTCGCTCAGTGTGAAGAATGGTTGGCTGTCACCTCAGAGCCTTTAGCCCGACAGTAAAAAAAAGTCTTTAAGCTTCTTCTCCAATTGTAACTTAGATCTAGATCAATCTTAATCTTCTCATTTTAGATGTCCGTAAAACCATTTACTCAGACCCTTCCTGCCATCGCACACTCATTTTTTTTTTACAGCGACGACTGAGTATTTTTTGGGAAATTTGAGGCTCATACTTCCAGTACAGTGTGTTTACATCCACAGAACACATACACACACACACACACACACACACACACACACACACACACATGCTCATACAGTACACCAGACTGTAATTTAACCAGATTGTGCTCCAGCTTTAGCCCACCCCCATCATCCGCTGTCTGTGTATGAATACGCCACAGTAGGGGAAATGTCTTTTTATATATTTGGCATATCTGTTCCTAGTGATTCCTAGCGTTACTGTTCATCTGTTTCCCATCACTTTATCCAATTTCATGCAGCTGAATGAGACAATGCAGACATTATCTTTTTTTTTTTTTTTTTTTTTTTTTTTTTTGTACCCCCTTCTCCATTCATGTATTCACAGGGAGCCAGAGCGTCTGTGGTGAAAACTCCAGTGTGATGGATTGTAATAGAGGGAGACATTGCACAACTTTGACATATTGGAAATGCAAGATCAGCTATATTCATTTCTGCAGATGGCTCCCCAATTACACTTTAGCTGTCCATGTCACTTGTCATCATTCTGCTGCTGTAATATTATCTGTACAGCAGAAGAAACTCATTGCCTTATTGTCATTTTATTTCTCTACTATGCAAATCACATACTCTCCTTTCTCAACCTTGCCAACCCTAGACATCAGGGGGCAGGTTTATTTCTCATATGCGCAGATGCTCCCGCTATTAAGAGTGCAAGGATTAGTAAGACTCAGACGTAGCCTCTTTTTCCTCCGTGTGATTAATCAACTGGTTTATAATAGCAAAAGCAGGTAGGGCTTGGCGCTATCAGTATGTAGTGTCACCTCATTACAATAAAACAGGGACTTTGGGGTCTCATACGGTGATGGTTTTGGCTCTGACTGGTCATAAATCACATAGTAAGGCACAGGTGCCAAACATGATGTCCACGGGCCAAAACCAGTACACCAAAGGGTCTAATCTGGGCCCTTGGGATCATGGGTGTCGCAGATGATTTCATACCCCCCACATTTTCCTGAGTTTATATATTGTATCGTTACTGGATCCAGGAAACGGACGGAGAGTTGGTCTCACCTACTTTTTATTTCAGGATAAACAGTTACTGTCGGTCGCAATTACGCCAAATAAACAGCAATAACATTGCGGGGCTGTTACAATATCTATGGTTTAACCTCCTGAGTCCCAGCAATACATTTTTGTCCTCTGTAGTGGACAAGAATTTCACACTTTTATTTAAAAATAATAAATAAAAAATGTCAACTGAAAAGGACATTATGTTAAAAAAAATTTAAAAATGTATCTGAATAAAATGTTGCATCATGCTATTTCCAATTAAGGCAATTATTTGATGTAAAATGGCAAACAATGTTTTCTTACTGGGTCCCAGGAGGTTAAACTGTTTACCCGCCCGGGTGGCACAACAGCATATGTAAATGAAGCGCACCTCAGTTCACCGGGCGAAATGTAAACAGCTCTTCTTCACAGTGTTAGCAAACCGTCATCAACCAGTAAGTAATGATGCCGTTGTTAAACTCTGTTGTGTTCTGTGACATATACCCTAAGCCAGTGGTTCTCAAACTTTTTTTCAGTGATGTTCCCTCTGAAGAACATGTTCTTAGTCGTCTCCCCTGACATGGACAAAACATTTTAGTAAGAAAAAAGAGGTACAGTAAAATCAGTGTCTGATTTTTTTAAATCCTTTTTGTCTCATAATTTTGACTTTTATCTCATAATTTTGACTTGTGAATTGAATAAATGTTTGGCCATATATTACTTTTTTAATATAAAAAATTTAATTATTAATGGATAATTGTTCGTTAATTTTCCAATGATAGACTTAGAAAATTTTGCTCATGTGCCACAACCTAGAACACCCCCACATTTTAAATGACTGTGATGCACTTGCTTGGGATTAATTTGAGTTGACCAAAGTACAGGTTATCTTTTATTTTTCTTCATTAAATTGTGTGACTTTTTCTCATCTACATGTAAGGTCATGAACTTGTGTGTGAAATCTGGACACTTTGATGTGTAGTGTAGTGTCTGTGCAGTGTTTGTAAACAAAGGTAATGTTTGTAAATAGCTGCTCAGATGTAAAATAAACATGGCTCTTTGATGTGCTTTGTTTTGATTGGTCAATTATTTGTATTTTGATTTCCTTTGAAGAGTCATTCAGACCCAGGTGTGTAGAGGAGGAACTTTCTCTCCTTTGTCCTTGATACTTTTTTTCATGTCATCTCTTTGACAAACACCAAAAATTAACTCCAGAAAGTTTATTCTTGAAGAGGCTTTAACACAGATGTTGAACTGGGACAGTAATGTAGAGGAAGAGATTTTAGAGACAGAGGACAATGTTATTGATGATACAGATTGTCAATTTTCTTATGATGACGATGAATCAGAGAAGTGTTTGTGAAGAGAAAAGTTTGATGAAATAGTTCTTAAATTTAGTTTTGGCATTTAAATTACTTAAATCTCGATATATTTCTGTATAATGTATGTACAATCAGTTTATTATTGAAATGTTATAATACATGTACTCTTGTAATTTTATCTGTAATTTTATTTCTTATTTATTGATCTATTTCTTATTTATAATCAGTTTATTTTGTCACCCTGTCTTAAAATTGTACTTTAAGTTTTAATCAATATCAAGCACTTTATTGAAATTTTATAATCAGTTTATTTTGTATAATGTATTTTTCACCATGTCAAAAAATTGTACTTTAATTTTAAATCAATGTGAAGCACTTTGGGCTACAATGTTTGTATGAAAGGTGCTATATTATTATTATTATTATTATTATTATTATTATTATTATTATTATTATTATTATTATTATTATTATTCAACCAAAGAAGCAAAAGTCCAGGAGACATAAGGTCAGGTTACAGTGGGATTACCTTTCCCTGTGAAAAATCAACTGCGATTCACTGAAATGACACATCGATCACCACAACATATACATTTATTTAGCTGAAAATACTAACCTCAACTTTTTTTTTCAAAATCCACACAGTACACTTTCTCCTGCTCCTCCTACCTCAAATCTGGATTTTTTTTCCCATATACATAAATCTGACTTTTCCAACAGCGTAATCATTAGCGTAACTTCGTTTCACAGCTTGAAATTCAGCAGGGATTATCAGCGCACAGTCTGTATACATGTGGCACCAGGTTTGTTAAATCCAGTGTAGTGTAGTCTGCCGTCTAAGGAGACTTTATGTCTGTCGTCTGAATACCAAATATCATAACGGCAGGGACAGTGTGTGGACATTTCAGCCTCATAATTAGACTCAATTACTATTTTTACATCATTGTTCAGTCTGGCAATTTTAACATTTGCATGTAACATTCATATACCAGCTCATTTCCATACAAGTAATTGCAGTTAATGATCATTTTTTGATAATTTCATTCTACTTTTATTGGTATTACCAGCCTAAAAGTAATTTAATAGTACATGTACACCTTAAGAAGAAGCAACGTTTGTTTTCATTGAACAATACATCAAATATAATAGGAATAATGATATAAAAAGCCCTGTATTGGAAGGCCTATTGTTGAAATAGTAAAATTAATTTAAAAAAAAAACACTGACAATGATGAGTATCAGTAATAATAAAGCGCTATGGTCACAATGGTCCAAATTATCAGCTGTATAAATATATTAGTAATATTAATAACAATAGAACAATGTAGTTAATGCCTCAATAGAAGATGAGTGACCTGAGATAAACAGCGAGTGGCACTGATTCTGCTTTCAACTGAGATTAAACTGTGAATGAAGCAAAAAGTTATATATTAAGAATCACTTTTTTCCTTTAGTTTCATCTGGCTGTTTTTGGTTTGTTTTTTAACATACATATAAGATACACATTCAGCCCAATTTAATCTCAAGTAGGTTAGACCAGCTAAATAGTATAATAACATAGAAATAATGACAACTCGTAACTTTTCCTTTTGTTTTAGTGCAAAAAATAATGATTATTACAACATGAAAATATCTGCTCTGTGCATGTATTTCACTCTTTATAAGTAAAAGGGAAATTTTAAAAAATAATAATAAAAAACAAAAAAAAATAAATTACTTTGGATCAAGCTGGCCCAAAATGTAATAACATCTTTTCTGGGTCACTGTCAATTTCTAAACTTAATTTGGCATGAATTGAACCAATAGTTATAATATCCCAATTACCTGTTGGCAAATAATGTTAATAACCATGAACATGAGATTTATTATGAAAAATAATTGCATTTTTAAAACTGTTATGCCTCAGCTTATTATTTACACATGTTCTACAAGTTATGGATCTTCAAAGACACTAAATATTAATTAACTTACTGATCAAAATAACTCAAGGCTCAGTGACACCCTTGACTGTCAATGTGTTCTTTGTCATTTTTGGACTTACTAAATTTGAAACAGTTGTGGAGTCAATAAAGTATTTCTATTCTATTCTAACTTATCAATAGTTTATCCTCCTCCTATCTTGTGACGTTTTTGTTCCTAAGCTGGAAAAGGAAATAATTTTTCAGTGATTTATTGAACATATACAAATATTTTTTAGAGGAAATAAAAGAAAGAAAGTAGAAGAGGAGATAAAGTTGAGTTGATAATTCCCCAGTTGAACATTGTAACTCCAGTTTTGAAGTTCTTCACTGTAATCTGTGGGTGTGTTTGCATTATTCTATGATATATTCGTCATAATTATTTTTCATTGTTAAATTACAGCCACAGACCGCACATCAAATGTCTGAGTAATAAAGATAGAAATGTTCTGTGGTTACAACTGTAGAAAAGAACACTTCCATAGAAAGAGGGGGAATGGATTAGTGTATATAATATGATAACTTGTCTCTGTGGGGGCTGAAAATTTCCTGGTTAATAATTCCAAGGGAAAAGTGGGTACTCTGTTCATCCTGTGGGCCAGATCAGACCCTTCTGAGGGCCAGTTTTGGGCCATGGGCCATATGTTTGGCACCCTGGTTCAAGCCCTGATGAAAGTGACTGCTATTAACTGATCATTTCAATATTATGAAGTTATTTTTGTAACACACATGAACAGGAACTAGTCCATGGTTGTAGGAATTTTAAGGGAATTTTAAGTAATGATGATCCCATCCCACTTCACTTGTTCCTCCAGGACATCACCCCCACTTGTCTTACAGTAATTCAGCCTCACAAAGCTCGACTTCAATCAGTTTTTTTCCAAAGTCTCGCTCCTGTGATCCCAATATACCAGACCTCTGGTTCTGGATCCATCCTCGTTCCTCATCAATGCACAGTGGATCAACTACATCCAAACATATATATATATATATATATATATATATATATATATATATATATATATATATATATAAACTGCATTAAAATCCACCTTTTTCCTCTTCTTGTGTCTAATGGTACAATGAATTTAAAATGCTGCTGACTGCAAATAAGCTGAAAGACTGGTTTAACTTTTATAGAATTGTAATACCACCTACTCACATTACTGCAGTTTGGTAAAATCCTCATAAACCCAAGATAATCACAGATGCATTTCCCACGTTTTATGCATCATGAGCCGTGTTTTATACTTCAAAGATAGATTTTGGATTGGAGTATCACTTCAGTTTTCATCATAGTAGAGCACTGTGTTGTGTACTGCATTGTTTATATGGATGAATGTGAACTGAGGTGGAGTTCAAGATGAGTGGACCATCCTCAGGAGTGAGACATAAGATTCAAAGTCAGGTTATGAGCATTCATAGCAGGTCTGCACTCTTTGACTCTTCTGCTTTTAAAGAAAACCCTCCAGTCTGCTATGGGTTTGATGTGCATTTTTGCACTGTTATGGCAATATAGTAGATCTCAAGACAATACACACAAAGTATCATGGACGCTGTTTTACTGCCATAAAGACATGCAGTATTGAACTGTTGTGTTAATTAAATGATCTCACATTAGAGCAGTTGTGTCAAACTCATTTTAATTCAAGGCTCAATATAACCTCAACTGGACCAAACCAGCATAATAAAAGAAGGCAAGGGATATTGTTTTTGGTTTGGTTTGTTTGATTGTTATCATTCTAGCAGTGAAATTATTGGTTGCATTCATACAATATTGGGTTTATAGAGTGAAAAAAGTAGGTTAAAATTCAAATTTATTATGAAAAAGTTGCATTAAAAAATGTAAATGCTAAAATGCCTACATATACAAATGGACTGCACTTATATAGCGCTTTTCCACCTTCATGGTGCTCAAAGCGCTTTACATTAGCCTCTCATTCACCCATTCACACACATCTATGTCTATGGTAAGTCCTACTGGGGGCTTAAGCCAGGGTTCAGTGTCTTGCCCAAGGACACTTCGACATGTGGACAGCCAGAGCCAGGACGCGAACCGCCAAACTCTCGGTCATTGGGCGACCCAATCTATCAACTGAGCCACAGCCGCCCATATACAAGCATTCTTTTCGCAAAAAATAATTAATTAGAAAACCGCAAATCTCCGCCAAGGCAGACCTCCCCCCTTCGAATGAAGAGAGGTCCGCCAAGGAGGTTATGTTTTGTCTGTCTGTCAGTAAGTTAGCGAGATAACTCAAAAAGTTATGCACGGATCTTGATGAAAATGAACATGTTGGGGGTGTCACAAGAAACAAATAATTAGATTTTGGTGATGATCGGGAATAGATCCTGGATTCTGGATCACTTTGAAATTTTACATTGCGGTAAATGGAGTAGAAATTTCAAAGTGATCCAGAATCCAGGATCTATTCCAGATCATCACAAAAATCTAATTATTCCTTCCTTGTGTACCCTGAACTTTCTTAAGAAAAATAAGTGCATTTTTTACAATTTTAATTTTATTTATTTATTTGTTTTTAGCAGAAGTAAAAAAAATAAAATACTTTTTGTGTATAAGAATTGTCCAAATAATTGAATAAATAAAGATAATCAAGGATTTATAGCAGTTGTCATGTACACTAGTGCTAACAAAATAAATTCATCAATATGTACTGCTCAAAAACGAGTGGGAAGAAGAAAATATGAAATTCCACCTCCTTCTCACATTATATACATAACACATTTCTTTTGCTTCCTTAATGATAAAGTAACATCTGTTTGAACTTGTACAGTATATTCCAACAGTATCACATACTAACAGTGGTAATGGAAGTGACACATCCTTCAACTTATCATTTGTATATTTGAGTTATGGATGATGGTGGATTTCACTGCTGTAAAGGCACAAAATCCTTTAGTATGTGACGATATTATATTACTGGTCTGACCAACTTGTGATCAGATTGTGCCAAAATGGTTTTGACACCTTTGACAGCGCTTTGCTAATTCATCCTACGGGCAGGAGTGGAATCTTCGATAGTCCAGTTTTGGTCCACGAGCCATATGTTTGACAGACCTCAGCCTTTTTTATATAGTCCATGAACAAAAATAACTTTACAAGCTTCACTGAATTTTAATTGTATCTGTAAACTATGTTGTTTTGAGTGCGCCTCTGTATTTATGTTAATTCATGAAGTTATTATGTAGCTTTAGGGAAACACCCAACTGCTTAATGACTAACTCGCAAATAGATCGTGCTGGTATCCATGTGAGATGGTTTTTTGTTTGGTTTTTTTTTCACTATTGTTGGGGTATTAACAGTCGCAACAAGATATTCTGTACACTAGAGCGTCCTCCTACTCCGGATGCTCTCATCAACCCACTTCTTCACAATATTCAGCTTCTTCTTCCTTCCTGTTTATTCAACAAAAGAAAAATGGTGAAAACTAATATATATTCCCATCTGAATTATTGTCCTAGTGCTGATTCTGAACTCGTTCTTTTCTTAACTTACAAGAAACTAAAGCTAAATAAAAAATTTGCACGAATATATTCTGGCTTTTTCTCTTTTTAAAGCTGTAACACATGCAAATAATCTCTGAAATTATCGTGCTAAAATCATTTGCAACCCGTGTGACCAGCGGTTATTTCATTTGCTGTCTTGTGTTATTTCATGGACCAGTGGTTTCAGATATGAAATGCTTCCCCAGTACGACTGCAAGGCTGATGTCGGGTCAGTATTTTACATTATGTTATTATCCCAGGGTTGTTCGCCCTCATTCTCGGAGGAAAAGCAAAGCCAAAATCTCTAATTCATGAAGAGGAGCCAGTTATACAAGGAGAAAAAAATGGCAGAGTTACTTCTTCAACATTTAAAAAAAAAAAAAATTTGGTCTTCTTGCCCCTCTGTCATTATGATTTTCTTTTTAGTCCGTAGTAAAACACATCACCTTGTCACAATGTCAACATGAGCCATTTTTCTTTGAGATTTTTTCCCTAAAAAAATAAATGTACTCACTTTCACTCACTTGTACAAGTATCTGAATCAGATAAAACACCAAAGGATTTTTTTTTTATTTTTATGGGGAAACACAATAAGAAAATTATTCAATGCATGATTCAAGTTCAACTTTATACATTACTGTTGCTGTTTTCTAAGTGGTGTGTGTGTGTGTGTGTGTGTGTGTGTGTGTGTCAGGGGCAGACGGATTGATTTGAGACTCTGCAAAGACATAAATTCAGTGTAAACCAACCAGTCCTTTTAGTGCAGAGAACACGTTCCCACAATATTCTGGAAGGTTTTTTATGGAAATTCTCTGTATTTAGAAGCAATGCACATTGCAGAAAAACAGTACCATTTTTTTTTAGTTTGGGTTGAAGGCAAAGTCAAGCTGTATTTTATGTGCGGCATATAAACTGCTCCCATGTCACATGCAATATTTCTGCAACTCTGCACGCCTTTGTGTGAACGCGACCGCTTCTACAACATAAATATGTTGGTGGAAAACACCAGCAAGACACATTTCATACTCTGTTGTTTCACTTGGCTCTCCCCGTTTGTCAAGTGTGGGTTCATTGACTTTATAAACGTGTTCATCTTCCTGCCTGTGAGCCATGTCACACACGGTCGCCTCCACATATGAACAGCCACAGGGTCTCGTCTCACCGTATCGATGTGGATTTATGAAAGTAACATTTAATGCAGCAACCCAGCACGGTCCAGCTCAGCGGCACTGTGACACTCTGACTACAGTCTCGACCTGTGGGAATGTTGTACACATTCAGTTTAATAAATGTCAATAAATAAATGTCAGTTCAATTAGACAATTGAACTGACATTAATATATGTATATCTGGCAACAGTCGTGAAATTATTTAACTTTTGTTTTGCGCCAAAGTACAAAAAAACAAGTTAATTTTTCAAATTTTCACTATTTAATGTCACTTTTTGTCCCCCCCCCTCCCCCTTTTTTTGTGTTTGAGGGCATGTTTAACAAAATACAAAAAGAGAAGACAGCTGTCTACGTATGTTTTATTTCTGTCATTTTCATTACAAACAGAACTTAGATGGAAATCCTACAATATATGTTGAATTTCATGCACTATCGTTCTTGTTTTGCTTTTTTTGTTTGTTTTTTGGGGTGGGGGGGGCATTGTATAGACCCCATCACATGTTTGTGAACAAACAAAATGCTGCTAGGATGTATGCATTGCCAGGACTACCCATAGACCAGCATTATGAGCTGTCAGACTATGTTAAGTCTTTGTCTTTTCATGATCTAGAATCCTTACTTGATAAAAGAGTGGATGGACCATGTCAGTAAGTTTCTAAGTATATATATATATATATATATATATATATATATATATATATATATATATACGTACTTACTGTAATTGACAAACCTTCTGCTGTATGTACACTCGTGAAAAACTTGGCACCTACAAATCTTTAGCCGTCTACAGCTATGGTATGTGTGTGCGTGTGTAAAACCTCTGTGACTGAAATTAAAAAAATTACCAAGTCAGCGTCAGGTCCAGATGGTTACTATATACGACGCCTGGGTGCTTTACAGTCAGCGGATGGTTATATTTAGACAAATGTATGGCAGGGTAAACATCCTGCTGTACTGAGTAAGTTGTTGTTGTTTGCTCTTGCAGTGTGTGTGTATGTGTGTGTGTGTGTGTGGGGGGGGTGGGTGTAAGCCTGAGTCAGTTTACCTAGAGGTGGTCTTAATAACAGAAGAGGCTGGAGTCATTATTCTCTTAAGTAGAGAAAGCTAGCATGCTACTCTGTTAGCAGGTTTATCACTTCCTCTGGCTTAACTCACCCACGTTAATCACTTCACCACCTACTCTTCACCCACATATATTTCTTTTTATTTCCAATATCTACTTCATTGTAGGTTTGGGTCATGGTGCAGCAATTTTATTCAAGATCCAAATTGTGGTTAGAATGGGAAGGACAGAGAAATGACCATTCCTGATCGTGCTCTCATCCCAGTCCACACGCTGGATCACTTGTAACCATAGATGATGTCGATTAAAATGTTTTTTTAATGAACTTTTGATCTATAATCATCTAGATAAAAAAGTCCCCTGTCCTTAGACCCAGTGGGAAAGAAGAAATCTTGGGGAGAACCACACTGAAGGACACATCCACTCCCATGGACGGACAGGCTATAGATGAACGTCCATTTGTATATAAAGGAGAGGGGGGCCAGGTCCATCCACCAGACAGGTGAGGGTGAGGGAGTAGGTCTGGGGTCACAGGTCAGCACAGGACACAAGTGAGTGATTGCAGATCCTGTTGTCTATGGCTCCTTAAATTCTATACAGTTTAACCCTGTCCTTGTAACGATTCTGACAACACAACAACTAGACATTTGTAGCTGCTGTAGGTGTGTCATCTATATAAACGACAGCGTTTCCATCTAGTTTTTTGAGTCCGATCTGCACACGCAACTTCTTCTTATGTTTGAATGCCGTTGACAGTGAAGGGGTCTATACGAGTGTGTTATGTTGTCTGTTGTAAAGAAAAAAAAGTACATGGGGATGGGGCGGAGATAAACCAAAATAATATATATTTTTAAAAATGTTTACTTTGACTTTTCCCAAAATGTTACGACATTTACTCTGGGTCACTGGTTATCTGTCAGCCCAATTTAACAAGTAGTTTTGCAGCTAAAGTATCAAAAAACAGAACCTAAAACAATACCCCTTTGGCTTCCCTTCAGGACGTGGGACAATAAACTTTATTTACTATACAAACATTTTAAATGAAAATTAAAAAAAAACAAAGGTGTCAGGCACAACAAATGCTCCCCATCGACTAACATCCAGCATTAGTCTTGTACATATTTTTGAATCACTATTATTTAATTTCACTAATCCTTTCACTCTAGGTAAGGTTGTACTCTCTATATTTACATCTAGTAGAAGCCACAGTATGACCAAGCTTATGGAAAGTACCTTTGAAAAATTCCTGTTGCACACAAGT
Source organism: Siphamia tubifer (assembly GCA_020466265.1). NCBI lineage: Eukaryota > Metazoa > Chordata > Actinopteri > Kurtiformes > Apogonidae > Siphamia > Siphamia tubifer. Next base: position 25,963,947 of record CM035790.1, on the reverse strand, counting down.
ATGTACACGATGAGAATTATATCCACAATCGCCGTCTCTACATCCACATTCCTTATCTTTTATTCCATTCTGCATTAACCGTGATGGTTGATTTTACATGTCATAAAAAGTCGTCCAGTTCGGTGTAATTCTCAGTGAAGCCAGGTTGGATTATTCATGGATGGAGTTCAATGAAAACTATGGATTTAAGACTCATGTGACCAGAGCCATTGTCATCATCTCAGAGAAAGTGTTGATGGTAATTTTAATGACTCCTCGGTGTCTATTCGGAAATGTAACTGCAAATCTCATAGGCAATTAAGGGCTAATTAAGAGTCTATGTTCCACTAATGGGCATATGAGGATCTGTGGAAGCTCCACCATGTTGCCAAATTTATTTGAATTGAAAGCAGTGTCCATAGTACTTCAAACTATTGTGTTGATTTTCTATGAATATATTAAATGTGATTTTTCTTTGGATAGTGGTTCATCTTGTAGTCTGTTTCAATCTAGCTGGATAAATGCAAAAGCAAGTTGTTTTCATTGCACAAAAAAAAGCAATTCAATCTGATTTTACACACAATGTGGGATTATTCATTCAATTATAGACTTGCTAAAATTACATTTAAAATCACAATATGCCGTTTTACCCTCTAGTATTCTAAATAATTTGTTCATTGATGTTTTCCATTTAAATGATTGGATACAATGGATCACTTTAAATGCTTTAACATCCATTTTTTTTAATTTATTTCACAGACATATGGTTTTGTTTAGAACATAAGACACATCAGGCCAAAATTACATTCATGATAATATTGGAAACTGTGTAAAATTTTAAGGATGTGCGAAAACTTTTTTTTTATCCACTATAGTATGTTCTCTTCTATCCTGAGTCTGTTTGGTCATGCAAAAATGAAACATGATTAATATAGATTAAACATAAATTATATTTAATAAGGAGTAATTGGAATTAATCCACAGCAACCCTGCTGTGATTAATCTGATGAAGAACTTTAATCATATGACAGCCCTAATAATTACATCTGTTATGCATGTATTTAACCTTTAATCTGTCTTTAAAAAAAGCCTGTGATTACACAAAATAGAAGCCTGCAGGCATTGGCAAAGAGTAGATGCAGTAGTCTGACGTTCTCTGACATCATTTGAATTATAATGAGCTGAAACTCAATTTAAAGTTGTCATTCTATGGTTATTTCATTAATATTACTGTCTTCTCCATTGTTATTGAATGCATTGTGTGTTGGTTCTATGAAAAAAAAAAATGTCTAGATTGCTTTGTTTTCAGCTGTTTTTGTACAGTATAGAAATGACTGGAGGTTGAACAACAGACTTTACCAGTACTTCCTCATACATGTCCATGACGCGGTAATGAAGCGTCTGATTGGCTCAGAATGTGAGAAGGAACACCCCCCCCTCTCTCTCTCTCTCTCGCTCTCGGTGTGTGTTTACCTTTACCAGAGTAGCATCCAGCTAGGTTTCATGCCGTCGCTTATTCTGAAAATGTGCAGAGAAAAAAAGAGAGCACATAAACCAGTTTGATCCACCTTTTTTTCAAGTTTGTGCAGCAGCTACTGTGGCGCCGTCTTCTCTTGTCGATGCTAATGCTAATGCTACCTCAGATTCACTGCAATGGGGGACGGGCTTAACCCAACGTGGGTGACGCTAAAGTCCATCTGACATCAGACAGACCGACTTTTTCTGGGTCCCTCGTTCCTCTTGTTGTTTTCTGTGAATGCAGTATGCAGCCAGTGGAGGTGATAAACCACTGTCAAAGGCAGCATGTGTCGGTAACTCAAGGTGACCCATCAGATTCCAAAAGGAGCGTGGAAGAGTGGTTTTCAGTGGAATGACACCTTTATGTTTAGATACTTTTTTTGCCCTGTGACACTAAAAAAAAGCGTGAAGTCATAATCCCTGTTTGACTGGATTCTAATAAACAAGTCTAATACTTACTTTTGTCAAAGATAAAAGGTTATGTCAAGAAGGGGGAAAAAGTACAAAAAAAGTACACCTTTGATAGAGCAGGGAAACTTCTAGAATTCCTCAAATATCCTGCACCACCTGAACAGAGGGCTTTAGAAAATGAGGCCACAGACGACAATGGCTGTAATCTTAGCAGTGCATTAGCAGTGCGGCCAAGCTGACATTGTCACCGCGTTCCGCTGTGAAGAAGACACGACATGTCATCCAGTCAAATGAGTTTCTTTTCTGTGGGTGATTAGGAAGTGCTCCTGGTCCCCCACCCCTTGGCCCATTACTCAGCCTTGCATCAGCCCCAATAGAGACCGCCAGACGCTGACAGGTGAGACGGAGCCCCACCGGCCATCAGCGAGAGGTGACTTATTAATAATAATGACTGGATGTGTGTGATCTGATTGATGAGCCCGAGGTGACAGCTGGTAGTCCATAGCTATATCTGGACGTCTTCTTCACATTGACGTGACTGCAGAGACTGACAATGAGGGCCAACGTCCCATTTTAATATTTGAATTTCCTTTACCTGCAAAAAGACAAGTGGAGAATGAAGGAGGAGGAGGAAATACAATTACTATTTCTAAAGAACAAGATGTTCAAGCCAAAAATTCTTTCATTTCATACATTCCTGAGGTATTTTTACCACCTCAAGTCCTTGAGACGATGCTGTAATAAGGAGATTCATATGGTGCATACTGTAGAATCTGAAACAAATCTGTTTTACAACACTTCCATTACCTTGGACATTATGGGCAAGTACATTTACTGTATTGAACAAACGTCAAAACTCTCCAGAAGGATGATGAACAACTTATACCAAAATAAAAAGAAATGTTTAAAGTAGATGTGACTTAAGATATTTTTGGAAATTAATGTATTCACTGTTTTTCAACAACTTTAGGCAAAAAGCCATAAAAAGTATGACGATGATGTGTACTGTTCAGTGGCTGCTATAGTAGCCAATGAACAGTCTGTTACCATGGTAATGCTACACAATCCTTGTCAGAATTAACTCATATTTATCTACAGAAGCATGAGAATGTCAACAAAACCTATTTCATTGTATTTTAGAATAGAATAGAATTCATTCATTCATTTATTTTGAGTATTCACAGAAGGTTAAATATAAATAAAGGTCCCTACGAGTAAAATAGAAATGATGTGGCCCTATAAATATTTTTTTTCAGAAGTCTCCATAAAGTATGCAGGAAACGGGTGTAAACTGAAAAAAAAAGCTGTATTAATTTTTACATGTATTCATTTGCATGTATGTTTTTAATTATTATTTTATTTTTATGTATTTATTATTATTTGTCAAATATTATTATTGATTTATTTTAGTTATTTATTTATTTTTAAATTAATGCTTTTGTATTTATTCATTTCTTTATTTTTTATTAAAATAATTAAAAGTTTTTTATAATTATCATTTTTATTTTATTTTAAAAAAAGGTTTACACTCACGACCCAATCACTACTTGATTTACAAACTTGGACTTCATGACACATGGAAACGTGTGTGTGTGTGTGTGTGTGTGTTTTAAACTGAAGTGATTCCGAGTGAGGGAAAAATCTCCCAAGGTTTAAACATATAGGTGATATCTGATTTTTTTTTCGAACGTATTTATTTATTTATCGCTGGCATGTCTTTGATGGAGGATTCGTGTTTGCGTCGTCAGTGTTTTTGCATAATTCATTAATTTCTCTATTTGTGTTTGAAAAGCCTGTGCTCTTCTTCAATTTCTGTCTTGGTTTGATGCAGCTGGTGACACAGGTGGCCATCATCATTTGCACAGTTTTCTGTAGTTACAAGTGTTAGCGCAATCTGTCGCCACATACTAATATAAACCAGTAGTCCAAGAAATTTCAGATATAAATATGATAATGCACTTACAAGATGTTCATTATGTGTCAGTAGTTGCTTTTCCATAGGACATCTGTGCAAAACATTACTGATACTTAGTAAATGTCGAAAAGTGTCTAATGTTGGTTCCATTAAATCACAAATGAGATGATTTGTTTATTCATTATGGTGAAAAGTTGCTCCAAAAACATTGTGATGAATATAAATATTGTGAACATTTACAAATACAATAGAAGAAAAAAAAAAGGTTTTAGGACATGCTTTAAATTTTAAGAAAGTTTCTCTTATATTATCATGAATTCCACTGGTGTACATTTTTTTTAGAAAGTATCTGCTTCAATTAATGTGTTAAATCTTACATACTTTAATAAGATTAATCATAAAACAAATGACAAAAGTGTTGGTTAGTTCATGTTTTTAATATATATGATGGTGTGTTATTCCACATATATGGTGGTTTATGTGCATGTATACAATGGAACTTGTAAAGTGAATGGATCATAATGTGCAGACAGTGTTTTGAAGTAGATCTGAGACTAATATTCCTTTGGACTAAAACCTATTCTCTTGTTACATCTAAGAATTTCACATTTTTCTCCAAAACGTATCTTGGAAACTTGAGTCAACCAGCATTTAAGACTTTAGTTTTCTTTGTCAGTAATACACATGTTATAACATTTTACCAGGGTTATTGTGGTAAAAATCCTCTTTGTCAAAGAGACAAAGTTTTCTATTGTTAACAATTGTTGTTAAGTTCAACAGGTTATGATGAATTTTCTATCATTTCTAATTTTAGTCACATGATCATTAAGTTAAATTAGCGCTGTGTTCTGTTGTGCTGCTCTTTGCTGCAGATAATGACTACGACCCATGTGAACTGGGTTAGTGTTTTGAAAACACAGATGCACGTCATAATCAACAGACACACACACACACATAGGCTGGATCTCATTTCACCCTTTACACCTTCCCCTCAACTTTGCGTGTCTATGTGTAGGGGTAGGGGTGTCTTACTTCATGGGGTAAGAGGAAGGGGAAGATAACTCAAAAAAAGATTTTGATGACATTTTCAGGATGTGTTGGGGGTGTCACAAGGAACAAATGATTAGATTTTGGTGATGATCCGGAAGGGATCCTGGATACTGGATCACTTTTACATTTATTTATCTCCATTTACCGCAATGTAAAATTTCAAAGTGACCCAGAATCCAGGATCTCTTCCAGATCACCACCACTTCCACATTACCAACCTACCCTGTAAATGTCATCAAGATCTGTTGATAACTTTTTGAGTTGTCTTGCGAACTAACAGATAGACAGACAGGCAGACTGACAAACAAACTCTGGCAAAAACATAACCTCCTTGGCGGAGGTAATTAAGTTGAATTTCAGAATAGTCATTTTCAATTGTAATTAAGTGTTTACACAGATATCCTAAAGTGGAATTAAACTTTATTCTGAATTAAACAGGAATGAAAACTGTCATGTAAACAGGTCCAATAATAGGGGGGGGGGGTAGAAAAAAGTGTGTTAAAGCAAAGGAAGTGGAATTGATTTGATTATCTTTGTGAAAAGGGGGTGGAGCCTGTAATCTATACTTCCTCCTGCACTTGTTTGAATGCTGAAAAACTTTGGTGACTATATTGGTTGGTGTTTTGTTATTTGATGATTTTATATGCTCAAAATAAACTAAACTAATTAGTTATTGAAGTAATGATATCATTCTAGATTTGGTTTTATATGTTAAGTTTCTGGTTTTTGTATCTTTTGATTGGAAGGAGAACCCAGTTGTCCTATATTCATTTTTATATATATTCAACTTTATGTATGTTTTCAATTATTATTTTATTTACATGTATTTATTATTATTATTTTTTAAATATTATTGATTTATTTTTATTTATTTATTTTTAAATTAATGCTTTTGTATTTATTCATTTATTTTATTTTTTTAATTCAAATAATTTTAACTTTTTTTATAATTATTATTAAATTTTTTGAATGTATTTGCTGTAATTGTATTTATTCATTCATTTTTAAATTTTTATTTAATTAAATGTAACATCTTACAATTATTATTAGATAAAGGTTTACGCTAACGACCCAATCACTACATGATTTATAAACTTGGACCTCATGATACATGGAATTGTGTGTGTGTGTGTGTGTGTGTGAACCCAGAACCCAGAACCCAGTTGTGATCCCATGTGACCTGCTCCTGTCTGGACCGGCACATGCTCTTCTTGTCTTGAACAGACAGTTCAGGTTTTATTCTTTGGGCCAAAAACACTCTGGCAAAGCTCCAATTTCTTGCCGGGACCAAGACAACAAATCAAAACAAGTTGTCCTTTTGGGATCGTTTCAGCATGCTAACAGTCAGTACTCAGCCCTTGTTATTGCTCTCGAGGCCATTGTCCCAGCGTTGGAGCATCAGCTGTGTCATGTTAGTATCAAAACACACCCTGATCCACCAAACTCAAAGATGTACCATAAGAACAAAAAAAAAAGACGACAGACTCATGTTTCCGTATTTCACTCCAGGCTTGAGCAAAGATTTGAAGACTGAATTGTTGGGGGAAAAAAAGTACTTTTTTTACACCAATGGGACAAAATGTGATGGTGTATTATTGCCACAGCAGCAACTTTCTTTCCATCTGTAGTAACCAGATAAAAGTTGCAGCATCTTAAAATATGAATGAGAACAGAAATAGTGGGTTAGGTTTTTACATTTGCATTTCTAGCATTTTTTTTTCCTTCATTACACTGTAAAAATACTGAGAAAAACCCAATTTAACACTGTTTTCTAAAACACTGTCAACTTGATTTTCCATCACTCAACTTGAATACCTGAATTTGCATTTAGTTCCTTAAAATTCCTTTAAAGGGTATGAACATTCAGATTAAACGTCATTAGGTCATATGTGAAGTAAAAAAAATGCATAATTATGAGATAAAAAGTCCAAATTGTGAGATACAGTCATACACAGGGCTCTAAATTAACACCCGCCAACCCCCCAAATGCGGGTGAAAATCAATTTTGGCGGGTAAAAAACAAACTTACTAGCCACTTTGGCTGGTGGCAAGTGATATACATTTTTTTTAGAAAAGTGTTCTGATTAGAAAACCTTCTCTAGTCCCGAACACCGACAAGACGAAAGTTCCTACATTTCCCATGAACTCTACCGTGATGACGTCGCATGCATCCATTGGCTGCGTCAGGCTGCGTCCTCATTGCATTCGATTTCGAGCATTTTCACGCGGTTGACTCTGAGGTGAAGAAGACGACGTTAAGAGATAAAAGAAGGAGAATATTTTCTGAAGTGTGTGTTGTGTCAGTGAGAATGAAAAAATAGAATGTGGCGGTGGTTGGGAGGTTCGGAGTGTGGGGGTGAGAAAAGGGCAAAGACTGGAGGGGATGTTGTTGAGTCTGAGGTAACGCTAAAGAAAAAGCAGAGGACATTTAACCCAAAATGGCTTGGGGGTCGTGAGCAACAAGATGTGAGTCTATGTATTGTATAAATTGTAATATAGGTGAGAACAGTAAAAAAGTGTTAACAGTGAAAGGTGAGAAAATGTAAAAGCAACAAGGTGTGATGTGAGTGTATGTTTACAGATATTTAATGGGGACAGTGGAGATGAAAAGTAAAGAAGTTAGGAGTTAAATGTGAAAATGCAAAAAAAAAAATGTGATCATATGTTTGAAGAAATGAATTATTTCAAGAGGAAAAGGTTAAATAATGGAAAAAATGGCTAGTTGAATTTCTGATTGGCTAGTAAGATAAAAAAATCTACTAGCCACATTGGCTGGTGATGAAAAAAGTTAATTTAGAGACCTGGTAATACATATGAGATAACAAATGCACAGTTATGTGAAAAAGAGTTGAAATCATGAGCTAAAACTTATAATTATGATATAGAAAGTCACAGTTTCTCTCCACTGATTTTCCCGCTGAAGCCACTTATTTTTCACACTGTTTAGTTTGAAAAAGTAATGAGTCTATTCTGAGAATATAAAGAGTATAAAGTACAGATATTTATGCAAAAATGTAGGGAGTAAAAGTTAAAAAAAATTGGCAGAAAAATACATACTCAAGTAAAGTACAGATACCTAGAAAAATCTACTTAAGTACAGTAATGAAGTACTTTTACTTAGTTACTTTCCAACTCTGAAAATGTCTTAAAAAAGAACTAAGATAAGCCTCTTAAAACTGCAGCAACCTCTCCTTGAAATGTCCCAAAGGTTTGTTTTTGTTTGTTTGTTTGTTTGTTTGCTGGAGGTGAATCTGAACTGGGCTTAAGGCACCATTAGAATGCACTGTGTGGTCCAGGAGCCTGTGTATATGATGATGAATTACACTGCAACACTCTCGTCTGATTTTGTCCTGATGCTCCCAGATCCTGCTGCATGCACTCTTTGGGATTAACAGCGTCTAATAACTTTCATTAAACATGCAACATGGGTGAAACGAGTCTCGACGGCAAAGAGAGAGAGAGAGAGAGAGAGTAATGTATGGGATGTCACACTTGTTTTTGTTAAAAATATTTAGACGCAGGAGCAGGATGGGGAGCATTGCAGAAGTGTATCACACCACATCCAAAAGCAGCATAGTAATCAATACGCTCCTTCCGGCAGAGGTGAAACCATTCAGTGTGTGTGTGTGTGTGTGTAGCCTCCGTCGGTAGAAACTCCATTAAACCGAGTCATTCTTTAACACACAAGCCCGAGAAGTGTAACCTTACCCCAGTCAGAGTTAACCCACAGGCATTTAATTCACTTTTACCACTTAAAGCCAAAGTGTTTGTCTTTTGATTCCGGATGAGTATTTTCCTTCTTCTTTCCCCACTTTTCATTTTTATCTCCTGCTTTCTCTCTCTCTCTGTAGATTTTACTCTCATCTTTCACCCTCCCTTCTGCCAGATTCGCAGAGAGCATAAATATTCCCTCCGACAGCGCCCACTGCGATCTTTTGTGTCCTATCGGCATCCTTCCTTACTTACGCTGCTGTCTTATAAAATAAAATCTCATTGACTGGTTGTGGTAAAATTACATTAGGGTGCAATGATAAATTCTTAACGTAAAACTCCCAACATGTCACGTAAATGACAGAATTTGTTTAATATGACGTGAATTATGCTTCAGAAATGGGTGGGGGTGAGGGGGTGTTTAAGTTGCAGGTAGTGAAGTGGTGTGCATAAAGCCATAATGATGAGCCAGGCAGCTGGATGTGTGTGTGTGTGTGTGTGTGTGTGTGTGTGTGTGTGTGTTCAAACCCCTCCTTTTCTGTGCTCGGTGCCAACCCTGTCGCTAACGCAGCAGCCCTCTGCATTATTTATCCCCCACAGCAGTACAACCACTTTAACCGCCGCCATCGCCGCCGCTGAGAAGGCAGCTCGGAAACTGCACACCTTGCAACTCAAAGACCCTTTTTCATAAACTTTGCTCCTCTTCTCTCCCCGTCTCTCTTTTTTTTTTTGTTTTTTTTTTTCCTTTTTCAATTCTAACCCTTCTCTGTTTTGGTTTTATCATAAAACGCCTGCTAAACTTTCCCATAATGGATATTGATTTGTCAAACAATAACAACAGATCACAATAGACAGCTCATTCCAAAGCCGTGTAACCTTGAAACTTGGAGAACTGATAAAACTGGTTGGCTGACTGTTATGCTTAACATTTCAATTTATTCTTCACTGCTTTTATTTATTTATTTATTTATTTTCCACTTTATGTACCACCTGGCGGAGAAAAAGGCAAATGGGATGAGCGGGAGAAATGTCTTATTACCTGTTTATTCCTGAAATGGAAAATATAAAAGAGGAGGTGTCGGAATGTCATTCAGCAAGAAATGAAAACACACTTCGATATTTCTTTGAGTGTAAACAAATACACAAAGTAATATCAAATAAACAGCAAATTCAGCAGAGGCCGACTTTTCTAAAAGATATACCCAGTGTCAAGGAGACCACGGGGAATGCAAAGGATTCATTATCTGCTTTCTCTGTTTACACATGGTTTTAACAAGAAATGACTGCACGCATCACCGATTCAACTCGCCTAATGGAAAAACTCTGAACAGGGGCAAAATGGCAGATATGGCCATGGCGTTTTGTTTCGGTAGATATGGCTTTGCTGTGTCAGTGGGATTTAAAGTAGGCTTTGTAAATACTGTACGAAGCAGACTTCTGGGTATTTTGATGACTTTGATCCAACAGAAGACGATAAAGACGGGACCAATGTGAGTGGAACCTCGAAATAAAGACAAGATAACATCATCTTACTGAAGCAATAATCAATTTTGCTTCACATCAGTAAGCTTCTTGCAAGGCCACGATAAGAAAATAGGGTTGTGTACAACAAGGCTGCCTGAGCTGAAAACGGTTAAACAGAGCTGGCAAAAGTAGTCGCATTCTGTACTAGAGCCCGACTGATATTGGATTTTTGGGTCCGATATAATAGGGTAGAAAAAGCTGATATCTGGTATATTGGCCGATATATATGAAATAAGAACATTTATCTACACAATATATAATCTTATTTTCTGTAATTGTGGACATGTATGTTTATCTCATACAGATAGTTGACAACTTTTAAACCCTGTATAATATTCTGATATCAGACTAATAATTGACCCATGTGGTGGTTTTTATTCTGCTAATGAAAAAGATGTGTCTATCTTCTATAAGTATTAAAATAAATCTAGTTTGGTAAATAATCCTTTAAAATGTAAACAAACTATGGAAACAAAAAATATTCCTGAGCACAAAATGATGTTTTCCTTCCTAAATATGGTTGTAAGGACTAAACTGAGCATGTGCAGACTGAATTAGATTAGTTCAAAGTTCTTCTTGATTGGACCAGTTACAAGTGTTACAACTGACCCGTGTCCCCAGTTTACCCTACATTACAGTATCTGCACAATCAATTGTGAGGTAGATGGGGGTTCACAGAAGTAGTCTATAAGAGGGGGGCTTTCAGACTGAGGGGAAAAGAGCTACATTCCATTAATCAACTGGTCTATTAATCACGTATTCTTGTAAAAGGAGAAATCATGATTCAACTCCTTTTACTTAAGTCGAAGCTAAAAAAAAAAACAAAAAACAAGAGGGCAGATCTTCTCAATTATAATAAAGTATAAAAGTAAAACTACTTACGGTGGTTGTTGAGGGCCAAACACTTTTCAAGGTGCCAATGTGTCTCAGTTACAGAGAGTAGCTGCAAATACAGAAAAAAAAAAACCCAATGCAAATCTACAGTAGGGCTGTTGTCGAATAAAATTGATAATAGAAATAGTTGACAATGGATTCAATTGTCAACTATTGTTGTCAGTCGCGTATTTCCAACAGAGTGAGACATCTGACTGAGAGTCATTCATCTCTTTATAGCGTCTGTGTCTATGAACGGTAACATACTGTATGTTACCGCACCAAAACTTCTAAAGTTTGGGAGCATTTTGGCCTAGATAAGGCGAATAAAAACACTAATTGCAAGGTTTTCAAAGCAGCAAAGTACATCATGGCAGTACGTCGGTAATACATGAACAATGCATGAAAGAGAAAGCATGTCGGACAGTTGAATGAGTCTGACTCACCTCGGCATGATTCAAGTCAATACGGTTTTTATAACATGTATTGTACATTTTATGAATGTATTTTCATTATAAAAAAGAGTTTGAGCGTTAATGTCAGATTGTGCCTGATAAATGTATGTTAAATTAAATGCATGCAGTTTGTAGAAGAGAGGCACCATGGACTAGAGCTGGGGGTATTTGACCAAATCTGACGGGACCCGACAAGAGCCAGATAGTTTGGGCATCATTTTTATCATTTGAATTGGGCCCAGGATGGACTCGTGTCTGACATTTAACCCCCATTTCATACTCTGCCATGGAGCCCTTCCTGCAAAAGAGGCAGACGTGCACACTGAGCAGTTTGCATAATTGGTTTTAGATAGGACATTTTTATTTAAATGTTGTACAAATCTGCAGTAGCTTCAATAAAACATGTAGTTTTCATTGTACTCATCATTCTTGTGTTTATTATCATTTGCCACATAATTAAATCAACTTCATGCTAAATTTAACCAAAAAATATATAATTATCAGACTAATTGACATATCATTTCAACAGTCGGTGACTAGTTGACTATTAAAATAGTGATTATTTGCAGCCCTAATCTACAGTATGTAAAATATGTTGCTTGACAGCGGAGGAGAGAAGGAGCAACAGGGTCAGAACCAGAGTCCGACATTTTTCAAAATGTCCCAAAAACCTGAGTACTATGATCTGATCAAATGCATTGTCACCACAGTAATTCATTTTTAAGGGCTTTATTTTTGGCTACTTTAGAAAAATGTATGATTTTGTTTGTTTCAGTAAGTATTGTTAAATTCATGGCAAAAAAAAAAAAAAAAAAACACAATGCAACAGCCCAGTGCATCTTGGAGAAAAACTGCTGTAAATACAGAAATGATGCAAATTCATAACATTAAACACAAGTCTAAATGAGGTGCAAATAGATGAATATGGTGCAAATGAAAAAATGCAGCACAAGAAACAAAACACATTCAAATAAAGACACGATGCAAACCAAGAAAAGACCTGCGCACAAAAATACCAGTAACCAGTAACTACAACGGAAGTGCAGATTCTAGATCAGTGTTGGGACAGAATTGTGTGTGTGTGTTGTATGTTGAGATTACACTGACCTACTTTTTTTTTTATTTTTTTAAAGCATCTGCTTTAAATGTCCTAAATCTTACACACTTTAATAAGATTAATCAGAAAACAAATGACACAAGTGCTGGTTAGTTCATGTCTTTAATATATATAGTGCCTCATATATGGTGGTTTATCTACATGTATATAATGGATTTGTAAATATTCCACTAGAAAGAACCTGTAAAGGACAGTCCTGCATGAGTCAAATTTTCAAGATCCATCCCACCCTGACCTGGGTCTGTACAAACCTGCGCCTGAACTCCATCAGGCCAATTAGTACCACAACCTGACCCAACCTACTGAAACACGACCCAGCCCAGATTTAAAGTAATTATTTGACATATTTGAACATCATATTATCACAGCGTCAGCGTCAGTGAAGCAGCTCCCTCAATAAAAACCTGCCTCTCCATCATCAGTCCTCTGTGTTATTTAACTAGACAAGTGTAAAAACACGTTTAACTCTTTTACAACACACTCTTCCGCCCACAGAAATCTGTGTGACGCAGGGGTCTCAAACTCAATTTACCTTGGGGGCTGTTGGAGGCAGAGTCTAGGTGAGGCTGGGCCACATCTAGGTTTTCCACAAGAAAAGCTCTGATAAAAACATTGCAATGTTCTCAAATATCTTTATTTTTAACACAAATTAAGAATTAATAAATAAAAGCAATCAGTCATAAATAAATAAAATAATAATAATAATAATAATAATACAGCAGATATAGACGACTGAAGAAATCACATATAGTTGTTGACTAGAGAAATGAATAATTTTTATTCAGATTCAAATATCTGTATTTCTCAGCATGAATGGAACATTGAACATTCTCAGTGTTCATCACTAACCTTTCTCTTCACTGCAGGCTTTGAAAAAGACATGTTTGAGGCTGTGTAATATATATAATATTAAATGACGTCAGTGTCACATTGAAATTTTAGCATCAGTGTTTTGCCGACACACTGAGAACAAGCCCGTCCTCGAGAGTCATATACCCCACCCTGATTCATTCAGCTCCGTACACAACGCTGTACTGTAAGCGTGTGTGTTTGTGTGTGTTTGTGTGTGTGTGTGTGTGTGTGTGTGTGTGTGTGTGAAGGGAAGCTCCGACAGTCATTCATATCACACTTGCCGCACTAACATTAATCTTTCATATTAAGACGGGGGCCACAAACTATCGTCCCACGGGCCGCAGTTGGCAAGCATGGCACCCCTGCTGTAAAGGAACTTAATGAGTGTAATAGTAAAGTCCTTCTTATAATAGACTGTCTCTGGTCATGTGACTGACTTCATGTCCAGACTCTTTAGTGACAATGTTAAGAAGCAGCTACCGCAGCCGTCACATGTAATCAATCAAGTACAAAATTAATCCATCAAGGAAACACTTTGAAAACACTATTGAATGGAACTTGTATGTTTTATATTTCTGATAGCCAAATAATTATTTACTATTTGGCAGCCATGTTGATTCTCTTATCCAATCACACATTGTTATTAGATAGTAAAGCGTGCATGAACAGCTGAACCAATGACTGCTGCAAAGTGACGGTCAGAGACGATCAGAGAATAAATAAAGATAGTAAGTGTGTTGAACTGATTGATTTGTTTATCTACAACCCACAACCTGAACCACATGTTGTTTTTCCACCCATATCCAAACCCGTGGAAAAAAAAAAAAAACAACTTTTAAAAACCACCCGTAAACAAGCAGGTTTTTCAGGTACCTGATCTGCAGGACTCTACTGTAAAGTATCATAGTACGCAGACAATGTTTTCATCTGAGACCAATATTCTTTTGGAGTAAAACATAATAATAATAATAATAATAATAATAGTAATACATTTTATTTATCAGCACCTTTCAAAACTGTCAAGGTGCTTAAACAAACAGTATATAAACAGGTCTAAAAACAAAAACTACATGGATAAAAACAGGTGGCTGTGGCAGAAAAACATAAATAAAGAAGATTAAATAAATGGAAAAAGTGAAGAAAAAGAAAAAATTGGATTATGGAGAGTATGCTATTTGGAACAGCTGAGTTTTGAGTCTGCTTAAGAAGTTACGGAGGGGAGCAGAGCGGCTGAATGCTCTGCTCCTTATGGTGATGAGGCGAGCAGTGGGGATGGAGAGGTGGATGGAGGAGGAGGACCGGAGGGAGTGAGCTGGGGTGGTTATATGGAGGAGGTCAGAAAGGTAGGGAGGAGCCAGGTTGTGGATGCACTTGAAAGTGTACAGCAGGAGTTTGTAGTGGATACGATGTTTGACAGGGAGCCAGTGGAGGTGGTGGAGGATGGGGGTGATATGTTGGGAGGCAGGTGTCCTTGTGATGATGCAAGCAGCGGAGTTGTGGACCAGTTGCATTTTATGGATGGATATGTGAGGGAGTCCAAAGGGGAGGGCATTACAGTAGTCCAGATGGGAGGTGACCAGGCTGTGTACAAGAATATCAGTACTGTGTTGGGTGAGGGAAGGGTGGAGGTGGTTTATATTGTGGCATATTCTCTTGTTAATTCTAAGAATTTCATATTTTGACTCAACACTTATGTTAGGAATTTGAGTCAATGAGCATTTAAGACTTAAGTTTTCTTCATCAGTAACACACATGAGGTCAAATCCCATTAGTTTTATTCAACATACATATACATACTGTACTGTACACACAATGATCAAAACAGTCTGATTTTTTTTTGTCTTCATGTCTTCAGATAATTAACTTACGATATGGAAAATCCTTACAGTAGGTGCGCATCCTGCTTTAGATATATATATATATATATATATATTAAAAATTGCTTTAGTTCATAAGTGCAATGTTTTTCCATTTAAGCAAATCTGTATTTCCATGTTTCCATGTTAACTAGGGGCATGTTTAGGAACCGGATCGTGGGTGGATGCAGCAAACAACTGACCTTTGATCATGACAGGAATAAACACTAATGACCATGTCGTCTTTGACTTGTTTCTCTGTGGGTGGTGCTACGTGGCGGACGGGTGAGGTCACGGCGTGTTTGCAGCTCCGTACTTCCACACACTCACCCTGGCAGCTGTGAATACTAATGAGGCTTGTATGCCGGTCACAAGGCATTTTAATTGGCGGTAGAGCAGCACAGGCTCTGACTTTGGCCTCAGCTCTCAGACCTCATTTTGGAAACAGGGAAAAAAAAAAAAAAAAAAAAAAAACAGCTGATATTGGCAGCAACGTCTCTGACATTTAAGACCGAGTCAATTAAACACATCCAATTGTTAAAGTTTAACAGCAACACCAGACAGAAGCAGCAGACATTGTCCTAACGAGGGTTCATTGATGTTTTTTTCCCCCTTTAATTTACTACTTACAATTACAAATGTATTCAAAGTTTATGAAATAATTGATTTTTAGAAATGGATATAATATAGAATCAAAACAAAGTACAGTATATTTAAATTCTAATTATACCGTTTGATATTCTGTCTCATAGTTTATGCACAGTTTAGATTTATTTAACTTATCGTCATTATGATCTGCTACATCTATTAATCCATTCATGAAGTGATCACCAGAACTATTGCTGCTGTACTGACCTACAAAGTAAAAAGGCAGTAACTGCATAGACACCAAACTGAGAAACTTCTCTTGTTGTTCAGCCTCAGTAGTTGTAGGTAGATTATTAGACATGACTATTGTTACTGCATATTACCACAGTGTGCCTTATATATGGATTAATTCTGGTAATGCTTCATGACTGGGAACTTAGACTTTATGTCATATTTTTGCCTTTTTATCTCATAATTTTGTCTTTTTTTCTCATAATTTAGACTTTTATTTCATGATTGTGACTTTTTATCTCATGATTTTGACTTTTTATCTTATGAATTTGACTTTTTATCTCATATTTTTTCAGTATTATCTCATAATTTGGCCTTTTTATCTCATAATTTTGGATTTTTATCTCATAATTTTGGCTTTTTTCTCATAATTTGGCCTTTTTATGTCATAATTTTGACTTCACTTAATGAATATATGAAAAACATTCATTGACAGTGTGCCTTATAGTGCATAAAATACATTCATTCCATAATCTGTTTCAGTCTAATACAGTGATTGACTGTAAACTATTGGGGCAGGGTCCTAAATAGACATTGGTAAGAACACAGTAATGGTTTTTACTGCCTTTTCGCTTTGTTTTACTAGTACTTTTTTCAGTTACTGTACAAACACTCACCAATTTTCTCCAAAAAGACAGACATTTGAGATGAGATATTTTGTTACATGATAAAGAATGATTTGAATGTTCCAAAAAACACAATAACAAATTTTTGCCAAAGAATGCAGTTTCTGCCTTTTTGCTTTGTAGGACAGTATTATACGTTGATGTTTTGGGGTTGTTATGTTTTTGGTCTGCTGCTGCTGGATATCCTTTGTGCAATAACTTGAAAAATATTTGGTTGGGAAATGTCATGGTTTCCATATCAATGAATATCATGGAGAGGAAGAAGTGATTGATTTACTATTTCTAACTTGCCCACAAAGAGAAGGTCAATAGTTTAAAATCATTTAACGGTCTTTTGTTCATATCACTGGAACTATTTCTCTGATTGACTTCAAATTAATTGCAACTGAAAGGTCATGACCTGGGGATGCCTCACGTCATGACATCATAGCTGTGTGGTTAAGGATTGGGGCACGTGGGGACATAGACCTAGGCTTTGCTTCCGATAGTGGAAGCCTAGTTGTTATTATTAATATATAGTTTTTTTAAATCATTATTATCATATCCGTTCAGAAGGCTGATAATTGACTTTCCATGTTAAAGGACGGATTCAATTTCAATCCAGTCCAGAGTAATCCAAGAAATATGACAAAAACCCCAAAGAGATCACATTTAAAACTCTCTATAATGAGACACTTTATGAGGATCATTGAATGGTTATTAATTTGAATGTATCAGGGATAGACTCTGAAACTATGGCCCTCTAGAGCACTAAGCAGTTTAACAAACGGATGAGTAGATGTTATTAGGATAGTAACAGCTGGTATGAGTTCATACAATTATAGTCATTATCAATGAATTGGTTTTGGCTTTGATTATTAACAAAGCCAAAACCCAAACCCCCAGCCCCCCATTGCCCAGACTTTGCTACATGTTAAGTTCTTCCTTCAGGTATTTTGTGTTTACGCCGTCAGAAAGACTCATCGACCACAGGACCCTATGGTGTTGTTAATTTAATTAAATTAAATTTAATTTCACTTTATTTTATTTTATTTTATTTCATTTTCCTGCAGTCTTATCCTAAAAAGCCAACAGTGATTAGTCAAAGTCACCTGACGAGCCCCTGTCTGACTACCAGATGACATTTCATAACAGCGGACTCCTATTTCCTCTGCAGAGAACATTAAAATTTAAGCGTATTCATTGGCTCTAAAATTAGTATATTCCCTCAACTGCAGGATGAGTCATCAAATGTTTCCCAGGAAGTGACAGACCTATATGAACAAGTTGTTTTTTATCCCAGTGGAATGAGAACTATCATAAAACACTTGATTTCATGAGAACTTTACACATGACACATTTAAAATAATCCTCCATTTTTGTTCCCATCAACAGTAAAACCATTAGTGTCAGGTCTTAAAGACCCCATACAGACATTAATGAACACAATAAGAGGTGGGAGTCAGCAGCCACTCATTGGCATTGATCAAGTCTCACCTCTGTTCATATAATCATGAGTTTGTTTATTACAGGCCACTTTATTATTGAATGACAGTTTGAAAATTAGTGCAATAAATCAATACTTTGTGCTTGTCTTTTCCCCCCAAAGCAGTTTACTTGTTAAATTAGAATTGATAGGTCCTTGTGCCATTACACATTTTCTGGGCTCAGCTGTATTTTCGTTTCTCTATTATACATTCCTCCACAGGTTTGAGAACTCATTACCTTCTCCCTTCTGACAGCTCTACCTTAGGCAGCAGATCAGCAGGATCAGGATATGAGAATGAGTGCGAGAAAGGAGTCAGGGTCAACGGTGGGGGTTTTGAAAAGAACAGAAGCCCACTGTCAAGGTTTTGTTAGTGTCTTTGTCATGGATTGGATGAAGACAAGCCTGTGTCTGACTGAGGTCTATTGGGATGTTGACCCGACCCTGCTCCAATCCGTCAAACATCATCAGTGGTGACAAAAAGGACTCAAGAAGGGTTAGAAGTGTCCCCACAAAAGAAACTCCTCTATATAAGAAATTCAAGGCAGGTCTGAGCGTGACAGTTGCCACATGGGAACTCAGATGAAGGGGGAAAAAAAAAAGAAAGTCAACCACTAGTGGAAGGATATTCAGTCTAATCTGTGTCGTCTCTATGTAACGGAATAGCAAATTACTGTTGGGTAATTATGCATACTGCTACACATCCGACCAATTAAGCAGCGAGGGTTAAATAAAAGACTTGAGTCTCGGGAGGGTTTTGACAGCTGCGTAAAACGGAGTTCACATGAGACGTCGTTAAAAAGTGTTTTCATTTAAGAGTCAAAAGTACACAGTCAACACACTGTTACTGTAGTGAAACCCACCTCTGCACACTTAACCTTTGACCACCCTGCACTGACAGACTGAAGAGGGGATGATAGGTGTTTGTTTTTGCCAAACAAGGACATGTGTAACATTTACAGGATGTTTTTTTTTTTATTTATTCAGAATAAAATAATTGGGATTTAATGCTATTTCTTCCATTTTTACATGGACATGTTAATTCCTAATAAAGGTTTCCATATATTCAGCTGTGGTTAGTTTGGCTTTAAGAGCTGTAGGTACAGAGGCTTCTGATTGGACAGAACATCTTAAGGTCTACTGGAAGGAAATGATCGCACCCAATTCCCATTTTGCATTTATTTCAACTAGCAACATGGAAGGCCAGATACTATATGGAATGTTTGCATTTGTTTTTGTGAAAAGTATAAAGTAACAACTCAACCAAATCAATCATAGGAATCAATATATTAATACCGGTAGCGCTGAATACATGTATCATCAATGTGAAATATGTATGTTATCACAACCAGGAGCATGTGCAGAAGAGGAATAAGTGTTTTAATTCAGAATTAAGATTGGAATAAACCAGTGATTATTCGGAATTAAGTTTAATTAGGAATTATCATTTTCAACTAGAATTAGGTGTTTACATGGTTATCTTAAAATGGAATTAACTTTTATTCTGAATTAAACAGGAATAAATCCTCCCATGTAAACAGGGCAATTGTGTCAATCTGTACATTTACATTCACATAGAGAAATTCGAATGATCGCCGTAGTCTGGCTAATATCGAAGTCTTAAAAGCCATGTATACACCTTAGTCAAACTGTAATCAAACTATGTGTGGTTTCTAAAGACAGTGTTTGGAAGTAGATCTTAGACCAATATTCCAATATAAAAACTTAATCTCTTGTTAATTCTAAGAATTTAATATTTTGACCCCAGACTTTCCTTGGAAACTTCAGCCAACCAGCATTTAAGGCTGCCAAATTTAATTTCATATTTCACTTGTAGACCAGTGAAAAAAAACAATCAGTCAGTATTGGCTCCAAATATTATATATAAATATATATATATATATATATATATATGTGTGTGTGTGTGTGTGTGTATATATATTACATTAAAAAAAAAATCCATATCAGTCGATCACTGCTAAAAAGCAATGACAACATACTTCTATACATGAAGCATAGGATTCTTCCACTTCTAATGTCTGTTAAGCCATGAAAATAATGAAACGTCAATAAGGAGTAACTAAATGTTGAAATTTTACTCCTTGAAATTATTCATAGAGCCATTCCTCCTCATCTCTGCACTAGTAAGTTCAATATAATAACATACTTTAACCCAGAATCTGTGATTTGCATAAAGTAGCAACATTTTATGCTTTTTTTTTTTTCTTTTTCTAAAGAGTGATTCTACTACCAAAAAAGAAAAAAAACTTCCCGCAAACAGTGTACCTGCAAACATAGAGTGATGGCACCATGAATATTTATTTGCTGTCCTGTTCCTTACGCTCCAGCAGTTCCTAGTGTGTCATTTATTTTGTGCAGATATATATCTGTCAGGAGCACCTCTGTTTTGCAGAGGTGAATGAACCTGTAATGTGGTACTTCATATTCTTCCGATCCACACCGCCCCTCTGGCAGTACGGTATTAGCTGGTGGATCAATCATTTCAGTAAACCATCCATGAGAAGGCCAGTGTCAATAAAGGAGGAGGAGCATGAAATGAAAAATCCATCTTAAACTAGCGCCACTGACAAAGAAACTGTTGCAGTGCACTTTGTCTTCCATTTGGTGTTTTTCTGAAACATAATGCACCAGTGATTAACAGTGAGTGTCGTACTTCCTGTCTGCAATCGCAAATTCCTACCAAGGCAACAACCTGAAAGGAAATATTAATCCTTAAAGACCTCAAACCCCCACCACCGACCAAAAGCATCTACTCATCTGAAAGGTTTAATACCTGTTGATCCACTAATCCTATCAACACATATGAATAATTGGTGTATTTCATCTTTTCGTGGTCCTATTTGGATGTTCAGAGGCTACGTAGTTACCATGGAAACACAGTCGTCGACAACATCGCTTCACCACTCAAAAGCCGTGGAGTTGGATGGATGACAGTGGAAGGAATTTTATTTATTTTTTTCATGTTTAGTTAATGTTGAAAAAGTCACTTGTGATTCAGTTTTGTCTGTTTTCGATATAATAACCTTCAACTGATATCTACATCCAATATTTGAGGTCGATATTTAAATGTTTTTGTTTGGTTTTTTTACAGGACATTCACCGTAAATTACAATTTAAACACATATAATTAAGACTTCTAGGCAACAATATAAATTAAATTATGAATACACATACATATAGTACTCTTTTAACATTTATTGAACTTCAAATGCTGCCCACACAGGTGCATGATAAAGTATATTATAAAACATTTTACTACTGGTCAAATATCAGCATTAAAAAAATAAATAAATACAATTAAGGCAGATGGCTGATATTGATATAATTAATAATAATTAATATATCAGTCCCATTTGGCCATTCAGGGGCTACATATCTCCTGCAATATCTGTTCACCAGTAAAACCTATGGAGTTTGATCAATGACAGTGGATGGAGATGCATGTTTTTATCTTTAGTTAATGATATTTTTGCTTTTTCCTTCAATTTTGTTTGTTTCTCATATGATAACATGCAACTTTAATTTGAGCTTTTATAAACATGTACAGTTTTCTTGATCATAATTACATATGTTTTACTTTAACACTTTATTTAGTAATAGTCTAATAATATGGCTTTTTCTAAGGCAATTTTTTATTTATTTATTTGTTTATTTGGTCAGCTGATGGACGATATCTACATCCACTTTTTGAAACCAGTACTTAAGTCCATTTTTATAAAGGACATCGATTGTAAAATACAATTGAAACTCTCAGATAATTAAGACTTTTAGACAACAATATAAATTAAATTATTGATGCTCATATAAATAGTAATCCTTTAACAATTATGCAACTTCAAGTACTTATTAACATTTTTACTACCGTTCAAATATTTGCTTTGGAAAAATATAAAATAAAAATAAGACAAATGGACAATATCGAAAAAAGAATCAATATATTAGTTTACGTCTAGATTTTAGCATAATTCCCGTCACTGCATTCAACTTTTATAAAATCAGAAAAACACACACGTCGAGGTCCAGATGTGTTTGTGAGTCAGGACTAGTTCAGGTTCATCTGTAAATCAGAGAATCACAAGACACTGATGCAGAACCAGAGCAGGTTCTAACCAGGATAGTGTCAGGTTTTTGTGCTCCTTCACCGCCTTAGAGAATACTGCAGGAAAATCAATATCTGTTCATACTTGTGCTATATTTGGAATATTTTTCTCTCTTTTCTCTTTCTACAGTCTTTTCCCCTGAAGGCTCCTAAACCTACCATATTTCACTGACTAAAGAGAATCTGTTAGTTTGAGATATTGTGTCACTATAGTGTGTTAATACATTCTGTTGTATCCAAACCAACAGTTTTACTATGAACATATGACGCCCCAAGAAGGTTCCTCAAAGGTAAAGGTTAATAGATTAGAGTAGACAAAGCTTATACTGACATGACCCCCCCCCCCCCCCCCCCCTCAGTGAGGTTCCAGACACTTCCTTCAGGTTGCAGGTACAGATATCCCAAAATTAAAATTAAAACTA
Organism: Siphamia tubifer; assembly: GCA_020466265.1. Taxonomy (NCBI): domain Eukaryota; kingdom Metazoa; phylum Chordata; class Actinopteri; order Kurtiformes; family Apogonidae; genus Siphamia; species Siphamia tubifer. Next base: position 25,941,174 of record CM035790.1, on the reverse strand, counting down.
AATAGAGCAAATAATTATTTCATTCAATTTATACACAGTTAACATCACGAGACACTCATATTTTCCTGCTGTACAATGATTTTAACTGAACCATATGACGAGTCTGTATTTATTTATCCATTCATTTATTTACATGTTTTCTATCTATTGTGTTGTATGTGTGTTTTACTGTATGTCATCTTGCTGTGCTGTAAGACAGTGTCTTTTTTAAGGACATTTAAACTGTCAAAGTCAAGTCAACTAATTTTTTTTTAAACTAGAAAAGCACTCTGAGAGCGCAGAGGTAGACCCCCCCCCACACACACACACACACCCCGATCACCCCCAAAATGAAATCAGTTCTTCCTGTTCACATTTCTAACATACCCTGAAATTTTCATCAAAATCCGTCCATAAGTTTTCGAGTTATCTTGAACACAGGTAAACAGGCAGAGGTAGTAAATGACCATCTTTTGAGTTACTTTACATTTCTACAACCACTGTCTTCAGACTGATCTAACACCTCTAACCTACTCTCTATTTTATGTTTTGTTTTCATTCATTCTGTCTACCAATTATTTTCACAATTGTTATTTGATGTCATGCCTAATATTTTAAAGTGGGCCTGTCTATTTTATTTATTTATTTACTATTTTTTGACCCTTTGATATATAAATTATGACAACTTTAGTCAACGGTTTTTATTCGTCTTTACACATGAAAAAAAGCTATGTGATTGAAAACGTTTCAATGAACCTATCTTTTATGGAGTTAGAAAAATACCCATTCACCTGGACAATATCTTTTTAAGCTTCAAACCAAAGAAATATGTATTTTAAAAACTAAGAAAACATTTTTAATGCAGTTTTTGCTCAAGAAAACTGTTAATTACAATAACAACAAGCAATTTATTTACACATAAGGTTAGTGTAGGTCAGGTATTAAAGGGATTCATTTTAGCTCAGTTCTTTAGATGATTGAGAGTATATTCATACTGTATAATTGACATCAAAATCACACCATTTAGATGTACAATGAGAAATTAAAATTTTATCATTTTTGAGGCAAAATATGTTAACATGGAAGTGATTAGGACATGTCTTTTCACTGACACAAAACACTATTTTTAATCCTCTTCTAAAGGACTAAACTATATCACACTTAAGTGGTAGTAAGTAGAGCGTCCCTGAAGACAAACTGAAGTGTCCCGAGGTCTTCATATCATCAGATAGTGTCTCCACAGTTACTTATTTCATGCCAGTACCTTTTCAGACACAGAAGCTGTCATTAGGAGGAAGTCCCTAAATAGTCGATATAAGACACGCTCTGGAAATTCATGATTTTGTTGCATTCTTTTTTAAAAAACATAGTCCAGTATGTAATTATAAATTGAAATGAAGCTGTATGCAAGAGAATAGCTTAACCTACTAACAAGTTGTTGTTTTTAAAAAAGAATGTACTCGGCTCTGTATTGGGACTTCCTACTAGAGACGTCTTTTGCATCCGGAAAGGTACTAGCTTGAGATGAGTAACTTTTGGACACACTATCTGATGACATAAAGATTTTGAGAAACTTCAGTTTGCCTTTAGGGACCCTCTACTTAGTACAACGTAAGTGTGATGTTGTTTAGAACTTTAGAAGAGGACTAAAAATAGTGTTTCATGTCAGCAAACAGACACGTCCTAATCACTACCATGCTAACTCAGTTTGGCTCAAAACAAGGAAATCGAAATTTTTTCAATGTACATCTGAATGGTGTGATTTTGATGTCATGTTAACATACAGTGTGTACTCCCAATCATCTAAACATTTAGCTAAAATGCATTTTACTTGGGATAATTCCTTTAAGAAAAGCCAAGTTACAGTAATGATATGAAGTGACTGATATGGAACTAAAACAATAAAACCCATGAATATATAAAAGAACAACTGTAGAAGAACTGTCCACTGTAGTGACCAGTATATGCATCAAAACATTCATTTGTTTTCTCTTCTTTTACCATTGGCTCAGATATTATTTTTGTACATCATAGTTTTGTTGCTGCTTTGGTAAATTTTTCATTGTTCAGAGACTTTGGTCTAATGTTCTTGTTCCTGCTGTTGTTCCTTCTCAGAGGGTGTTTGGGGGGTGGGTTATATAAAAGGCAATGTATAATGTATGCAGAATAATCCCATTTTCTTGTATGCTCAAAAACAGATTAAAAAAAAAAGGTCAACTCATTGCAAAAGGAATGTGTTTTTTTTTTTCAACTGTATTTGATTAGAGGCAGTGATTTTAATATTTTTATACTAATGTCATAACACATTAAATATTCAAGACTGATCCATCATCATCATCATCATTTTAAAATATGATATTTTGTTGATTTAACCCAGAAAATACAGGGTTTTTTTTTAATGCACACTGTTCAATTACCTTTTACCAGGAGTATAATTATATATTCACATTTCACTAAAGTGCCATAATTATATTTTCAGGTAAAAAAAAAAAAAGATAAATCAAAAAACAATTTCATTGTCTACTATTTTCATGTTAATGGTCCATAGTAGATCAGTGTCACCTACAGTAATATCAGACAAACACAAATAAATGCAGTTTTGTTGTTTAACCCATGCATTTGTGATTTGTGATAACTATAAAGGAGTAATGTAAAAGGTAGAGGTAGATAAATATATAATATTAATAATATTCAGCAGAGAAGAAGTGTTATTAAATAAATTGTACTTCTTCTGTTGTGTTCTTCTGTCTCTGAAATGTAACATTATTATTATTATTATTATTATTATTATTATTATTATATGTTTTTGGTCCCCTCTTCCCCAGCGTCACCAGTTTGTCTAAATGCGATAACTTGAAAAATGTTCACTTTAGAAACTCCATGTTTTCCCTATCAATGAATATTATGGAGAGGAAGAACTGATTGTATTTTGGAACATTTACTATTTTTAAATTGGCCACATGGGGCGCTCAACAGTTTAAAATAACTACACACTATTTTGTTCATATCTCTGGAATTATTTTTCCGATTGACTTCAATTTTTTTTTTTTTTCTTTTAGGTGTTAACAAGAAAGAAAAAAAAAAAAGACAAAACTAAACTCTTGAATTTAGTTCAATTAGTCCTGAATTTGTTCAATTATTTATCTGAAAAAATCCAGTTTTGAACTGAGCATGTGCAGAAGGCAGCATGTGGGTTTGGAGAATGAGACAATACTTTGCACAGTTCAGTGATATTTGTTTGAATGTTACAAATACATGGAATGAACATTAGTTTTCCACCACTGTATGACATGAACACTCAACATTTCAACACATCCAGATAATGATGACACTCTAGGTTTATTAAATTTTTTCCATCAGTGGGTAGATGTTCAAGAGTGGGACCTGTCAACAGACTTCCAAATGTTTACACGTACACACTAAAAATAAACTGCAGTCTTATTCATCGATACTTCAGAGGCATGTGGTGGCTCATAGTGAAGTGACAATTTATTTATATATTTATGGTTTTATCTTGTATTTATGTAGTCATGAATTGGGTTTAAACTTATTTTTTATTGGGTTTTTACCTTCAGACTTCTTTTAACCTTAGGCTTACTCTAGAAGTGTATTTTTCACCTTTTATTCCTTTAGTTTAGCTACTATATATATATATATATACATTTTTTTATTATTTTTTTTAACTTTTTTATATGATCTACAAATTAGATGACACATTTCTTGCACTTGTTAAATTGATAATAAACTAGTGCTGTCAAATTTTAAAACTTAGATTAATCACAGGGTTGCTGTGGATTAATTGTGATTAATCATGATTAACTATATTTTTTAATCTATATTAATCATGTTTCGTTTTGCATGAGCTACCAGATTAAAGAAAGACAGTAATATATGTTTAAGTATGACTGTATGGGTTGTGACTATGGAATGGGGGTAGGCAAAAATAAGCAACTCTGCTTCAGCCTACTCCTTTTGAGATGTCATTATAAAATCACTATAACTTGTACTGTTACAAGATATGTAATCTGCTCAAATAAACTCAAACAAACAAACAAACAAATATTGCATGTTTATCAGAAGCCAGAGGATACATTAGGTGAAGTGTTAACAGCATCCTCGACTAACGTCTGCTTCATGTTAAAGGGATAGTTCACTATTTTTCACATGAATTTGTATAGTATCAGCGTCTTTACTCTGGTGTACCCACAGTGACTTACACCTGACAGTGTCTTGTCAGTCAAGTTCCTATCAATACATGTGAATATTTGGTGTAAAATAGTTATTCATCTTTTCATGGTCATCAGATTTGACTCATTTGGACATTCAGAGGCTCAGTAGTTACCATGGAAACACATCATCTTCTACAACACTATTAAAACTCATGGTGTAGGATCAGTGTCAGTGGAGAGAAACACAAATTTTTCTGTTCAGTTAGCAGTGGGTTTTTTTTTTTTTTACTGAAAAAGTCACATTTTCTTACTTTTTTTTCCACACAATAATTAAACATTCATTTGAGCTTTCAATTATAATCAGTAAATTAAATATAGGAAAATATCATATTAGAATAAGTGGTGATAAATTACTTAAGAAAAGCTAAACATAGAAAAAAATATAATTTAATTAAGAACTGCCACAAAATTAACATGGGGTCTTTAGAGGTTAAAATGTACATTAATACAATTTATAAGAATAGTCATGCCTCTGTTTTAGTCTCATCCCGTCATCTGAACCGATTTATCCTCACTAGGGTCACTGGGGGCCTAATCCAGCTCCAATGGGTGAAGGCGGGGTACACCCTGTATGAGTCTCCAGTTCATCTCAGGGCTGAACATATATAGACAAACAATCACTCTCACATTCACACCTATGGATAATTTAGATTAACCAATTAACCTATCAGTGCATGTGTTTGGATGGTGGGAGGAAACTGGAGTACCTGGAGAAAACCCACACAGACACAAGGAGAACATGCAAACTCCACACAGAAAGGTCTGGTGTGGGAATTGAACCAGGGTCCTTCTTGCTGCACCATTGTGCCACCAAAACAATATGTGTTTGAATGATTGAATGATTTATTTGCAGAACAAAACTGTCACAGAACAAAATCTGCCTACCGGTAGAAATAAAATAATTTCAGCCTGACCTGGACAGTGGGAAGAGACGAGACATTAGTGGAAGACGAGACTACTTTAGTGTGGTGTATTGCTGTTCAATTGCTCAACAACGAAGGTGTGGAGTGTTTTGTAGTGTTTGCTGAGACCCAATTGAAGTCTGCATCTGAAATAGGAGTGGACGTTTTGCCTCTAAGCAATTACACTCTAGCTTTCCCCTTATATTTGTTTCTTTTTTTTGCTCGTTGCTGGTTCTACATCCCTCTACTGTTACTCAGCTTTACCTCAGAAGACTTGTGCACTTTTCCTAAGCCTCCTACACAAATAAATATGGGGTGTTGGAGTGAAGGCCGTGCCTCTGTGGCAGCTTGTGCTTATTGACAGAACTGTCCTTCACAGCGTCCTGCTGTACACTAACACCTGGAGCTGTCACAGTGTGTGTGTGTGTGTGTGTATGTGCAGTCAAAACTAATTATAGATGTATATGACGTGAAAAAATAAATAAATGAAATAATAATAATAATAAAACACCAAACCCTGCAGCAGTGTTTTCTCACTCCTCATAACTTCCACTTGTTTCTCACATGGGGGTATGTGTATATATACCCCCATATATATATATATATATACTTAAATAAGTCATCATATATTGAATACAAAAATAAACTAGAAAAGCACCACCAAGGCAGATCCAGAAGACATCCTGAATTCTGGATCACTTTGAAATTTTACATTGCAGTAATTGGAGAATACATTTCAAACTGATCCAGAATCCAGGATCTCTTCCGGATCATCACCAAAATCTAATCATTTGTTCCTTGTGACACCCCCAACACGTCATGAAATTTTCATTAAGGTCCGTCCATAACTTTTTGAGTTATCTTGTTAAGTAACAGACAAACATAACCTGCAAAAATAATAATGATAATTAATACTGAAATATAAGATACAATAAATACATTCATATAATAGTTTTATAGTCAGTCATTTTGTTTAAGGTAACATTGTGAGAATATTTGTATTTTATGTTTTTCAAGATGAGTTTTATTTGAGTAATTAAGTAATTATTTGTTTATAAGAGCTTCATTTATTTATTAATGACCAATTCACTTATGTTTCTAATCTATGACAGAGGACAGTTTATATTTGCAGATAAAATGTACTTACAAAAATGTGTTGTTTTTAATATATTACAGTTAAAAAAATATATGTTGTTCATTTAGAAAGTTTTGAAAATATAAATCGACACCTTTGGCACAGGAACCATTTTTGACATGTTTTTTTTTTTTTTTTTTTCCCCATACAAAATGCAGAAATAATAATAAAGTATATTTCAGGTTCTACTCCGCTGTGAAAAGATTGAGAATCACTGCTTTAACTCATCGAACATCCACATTATTTCAGTGCTAAATAAAAAGTAAACCTGATTGATATCATGTTGTGGAAAGAGATTAAAACTGCATTGTTTTTTCTCTTTTAAAGTTTCCTGCTGGGGAAACAAATCACATCTAGTCCCAAAGGAAATAAGAAAATGTTCTCATAGAACACAAACTGAAGAGGAAAAACATGGATTAAATGAGTGATTTTTATTTCAGTGGCTGACATTTAAATAATGACACCTTCTAATACAAGTAGAATATTACCTTTAAGTGGACGCTCTACACAAAGTAGATTTAGTCACATATTGTATATTATATTAGATTATATTAGTATGATTTTAGTACATGTACTTGAGTATTTTAGATTTTTATTTTTATTCATTTATTTTTTTTTGCTCTAACATATCACTGTTTCTCAGGTAGCTTTGCCTGAGAGCTTTATTTTTATTTTTCTTTCTTTATTTATTTTCATTTTTAACCCCCAAAGAACAAAACAACTACCAACAACCACACATGTTTACTGTTCTAATAGGTTTAATCATTTTTAATTCACTAACCACTAATAAATATATGTAAATAATTCAGATAAAATGCAGGACATCAGCTTTTCAGCACAATTTTGGATGTTTAGAGACTCCATATTTAACAAGAAAAAAAACATGTATTTAACCAATAATGTAGTTTAACACATGTTAGTGGCTGTAGGTGTTTGTTTCATGTTCAGTTATTTATTTATAAAGTCACATCTACATAATAAATCAAAGAAAATACCAGATTTTCACTGAAAAATGACACGTTGCAGGAAACTATTATAGTAAATGGTGATAAATCACTTAAGAAAGGTTAAATTAGACATAAAGCCATTACACTAAGTTCAAAGTGTTAAAGAATAGCTTGTCATTTCTGATTTTTTAAATTCTTAATCATAGTAGTGTGTATCTGGTTCACGTCACAGATGTCTATGACTTGTTGAACACGGTACTTTTTCTGTGTTAACTACTGATATGTTTCAGTTCTGTAAAAGTTCATGTCAATAAAATCGAAACTTCGAGAAAGAAGTCTTGGAAATGAAAACAGTTGTGTATCAGAACTGTGTTTTGTCAAGATGTACCGACTCTATATTTGCATAAAGCCGTAGAAGTAGAATGAGTGCACTGTAAAACCAAATAAGTTAACAGAACTCAAAAAAATGTAAGTCAAGTCCTGAATGATCAGAATCCTTCCTGCACTGCTGTTGTTTTTAACTCCTCTGTTGTTGCCTGTTGGTGTAAGCTGTAATAACTCCCCTCTGACCACCCTGTCTCTACATGTTTGTTTTTTCACAGGTGTTCACCAGGTATGGGAAGTGTTACATGTTCAACGCTGCAGAGGAGGGGAAGATGCTCCGCACCACCATGAAGGGGGGGACAGGAAATGGTCTGGAGATCATGTTGGACATCCAGCAGGATGAATATCTACCAGTGTGGGGGGACACAGGTAGGACTCACACCAATTTTGCAGACCAGTTTCTTTCTTCTGTTTTCACGCTGCCTTCAAGTGTCACATCACTTCTTACACCCTGCAGCTCCATCTGTGTTGCCATGGTAATGCTGTGCAACATTTGTAGTAATATAGACAAGTTATACATCCACATAAACAGAATAACATCTGCTAAACTCAACCATACCAACACTACATAATCCAAACAGGCACATAGCTAAAACAAGCTAACAGTCCAACACCAGTAAATATATATGTACAGCGTGTCCCGACAAAAGTGACATCATTTTAGATGTCCTTATGAGAGAAATGATACTTAATAGAATTTATGTCAGACATAAAATGTGGCATTGGTAAATGGACTGAGCTTATATATAATGCATTTTATCCACCTTCACGGTGCCCAAAGTGCTTTGTAATGCCCTCACATTCACACATTCATGCACACACACACACACACACACACCAGTAGACAGATGCATGTGGACAGTCACAGCCAGGATCCATTGAACGGCCTACTGCAACAAATGATCCAATTAGCTGAGCTGGTGGGGTAGGATATTCACATGAAACTATGCATGTGACGTGTGAAGCAGAGAAAATCCAAAATGGACAGTTTTCACCCCCCTCCAATAAGAAATCATTCAAAAGAAAAGGAGAGTGGATGTTGTTTTTCATAATTTAAGAGTCTCCTGACAAACAGATGACACATATTTGTGTTATAAAAACATTAGAAAGTGCATTTTGCTTGATATGTCCCCTTTAAACCCACTGAATATTTCCTTTTGATAAAAATCCACATAAAAATTGCCACAGACAAACAGACAGACAGGTAGGTAGTTCGATAGATAGATAGATAGATAGATAGATAGATAGATAGATAGATAGATAGATAGATAGATAGATAGATAGATAGATAGATAGATAGATAGATAGATAGATAGATAGATAGATAGATAGATAGATAGATAGATAGATAGATAGATAGATAGATGAGGTACATAAACTCTGAACCATATCAGGTGTGGGTCAACAATGTGGAAGCAGATCTAGAGGCAGAGGACAACAGACAGACAGACAGACAGACAGACAGGCACAAACACTGGTAAATAACTAACAGGGGAAGATTATGAAGTGGGACAAACAAGGAGAAAGGAGAGGGTATGTATACACACTGGGAGAGGGAGGCAATGAGACACAGGTGCAGCACATTAGGGCAGGGGTAGGTAATGCAGTGAACAGGAATTAAAGACCACACAAAACCTTGGAAACAAATTTCACCTAAATTTTTCCCCCTATTTCTGATCATTGTGAAAGCACATTTTTGGCGACTGTGACCTTTGACATTCACCTACACTCACCAAAATTGTATGGGATCTGTTCTGAATCACCTTGAACCTTTCCTGAAAATTTCATGGAAATTGTTCCAGTAGTTTTTTTGTGTAAAGCTGTCAACAGACAAAACAGACTCAAAAAAACAATAGCTTTCTCCTCTTCAGGGGGGTTAGGGTCACAAAGTCAGTCAATAATAACTAGTAACAGTGGTTTCAGCAATAATAATAATAATAATAATAATAATAATAATAATGAATAATCACAATAATTTTCGATAAATGAACTAAAACAATAACAACAAACAAACATTTATACTAGATAAATAATAAGTGATCTCATCCTCCATCATGAGTTATTTCATTAAAATCAATGTGACAACAATAACACTAACATTGAGCAGATCCTGTAATTATTACTACACATCTATCTATAGTACCTCTATTACTAAAAGTCACCAAAGGAGACAAAGAACAGCACAAATATCATGACTCTTTTTTTTTTTTTTTTTTTTTTAATATGAATGAACCTTGTGCTATCAGCTGATCCATTGTATTTGTGTGACATTGTAATGATCCTCACTGGTAATAAAAAGCCCAGTTCAAAAGCTTAAAAGTTTTTGCATTGTAATCACATGGCTTTTATTTTAAGTGACCCAAGAAAGAAAATCAATTATTTATTATTTTTTTTTTCAAATGCCTTCTCCATCTACAAAATGTCCTCCTTTTATTTCAATAATAATATACGAACGTCTTCTCCAGCCTCAGTGATAATTTCACAAAGTGTTTTGCCTGTGGGGGTTTGAGGTGAACTCACACTGAGCCGACACTTCAGTGTAGTTAACAAATGACTCAAACCTCCTCTTTGTATGCAATCCTTACCTTCAGGCGAGAATAATGATCACTCTATCACTCATACACACACACACAGAAAAAAAAAAAAAAACCCACATAGAGCATCTTAGTTTTCATGGTAAATACAGCTCATTACCGCCTCATCTTTTCTCCATTTAGTTGTCTATCTATTTTTGTTCGTCCCCTTTTTGACATGTAAATGCATGAAAATTAAAAACTAATTTGCTACAAAGTTAATTGGAGACTTTGGAAATCAAATAAAGTATTAAAAACTTCATTTTCCCAACAGTGGACCATTCTGAGCCTTTGAGCCATCAGCGTTTTTTTTTTTTTTTTTTTTTTTTTTTTAACTCCACATTATTTAATATGGCTATAATTAAGACTGGAATGGTTCAGTGTCCTCGTCAAGAAACCGCTGTGGGGATAGAAGTTCTCATGTAATATTAAAGCTCCCGAAAAGTGAATTTAAGGTTTTAAGATATGCAAGTGACAATTATTGCTTTTTTTTTTTTAGTTATTTTATGATCTTTAACAGCCACATGTATCTTTCTTATAAGTTATTTCTGAATACTAGTTAGGAACATTTTTCAAATATGATTGGATTTAGATTTTGATTGGATCAGCCACAGTGATGAGAAAATAAAATCATTATTTCAGACATGATATAATTAATTATAGTTACCCCGGTCTTGGTTTTATGGCATGGAAAATAAAAATACAATATATAATAGGTAAATAGAGTACAATAAAAACTACCATAAGGGCCATTTTTATTGTATTCCTGTTGTTAATAGTCTAGTGTAAATTATATGTCCTTGGGAAAAAAAAAATGTTCATATGTTAGTGTAGAAATAGAAATGTTGGTAAATGATGAATGTAAATATTGGAACATTAGAAAAAGCAATGGTTTGAATGGAGGTCATGTTTCTAAATGTAAATTTGGAAAGCAGCAAATGTAAATGTAAGGTTTGTAGATGAATGTAAGAGCTACGTCTAAAATCTACTGGAAGGGTTGATTGTACATGACAACACTACCTGTATTAAATAAATAAATAAATAAAGAAAATATGGATTTATTATTTTTTTGTAAGTTTTTATGTAAGTTGACTCTAGATAATATTGGTCTGTATGCGGAACTAAAATGACTGTAGAATTATTGCACTTTGCAAATTCATCCCAAACTGGAACATTTGGCGGGCTCATATTTGGTCCCCGGGCCACATGTTTGAGACCCCTCCTCTATATGATCCCACCTTTGGATGCTCCTGTTTCAGATCTTGTTAGTGTTCAGATTGAGTGTTTTAAGACAACACACTGGCTGATGTGCTCTACAGTGAAGCTCATTGAAGATCTAGCTCACGTCTGAAGTGAATGGAAGGGCAGACGAGGGAGTTCCCCCGAACACGGCGCCAAGCAGCAGTCAGCCCGGCAGATGGACGTTATTTACTTGGGGCTGCAACTTAAAGACGATCCATCATCAAAAAGTCCTATCAATCCTGTCAGTGTTCTTTTACAGGATAGACTGCAGGTCCTGTGGCTGGTGTTTTTTATGTCTCCTTAAACAAGCTGCTGTCTGCTTTAGCACCATGTGGATCTTCAGTCCCTTTTCCCATCGAACAAACCTTTACTTTATAAACTCATGGGAACGAATGCTAGGACCCAAAAAAGGTACGCTTTGAAAATAGGGATTCATAAAATAGGTAGAAAATTCTTTTATTTTACCAGGAATCTTGGCATGTTTCCAATAAAATAACACTGGGGGAAAAAATCCAAACCTCTAAGTTTCTCTTAAAAAGTTCCTTGTACAGTAAGGATTTCAAATTCAACTCAAGGGGGGGGGCGTCAGAAGTAGGGTCTGGGTCAGATTGTTCCACAAAAAAAGGGTTTCTTTACCTTACTCACAGCTACACAGGAAGTTTCCCAGTGTAAAAAATATCTCTGAAAAATTATTTCAGAGTTATTGAGTTAAATTTCACCAGATAATGTTGAGAGTTGGTGAAAATAATTGGAATTATTTGGAATTATTTCACACTGTAAGAGTCATATATTCAGTGTTAGAGTAAACTGATTCTCTCAGATGTAAATTCAACACTGATTAAAGTAAGATACATTTCAGTGTTTAAAAAAAGACAATGAAAATCCCCACCTATTAACCTCCAGTGTTCAACTGATTGGAAGTTGGACTCATCATCATCATCATCATCATCATCATCATCATCATCATCATCATCCTCGCAGTGAAAATCTGTGGAAAATATTGTTTTTGTTTTTTTCATTCATGCCGAATCTGTGCAAGAATTAAGTTACATCGTTGTCGTCAATGCTGGGTGCATGTTTTCAAATAGTTAAAAATCAACACTCTTTGGAGTAATTTATTTATGAACATGTACTGTAGTGTTAAGTAGGTTTTTAACACCGGATAAGTTATTTCTTAGCTTTTAAGGCTTCAGTGTTGAATGTCAATAACACAATGAGCGTTACTTCTCACATAGTGTAAAACGTATTTGACACTAATTAGTGTAGTGTCAAATATTAAGTCTTACTAGTGTAAAGTTGACTCTTGAAATGTAACTCTAGGCCTAGTGTAAATTTCACACTGTAGATAGAGACCATATGTTCACTCAGGTAGTGTTATATTAACACTGGTGATTTTGCTGTGTACTAATAATTAACTGACTTTCTTTTAATGTCTTCATATACCTACTAATCATCTGTCTCTCCTCGTAGCTGCTTTGACGCCTGCTTCATTCTCTTTATTTGGTTTCTTGAATACATATTCTTGCCTCAATAGACGTTTTTAAGATTGGTGACCCAGTTCTTTCTGTCATCTCCATATTTTGTAAACTCCTCAACATGAGTAATGACATCAGATGGAGGTATGTTTTGACAGAGACATGACTGGAACTGGCTGATGGTGTAGATTTTCCATCCTCACTCTGGTGTCACTCTGGAATATGTTTCAACTAAATGACTAACTGACTTGACAATTGTTCACAACAAATGCTGTCACCAGGAGACACTGGTCTGCAAGTAAAATGCTTCCAGAATAAAACTAATGAAAGTTTAACACGTGTGTATTACTGATAAAGAAAAGTCAAGTCTTAAATGCTGGTTGACTCAATTTTCCAAGATACGTATTGGCTCAAAATGTGAAATTCTTAGAATTAACAGGAGGTTTTTAGGTTTTAGTCCAAAGGAATATTGGTTTCAGGTCTAATTCAAAATACTGTGTCACTTTACAGGTTCTTTCTCATGGATTATTTATAGATTAATCATATACATGTACATAAACCACCATATGTGTGTGTGTATATATATATATATATATATATATATGTGTGTGTGTGTAATTTATTTTCTGATTCATCTCATTAAAGTATATAAGATTTAGCACATTTAATGTCTGAAGCAGGTATTTTCTTAAAAAAAAAAGTAGAGCAGTGCTATTTATGTTTGCACATATGTCATGGGTTTCAAACTCATGGCACAGGGCTAATTGTGACCCACATGATGATATTTTGTGCCCCCCCTACTTGACATCATGGCTTAGTGTTAGTGCAGCCCACATATAGATCTGTTTTTGCTCAGTCTGACCACCCTTGTATTTTATGTAACTGATCACTGATGGGCTACATAGGGTGACCATTCATCCGGGTTTTGTTCGGACAGATGGCTCGAAAACCAGACTGTCCGGATGTCTGTCACCTTACAGACATCTGGACAGTCCAGTTTTAGAGCCATCTGTCCAGACGAAATCTGGATGAATGGTCACCCTAGAGCTAAATTATTACAGATTCTACCAGCATTTTTTAATCAACATTTGACCAGCTAGTTAACTGTGAAATATTTAAGAAAGTACAAACATTAGTCACTTAATATCGGCTTTACCCGATTCTGCCCAAGTCTACTTATTTTAGTGTTTCCACTTTGAAAAAGGACCCAGTCCTTGATTTCTATCTATCTATCTATCTATCTATCTATCTATTTATTTCTATCTACTCCACTGAGTTTCCAAGTGGTCCCAAGTGATACTATAACGTGACATGTCAACAGCGTAGACACTGATTGGTAGAGTTGTCTCTGTGTCAACATGCGACCTGCCCTTTAAAAAAAAAAACGATTTGGAGTTACAGTAAACAGAGTGTTAAGTTAAATTCAGTCTGCAACACAATGATGTCAGTCTGCAAAAAACTACACCATGGTTGGTTGTGGAGGTTGAGACATTTCTGTCTTTGGTGGGAGATGGGAAAAAAAAATAAAATCAGCGTAAGCTTGATGGAACCTCACGATTATGTTCAGGTACGATAGTATCTGTAATGGAAATGCTCCCAAGGAATAGTACATGGTCCCTGAGGTGACTTGAGTAGAGTCGATACCATGTAATTGAAACGTGGCTTTAGTTGAAACATATTCTGGAGTGACGGTAAGTGGACGTAAAATATCTGCCATCACCCAGTTCCTAGGATGTCTCTGTCAAAACATGCCGCTATCTGACCTCATTACTCTACTAGACATGCCGAGGAGTTTACAAAATACCAGGAGAAAATCAACCATCTGAAAAAATGTCTATTGACAAACCCAAAATTATTCCAGAAAGCAAACAAAGAAAATGAAGCAGCAGTCAATGCAACTATGAGGTGAGAGAGATGATTGATAGAACAGGAAAGTCAAACAAAGAGGGAACGACATGTTTCTAGTGTGAGTAATGTAAAGAAATCTACTTGATCTAATCTATTTAATGCGTTCAGCCTCATCCAGACTGTACCTCCAGGAACCCAGATGACTTTGACACTCCTACTGTAAGTGTTAAAAATCAACAAAATGTGTGACAAGACTCAGCTAAAAGGCAGTAGCGGCTGGTGATTAAAAATTTAGGGAGGGGACATTTAGGGAGGGCATGGTGGGTGTAAAGGTTCGGGAAAAACATCTGAAGGCAACATAACTTAGAAAACGTACACTTTTATTGTGCTGTCAACACAGAAATATTAGACAGATTTACTTCTGAATTTTTAAGAGCTGTTAATAAAACAGTTAAACGTTCATTATAAATGTTTTAAAGCTTCTTTTACACAAAACAACATCTTTAATGGTGCTACTTGTAGAGGAATTTAGCCCAAAAAAGTAGCTTCGGCTGCTCTCGTGTTTTTGCATTTATCTCCAATATGTTTTTACGTCTTTCACTCCTGAATTAACCCATAACATGTTTGTATCAGGGCTTTCGAATAGCAAAAAAAAGATGGGTCTAACTCTAACTCAGATGAGCTGAGTCAGACCCAGCAGAAGACCACCCTCTTCAGCTGAACAGACCTAATGGGCACATACTGACCCAATTCCCACCAATTATCCTCCCTCCATCCATCCACCTCCATGGTTGTCTCTGTTGCTTATCATATTGTCCAGCATCTAAAAAGAGGCTAGTGTTCACTCTCGGGGGCGACATCACCACACGGGGGACTTTTCTTCACTTCACCATAATGGACAAACATTAAAAAACATTTCATACAGTAGTTTGAAAAATGAACAGAATGGATATTTGAGTGGAGGGAGAAAACAGATGAGCTGTTGCCTGGATACCCAGCACTCCCCTCATGGTACTGCTGACCAAACTGCTCAGAGATGGAAATAATAAATGACTTGGATGTGACTGGTTGTTGTTTTCATCTGCACTGTGCAGGTCTTGAATATATATCATCGAGAAAAATCTTAAATATCTACATTCACAACCCCAGGGAGGCAGCTGAAGTGATTGGAACCCTGCATTAGTCATCATATGGACAGAACTTGTTTGTTTCCATCAGATTTGCATTGTATAGAAGCCAGCTGCATCAACCAAAGCTGGAATTTTCAGTTTTATAGATGCACAATTCATCTCCATAGCCATGAATTTCAGTTGTTGAGCCAAGAAAGACATACAACATTCATAACACACTTGATTTATTATTTATTTATCAGCATTCCTGTCAGAAGAATATGAACAGTAAGACTTAGAAAAGAAAATAACCGCTGTTGTGCATCTTTTACCACTGCAGAGACAAAGATGCTTTTTTTATTTGACTAACACTGCTTTACATTTTATTACATTTTATTATCTGCTGCTGAGTTACTTATAAATGTTGTTTAAACAGTGGAAATCAACTCACAAAGCTTATTTTCAAACCTTTTTTTGTGTGTATAAAGCTTTAATTTGTCACATTCATATAACAGTAAATACCTGTTGGTCCATTAAAACTATCAATACAAATGGAATAAATGAGATTAATTGCAGTTTGTGCTCATCAAATATAACCCATTTAGATGTTCAGCGGCTCTGTAGTGAATTTGAAAACACCATCATCTTCTACAT
This sequence comes from Siphamia tubifer, assembly GCA_020466265.1. Taxonomy (NCBI): domain Eukaryota; kingdom Metazoa; phylum Chordata; class Actinopteri; order Kurtiformes; family Apogonidae; genus Siphamia; species Siphamia tubifer. Next base: position 25,924,697 of record CM035790.1, on the reverse strand, counting down.
CAGGGGTCTCAAACATCTTTTCTTTTGGACACAAAATTGCAGGCAAGGTCGATATTTTTTCATTTTATTAACTTTTAGAGAGTCTATTTTACATAGATACTTCTCATCATGTTTCAGAAATTCTTTGGTATTCATGTAATTATTATTTTTTTTAAATAATACTTAGAATAATACCAAACGATACAGATGATAGTAAAGGGTCATCAAATGCTAATGCTAATCGCTAATCGCTAATGCTAATCACTAATGATACAAACACAAAGAGTTAATACATCTCATTTGAACCAAGTCACAAATTATGTTGGTAAGATTGGTAAATGTATGAGTTTTAATAGAGTCAGTAAAAAAAATAATCTGTTTTATGTATTATAATAGTCCCTGTGAGGTGGCAAAAGCAAAAAAAAAAAAAATAATGATTGTGATTTTTATAGTGTGACCAACAAAGGGCTAAAAACATTTAGGAAAAAAAAATATTGAATAAGGTTCTCATAATCTATGCATCAAAGGGTTAACCTGATCTTGAATGAACATCTAAGGATGTTTAAAATCAAGGTCTCATCTCATTATCTGAACCTGCTTTATCCTCACTAGGGTCACAGGGGTCACTGGGGGCCTAATCCAGCTACAATGGGTGAAGGCGGGGTACACCCTGTATGAGTCTCCATTTCGTCTCAGGGCTGAACATATATAGACAAACAATCACTCAAACATTCACACCTATGGACAATTTAGATTAACTAATTAACCTATCAGTGCATGTGTTTGGATGGTGGGAGGAAACTGGAGTACCTGGAGAAAACCCACACAGACACGAGGAGAACAAACTCCACACAGAAAGGTCTGGTGTGGGAATAGAACCATGGTCCTTCTTGCTGTGAGGCACGAGTGTTAACTACTGCACCACCGTGCCACCCTTAAAATCAACGTACTCAATAAATATAAAATATTAGAATAAAGTATGCAAACTATCAGTGTGAATCTAATTTTTTTTCTGAAGATATTTGTTTATTATTATATTATTTTTTTAAAAAACTGCCAGTTTGTTATTTTGCTTTATGTAACTTTCTTTCTTATAAATAGGGTACATGCCAACAGTACCCTATGTATATGCCTAAAAAAAACTGTTGCTTCAGCCTACCTGAAGATCTGAAATGTATGTATATATCCTGTTTTATTAAATGGACGAATACATGACTTACTTAAAGTAAATTGAATCTAAGAAAAGTAAAGATTCTCACAGAAAAAAAAATAAAATACAGGGAACAATATCATAATAATAAATGGTGATAAATCATTTAAAAAAAGGTTAAATAGAGTGAACAATTCATTTGAGAACAGCCACTAAAGTAACACTGGGTGAATTAATGATGCGTGAATTGTACATCAGTAAGAACCTGATTTTCTACATGATCTGTACTGATGAAGACACAGCAGGATTGGAAAAAATACTTTAGAGATGATAAAAACTGTATCAGAAAAAAAAAAAAAAAAACATTTTTGAGTTGCCCTTTTTAAGCTTCTCCAGCTCATTTCTCATTTCAGCAACGCTTATTCATCAAAATTAATTAAACTGCTGTAACCCGACACACAGTTTTTTTTTTTTGTTTTTTTTTTTGCATGTTTCAGTTTAATTAGTTGAATTTCCGCCGAGCGCTGACCTCATTTGGGAAGTCGCCTCGGTTTTCAGTCGCACAGCTCACGCCGATATCGCTCTCGTCAAGCAGCCGCCATCAAAGACGTCTGTTTACTCGCTCAGCGGCCGAGCTACAAAATGTTTGCACTATTGAGAACATTCCCTTCAAATGCATCTGTGAAGCTGCCGTGGCGTTCAGTTTTCCGTTGAAATCAGACATGAACATTGCTTTTTAATTCCAAACTTTTATATTACATCAAATCAGAGTTATATGACAGAAGTTCCCTCTTTATTCTCTGCCTTTTATGTCTTATTTGATCATTTTGTTTTGTTTTCATAGTTCTTTATTTCCTTGTCCTTCATCCTCCCACTTTTTTTTTTTCTACACAAGATGCTTTATTTCATCTATAACTCCGGTTCTTTGCCACAAACACTGGTGGGATTTACAAAGTCACCAGCGTCAGTGCTCTCTGTCTGTATCCGTTTTCTGTTTTCTACCCATTTTCTGAGATCTTAGCTCTTGTTTTATGTGGCAAAAAGCTGAGCAAAGCCAGACAGGAAGTGAAGTCGTGTGCTGAAAATCTACCTCGGCTTTCTTTGTGTCTCATGTTATTAAATCAAAGCGATGCTGTGAAGTGCTCTTAGAAGCACAAAAAAAAAGGAGTAGAAGGATATTTGTTCAGCATCAGGTTAAAAATAAGTGCTAAGTAGAAGCTGAAAAGGTGCTTTTTATCATTTCTCATTTGAGTTCTTCATGTATTTGTGCATTTGTGTAGCTTTACTTTACTCTTACTTTTGACTTTTTGTCATTAAAATGCTGTAAGAAACATATACCAAGAAGAAATAAAAGAAAAGCATCAGTCAGTAGTCAGAAGTCATGGAACTAGTGCTTTGGGAATATTTTTATATTTATAACTTGTAGGATTGTTACACATTAAAGTTTTTTAAAAATCCCAATACAATCACAGATAAAAGTACATTAATGCAAGAAAAAAAAGCTAAAATATATACGATTATACAAAAGAAATACATGATACAAATGTAGTGGTATTTATTCATCCCATATAGGAGTGGGAAGAAGTAAACTTTAGTTCATCACAGTTATTTATTACAATACAACACAAACTATATACAACATCAGTAGTGGATTAATACTAGTACTACTATTAATACTACTACTATTAATACTATTACTATTACTACTACTATTAATATTACTCCTACTAATACACTACTACTATAACTACAGTACTACAAATACAACTATTAGTACGATGATGATTACTAGTACTACTACTACTACTAGAACTATGACAATGACTACAACTGCTACTGTTACAGTACAGTACAACTACTCCTACTCCTACAAGTATAGTACTCCTACTGTACCAATACAACTATTAGTACGATGATGATTACTACTATTGCTAGTACTGTGACAACTACTGCTAGTACTACAACTACTACTACTATTATGATGACTACTACTGCTATTACTACTGCTAATGCAACTATTACTACTACCATTACTACTAAGATTACTAATATTACTCCTGAGGTATCTACTACTTGTACTACTACCAAGACGAATACTACTACTACAACTACAGCACTATTACTAATACAACAACTACTATAACAATGACTACTACTGCTACAACAGCTAGTACAATTACTACCACTACTATAATAACTACTACTACTACTACTACTGTTACTACTAATACTAGTACTACTACATCAACAGCAACTACTACTACTATTACTACTACTTGTTCTTCCATTTGAATCATCACCATCATCGTCATCGTCATCGTCATCGTCATCGTCATCGTCATCGCCATCGTCATCGTCATCGTCATCGTCATCGTCATCGTCATCGTCATCATCATCATCATCATCATCATCATCATCATCATCATCATCATCATCATCATCATCATCATCATCATCATCATCATCATCATCATCATCATCATCATCATCATCATCATCATCATCATCATCATCATCATCATCTACCAGTGTCTTCACTCTCTGTCTCCCAGTTGTCCAACCTCAGCTGTCCCTCTCATATTCTCCTTCCTAATCCTCTCCGTCTTTGTCACTCCCAAAAAAATATCAACATCTTCTTCACACAGTAGCAAACTAAAAAAAAAAATTAATATCCTGATCAAACAAGACAAATATTAACAACACTGTGAAAGTTTTTTTTTTTTATTTCTCCATTGAAATCCAAGCAATAATACATCTGTGCACTGAATCTCTAACACCATACAAAATGTATTAACCACTGAAGTATGTGAAATTAGGTTTCACAATCATTAAAAAATAATAAGTACCCTTTGTTTGGACGTCATACTTACTGTAGAATTTAACCTAGCGACTAACATATGAACCAATTTCAGTGCAATATGGCACAATAGGTCATTCATCTTTCTGTTACATAAATTAAATAATCACCACATTACATCCATTTTGCCCCAGTTCATGCACATAAAGCAGTAATGTTCCAATTTACACAGTCTAATTATGAGCAGAAATGAAAATTTTATTTAAATAACATTGTTTAAATAACCAACAAAGAAATCTCTTCCAAAAATAAATAGTATCAAATTTTTTATACGTCAAGTTTATTATTGAGACATGACTTCTGGCCCAGTAAGAATATCTATATATATATATATATATATATATATATATATATATATATATATATATATATATATATATATATATATATATATATATATATATATATGAAAAACACTGATCTAACGGCACTATTTTATAGTATACACTTCACAGTTTTGTCACGTTTCCAGCCATTTTCAGTGCTCTAAACTTCCTTCACACAGACTTAAACGCTGAGATTGTTGCTAATTTTACATAAAAATACATCTTGTGTAGGTTTAAAGATATGCAAAACAGGCTCTAAACGCCAATATCTATCTTTAAGTTGGAGTGTAGAGCAGCAACGAATCGAAAGAATATTAAATGGCAAGTATGAAAAATGCATTTATTAGAAAACGGAGTGTATCAAAGCAAAACAGATACACATCCAAACCTGTCGTCTGCATACAGAATTTGTTCACTCTTTCACAGAATTCATCTTCACGTTTTCACACGTCACACCTTCACAGGCGAGGAATGAGATGTCTGGCAAGAAATGTGGCCGACAGCAGGGGAAATATGAGGTGTAGGAAAAACAGAGGCCATGCGGTGCAAATAGCAAACATATTTGTAAGTGTACTGCACACAACACATACAGCAAATGTGCTCATGCAAACAAGGCTGTTTTTTTTTTTTTACATATTAAACGCATGCATTTATGTATTTATGCATTTATGCATACGTGCACAGATCAATCTTCTCGTTATCCTGGTCCACCTTGTCTTTTCTATTACATCTTATCGTCTTACTAAAATGCAGCTTAGGCGAATGGTGAAATCAGAACGCTGCCTGAATTAACCCTTTATAGGCAATTCGTAAAAATACACAGAAGTTCAAAATATCAACTTTAGTGTGTGATTGGTGAAAGTCAGAAAAAATATTACAAAAAACCCCTGGAAAAATCCTAAAAAAACACATGTATGGTGAAAGGAACATGTATTTTAGAACATCACTTTTAGAACATTAGAACACCTTGTCCTATCTTATTTTACCTTATCTTAAATAATCTGTTAACTCCAGAATTCAGATAATGATTAGTGTATTAGTGTGCATGTAAATGGACTGGTGAAATTCATAAAAAACCACTAAGCCTCATTAACCGGTCATTAGTCAATTTTTTTCTCTTTGTAAATGTAAATATTTTCATTTAGTTTCACTAAAAGAAAGTCTAATTTCACCAAAAAAATTAAAAACTGGAACAAAGTACAATTTTGATAATATTCCACCTATTACTAAATGTTTTGCTTATTTGTAAACTACAATATCCACATGTAAATGATAAACTAAAGCTTAATAATGTCATTTTTTTTCCCCTGTACAGTATGTTCATGCTAATCATAATTTATTTATTTTTTGCTCTAAAACATGGACAACAGTTTAAGGTTGATTATTATTTGTATATGTTTTTATTTTAGTTGTTCAGCCCATTTCTGATCAAACTTAATTGCATGTGGCCCCTGAACTAAAATGAGTTTGACACCCTTGTTTTAGACACAGTTATTTGGACATTTCCAAGTGTAAAATGGTCCTGCTTGTTGTGTAGTGTGAGAGTTATATTTCCCTTTCCATCTGAAAACAATTTATCTTATTCTGCATGACCTTTAATTTTACCAGATATATGTGTACATGATTGTAAAAAAAAAAAAAAAAAAAGGTTCACAGAAGCAGACCAGGCGTGTAGGAAATGGTAAAATCTATGAACTGAGAAAAATACAATCGTGTCTGTAAGTTACATGATCCAAATGTGAAATTGCAGAGAAAAGGGTCAGATTGCTTGGGTTTTTTTTTTCTTTCTTCTTACTTTTGCATCTAACATGTTTTTTCATGAAGGTTTAGTCAACATCTGAGAGCTGAACATTTATGGTCAGTGTTAGAACGTGTTCCTTTTCATGTTTGTAAAACTCCACTGTGTGACCACGTAGTATAGTGTATAAGAAGGAGTGAGTAATCATCCAAGTGACTGTTGACCCACTACTGTGACACATAATCAGTGTTATATCATATGGAGACTGTCATGTATGGGTGTGATTTATCAAAAGAACAGTGCCCCCACCCCCACACACACACACACACACAGAAAAAGGTTCGCATGGAAAATAGATCACATCTAGTCTCAGAGTCTGAGAATGGAAAACAAGGAATGAACCTATTTCCGATTTCAAAACGGGTCCTTTTCTGCAGTTCATTTGCTCATGGATGGGAATTGGGGAAAATAAAAACAGGGGCAGTTTTTCATCACTGATTTAGCTGTGCCCCGCGGGACCAGGATCCCATCTCAGCCCTCACTATCACTGTTCCATGGGGTTTCTGGGAGACCCTCTGACTCACACGTGCCTTAGACGTTGGTCCATGTTTCAAGACTGGTAGGGTAGGTTCCTGACATCACTGTGATACATGGGCCGGTCCCCAACCTGGCGGCACAACACGGTTGGGGGACAATGAGAACAGTCCAACCCGGTACAGTTGCACCAGGGGCAGGGGGCCCCATCCCTCCAGAGGCCTCACGGCCGGGGGAGAGAAGGCGTAGCGAGCACTAAGTCCATGGCCCCGGGAAGTGGCGAAGTCTGGTTGGAGGGCGCTGTAAAGACAACTTCCCCCCTGACCCTTCCTGGCCAACCCAGAGCCAGTCACAGTGCACCACTGCAGAGGAAATGCACCCTGAGGAGGCACAAGGTCCTGTGAGGGGATCCTCCCAGCACCAAGAGGCTGACCCTGACCCACCAAGGTTGAATCCCCTGGGCAGACTGCGTGGACCCCACCTGTTTACCTCTCAACTGTTTCTTGCACCATTGAACTCTGTCTTCAAAGTTCTTTTCAACTTTCCCTTCACGTTGTTGACTATCAGTCTAGTGTCGGTGTTTAGCCTTAGATGGAGTTTACCACCTGCTGCTGCATTCACAAACAACCTGCCTCTGAGAAGACTGGAGCCTAGTGCGACGGGGCGGTTGTTTCGTCATCTCGTCTAGTGTGTTGGATTGTTGATACTGAATGTTTTATGTGTAAGGGTTCATGGGTGTTTGTGTTCATGTTTATTTAGGTGAATGTATCTGTTTTACATTTGTTGGCCTTTTTATATTTATTTTTAACATTTATGTTTATTTTTATACGAATAATCCAAGTAATGAAAAACCTTTACCTCAATTTTTCGTCTCTGAACGCGAAACAAAATTCTATTTACGAAAGGAAACTGAAACCTCCGAGACATAAATACAGTACTGTATGTACAGGTGTGTACCGGAAACACACAGGGTGATGGCAGTGCCCTGTGTGTTACTGACTGCTGTGGCTCTGGGTAACACAGACACTTGAATGCTAATTTCTCCAACTCGATCAGTGCTTTTAGTATCAAAAGTTCAGCCAAACAGTACTAGAAGAGTATATGACCGGCAGACTGTAATCAGCTTAAGGAAAATTGTTAAAAACTTGGATTCTGCAAGCCCAGAGATGAGGAGCGTTCTACAAAACCTTGGTCTGCTACATCAGTCAGATCCAGCGTCCTACAGAGCAGCTGAGCCTCCGGATACATCGGAAGTGGTGCGAGAGGAAGTAGAAGTGCGGCTGTTGTGGTGGATTGACAGCTAAGCTAAGAGCTAACCTGTTTCGAACGCCGCTTCCATCAGTCCTGCTAAAATCTAAATCTTCATTTTCTTTTAACACATATTTTATACAAAATCAGTAATTTTTTATAATTATTAAAGGGTTTGAAGGGTAGTATTGGGGGCCTTGGAATGAATCAGGCCTTTTACATGTAAAATGCAACTCTATTTATGAAAAAATTCATGGTATGAAAACACTTCTGGAACAAGTTAATTTCATAAGTAGAGGTACCACTGTATATATTAATTCAAGATTTTTATGAGAAAAAACTATTGAGATATATATATATATATATATATATATATATATATATATATATATATATATATATATATATATATATATATATATATATATATATATATATATACTCATTTATTTATTTATACTGGTATGTTGTGGTAAGATGCATTGTAAAAAAAAAAAGAGAAAAATACACTTTGTAAGATTTAGATTTTTGCAGTGTGTGGCAGAAGCCAATGGCTAAAAAAACATTTAGGTAGAATGAGCGTTTTATGTACAGAGTGAGTGGGTTGTTGCTTCAGTTTTCTTTCTTCAGACTTAATCTTTGTTTATATTTCATAGAAAGAGGCATCCAGTATTAAAGTTTGAGCCTGAAACAAAGAGTCCACAATAGACAGTAGTTAGAACAAGTGTTTGTGTGTTGTAATCAGAAACTTCACCACTACTTGGACTAAATATCACACACTTAATCTTTAATCAAATTCCACAAAGATACAGTTAATCCTCTGTGTTATTGGTTTTCTCTTCTTTATTAGTTTTCAGTGTTGGTCTGTATCAACAATACATTAAATGCCAGACAGGAGCATTCTGAGCATGCATAGTGGGCTTATTTTCCTGGCAATGAAATGAAAACTGCAGAGGCTGAGGCTGTTTCCTGCCAAGAGAAGTTGTAAACTTGTAGTTCTATCCCTAACCAAATATGAAGACACTAGTTTACTGGGTTTTTCTTAAGTTTTCAGAGGTGCTTGATGATGTCTGTATTGCAGCTTGTCAAACATACACTGTGTTAGTAGTTCCCAACCTTTTTGGCTCATGACCCAATTTTAATATCACAAATTTCCGGTGACCCCATGTATTTTTGTTAAAATGAATTTGTTTCTGATCATGTGATAATTTGCTCTACTATCTTGCAAGTAAATGTTAATTTTAGGTGATATTTAGTCTATATAATGTACATTATCATGAACAGATGTGCCCCATTACTTTTCTTCATATTGTTGTGAATTCAAGGTCCTGAAAATATCCAATTTTATGTGTTTTTTTTTTTGTCATTATCATCATATATTTGCACAAAAATATGGAAAACCCACAAGAAATTATAAACAGCAACTGGAAAGCTACCAAAATGGTACATTTAAGCTTTAAATAGTCTATATTATTGTTATAAAATGCAGCCATGGCCATGTTGACAGATGAGACCTCCCCCCCACAAAGAAAGGGAAAAAAATAAATGAATATAAATTACCCACTTGACAAATGAACAGCCTTACAAACAGAATTATCCCTGATGCTCGTCATCATTTCTTGATAAGGAAATGAGGAGTCCTTTGTTTCTAAAGCGTCGTCTTCCAAGAGACACACTCCTTCACCGTCTCGTCAGTGTCACACACAGATATAATGTCCAAATACAGAGATCTCATTTTCACTCTCAGTGGGCGATCAGTGTCTAGTGCTGTGTATTTTCTGTCACTCCGTTTGAATGAATATCCTGTCATATATAATAATACAACAGTTTATGTTCAGTGTCACTCTGTATTCTCTATTACGACTCCCTGGCCTGTCCGTCTAAATCATTCTGGACCGTTGCTGTATGCAGTCATAAGTGGTGAAGTCAGTCTGAAGCGTGAAAATATGTCAATTTCCCCAGTGGCCTGATAAACTCCCAGTGTCATTTTCTTCACTTGAACTTCTATAAAACTCTGTGTGTCTTTTATGACTTCCCAGAAACAATTTCAGTTTCTTTTTTTTTTTTTATCATTTACAGGGCAAGTTTCCCAATGGGATGGTAAAATATGCTGAATATTTAATAATACTAATAATGGATTGGGTTTATATAGCACTTTTTTGGCCACTCAAAGCACTTCACATTAGTGACCCATTATTCATTCACTCTCACATGCTCCCTCTGGTGGTGGTAAACTACATACATAGCCACAGTTGCCCGAGGTCAGACTGACAGAAGCAGAAAGTATCTGTTTCAGAAAATAAATCTGAAAACAAATGCAATAAGTCTTGGCTAGCTCATGTTTTTAATATATATATATATATATATATATATATATATATATATATATATATATATATATATATATATATATATATATATATATATATATATATATATATATATATATATATATATATATATATATGTTGATGTGTTATTCCACATATATGGTGGTTTATGTACATTCAATTCAATTTTATTATTTAATAAAATGTAATAAAAAATCCATGTATACAATGGATTATAAAAATAAACCATGAGAAAGAACCTGTAACATGAATGGATCATAATGTGCAGACAGTGTTTTGAAGTAGATCTGGTAGATCTGAGACCAATATTCCTTATAAAACCCATTCTCCTGTTCATTTTAAGAATTTCATATTTTGATCCCAGACTGATCTTGGAAACTTGAGCCAACCAGCATTTAAGGCTGGTTGGCTCAAGTTTGTTGTGTTATGCTGCATGTTTAAAATATAGATTTAATATTTTTTCTCAAAAACATTAGAGAAAGACAAATGTTTTTTATAATTTCCTTGAATAATACATGAAATGTATAAATACATGAAAAAATGAAATGGGCTTTCTTTATCAGTAACTCACATGTCGTAAAAATGTCATTAGTTTTATACCGGAAGCATTTTATTTGTAGATCAGTGTTAAGACTTACTTTGTGGCAGTTTTCCTCTTTATTATATTTTTATCTTTATTTATATATTCCTAAGTGATTTGTCATTATTAATTGTTAGTTAATTTTTTTTCATTGTAAATCATATCTTTTCATGGTTAAAAAAAAAAATCAAATAATTTAACTGTGGCCTAATTTTTCGGAAATGTAATCAGATCTATTCTCGGTCACTGACAATCTATAAACTCAATTTGGTATAAATTTAACCTATAGTTTTGCTACTAGTGTAAACAAACAAACCAAACCAAAAACAATGCCCCTTGCCTTGTCGGTTTTGTAATATATATATATATATATATATATATATATATATATATATAAATGTGTGTGTGTGTGTGTGTGTGTGTGTGTTGAATATTAATTCAATTGTTAATTCAAGTATTTGTTGTGTTATGCTGCATTTTCAAAATCTAGATTTAATAAATTTTTTCAAAAACATTACAGACAGACAAAAAAAAATTATAATTTCCTTGAATAATAAAGAAATAAATGAATGAAACAGGCGTCCAAGTTAATTTCCAGGGCTGTCACTGTGGACCGGTTTATAATTATAGGTCAAACTTGAAAAATAAAAGGCCTTTTACAAAATGTCTTGTGGATCTTAACAGATCCAGAAGACACATCGGCAGCACCAGTAACAACCACCACAGGCAAAAAAACCAAACGCAACTTTTCTCCTGTATCCATTTGTCCTAAATATTACACCCCCCCATGTTGTTCACAGTACAAATCACAGCCCATGACGTTTTCAGAACAGTTATTTGAAGGTGGGTTTTCACATCATTATTATAGCTGGCTGTTCATTCTGAATGTCAGCTGTATTGATAAAAGCAAAAGGCTTTTCAGCACCGCACATTATCGGCCCAGATGAGATGCCACTTTTGTGCCTGGAGTCACGTTTCTCTCTGCTCTCACACGCTCCAGCGATATTACTCAGTATTCAAAATAAATGTCTCAGATCAAGCCCAATGTGTGTACAGCCACAACCTAATGCTCCAACACAACACAGCTGAGTAAATAGATCTATTGTGTGTTTTGCAACAGGGAAGGGTCAGATAAAACATTGTTGGTAATTCTAGTTCAGTTACTAAGAGTTCCCAATGTTTAGCACATTTATTCAGTTACATCTGATTATATACTTTATTAACACATAAAAGACACAGTGTTACTTTTAGGTCAATTCCCAAATAGAATGTTCACTATATCTAAACATTAAGTGATTTACCACCATTTATTTATTTACTTTTTTTTTACTTTACCAGTGTAAGTCACACATTTTCCTATCTACCTAATTCACTGATTGATTTGATTTGATTTGATGTGTTTATTTCGAGCAATTTACACAATATAAACATACTTAAGAAAAGAAATAATCATATTTACACCCAAAAAGACACCCCCATTCTCATCAATAAAAAAAGGAAAAAAAAAAAAATGTAAGTAAAAAAAAAAAAAAAGTAAAATAAATGAAAGCATGACATGTTTTTATTGTACATGTTCTCAGACCAGGTCATCGTTTCTCATTTCATCCACCTGTTTAAATAAAGGTTAAATAAATCAATAAAACTATAAAAGTGCAGACTCCTCCAAGGCAGACCATCCTCCCTCTCATTCACCACTGTACCTTAGCCATAAACCAAATAAATAAACTAATTCAGAATCAACTTATTCAACATTGTCTAAACCATGGTGCCAAAATGTGAATAGAATACAGAAAGAAAAACAAATCAAACCAAAAAAAAAACCATACGTTCACACATTCAACAGCTAAACTCACATCATAACCAGGGCTGTAGTGGTCAAATTAGAGGTGGGTAAACTATGATTTTTTTTTTTATCAGACAGACTGTGACGTGGCGCGACACGACCCGACGTGTGTTTTGTGTTCACTATGTTTTCGGCTGCCTTGTGGCTCTTTGATGATCTGTGTTTGAAAATTTTACTTCTCAAGCATGACAACTGATACTGGTGATGACCGTTGTGACTGTATGTGACTTTAGTTGCGGCCCATTCATTTGAGAGACACATTCCTGTTTCTTTAACCTCCTGGGACCCAGTAGGAAAACATTGTTTTTGCCATTTTATATGAAATAATTGCCTTAATTGGAAATAGCATGATGCAACAGTTTTTTCAGATACATTTTAAAAAATTTTTTTAACATAATGTCCTTTTCAGTGGACATTTTTTATTTATTATTTTTAAATAAAAGTGTGAAATTCTTGTCCACTACAGAGGACAAAAATGTATTGCTGGGACTCAGGAGGTTAAACACTCCAAGGCCTTTCACTTTTTTGCAGATTTTGCATCCAAGATATTCATTATTGACAATAAGCCAAGGGTTATCTTTTTTAAACTGTATGTGTTGTTTTTCTGTCCAGATACTGGGATGGCATCTGCTCTCTCTTTCTCCTCTCACTGTGTCTTCAGTCTCAGATTCTGCATCTCCCTCTACTTCAGACTCTCCATCTGTCCTGTCCCTGTTTCTTCTCTTACTCCTCTCGCACTACCTGTTTCTTCATCTCCTATTTCATCTTTCTCTGTTTCCTTATTGTCTGTTGGTCCTCTTTCATTTCCTCCTCTTTCCTCTTCTATCTCTTTCTGATCTCCTGGTGTTTCTCCTCTCCCTGTGATCTCTGCCTCATTGCCTGTACCATCACTGCCTGAAAAAGGTAGAATTTAAGTGTTGTGGGGCTGAGAACACCAGTTAAGCAGTCTGCCAATTACACTGACAACATAAGTTAAAGGATCACTCATGTAGGCTATAACTACCTATGTCAGCATAAATAACCTATGCAGCATGTTTTTTGTTATTAGGTTTTATATTTAGAAAATATAAGATTGCTATTTTTGTTTTACACGTGCCAATTCAATGGCTGTTTTTTTTTTTTAAATCATATATAAGCCATCATATAAATCGTATTTTTGCGGTATTTAGAATGACAATTGACCTTTATTTGATTTGCTATTCTCATTTCACCTTGAAGCACGAGAACGTCTCGTGCTGTACAGTACAAGTATTGTTGTAAAATTATACTTGCGGCATTGCTAGCTTTCGTGATAGAATGACTCGCGGTGCGTGACGCGTGCAATACAAGGATAGCATGACTACGCATTAGCTTAGCTGAAAGCTCGTTCTGTCATTGCCATAGTTAAACTTCATAAAGCATATTTAACGACTCATGTAAATTGATCTCTGTCAGTCTTACTTTGTACTTGAGGCCTTTTGCTTGCATCTGCGGAAGTGGAAGCACTGGATGGTCTCTTCAAATATCTCCTAATATCCATGATGATTAACTTTGAACAGGTAGGCAGGCAGGCAGGCAACTACACAACGTGTATGTGTTTACATATTCCCTGGATCCTGATTGGTGTCGCCACCGCAGGCGAAAGGCACTGTTTGGAAGGTCACATATCCGAATACAGAGCAGATGAAAATTCCTACCAAAGCCTTAAATATGTTCAACAGTATTTTTTAAAATGACACCAAATTTATTTTGGATTATTCCAACGGCAGATCACAAGGCGCAGGGAACTTTGACGTTAACTTTGCCATTAAGAGCTACGCAAACGCTATTTAGAGGTGGGTAAACGATATTTCCTGAATTCCAGAGGTGCGTAAACGGCGTTTACGTGCGTTTACCCTCCACTACAGCCCTGATCATAACCACAGACCAACAGTGATAATAACAAAACTAGCATAGCACCAATGCTAAAGAACAACACAGAGCAATGACAGCATAAATAAGTAAAATGTAAAGAACAAACACATATGAACCAAACAAGGAACAATTTAAACAGAATATTGATGTGACATCAGCATTAACACCTCACCCCCCATCTTTGTAGTGACACTGATTATATAGATGTTTATAAAAGCTCATATTAAAGTTGAGGATTATTATATCAAAGCAGAGAAAACTGCAGAAAAAGTGACTGCTTCCGTAAAATATATCATTAACTGAACATAAACCAAGTGTTTTCCATTCAGTGTTATTTATCAACCTTCATGGGTTTTAGTGGTGATGCCAGTGTTTCCACATTCCCCTGAATGTCTAAATGGGTCATATGTGTTAACCATGTCAATATGACAAACTGGATTTTACACCAATTATTTACATGTACTGATAGGATTAGTGCAGTGTTTCCTAACATTGGTCCTTGAGGTTCGGTTTTAGAGCCATCTGTCCGGCCGTCTGTCAAGTGTCCGGCTTTTTCACAATTTGTCCTCCTTTCATACAATTGTCCGCCATCGTTGCATTAATCGTCATAAATCCCCACCAGCTATGCAATGTAAAAGCAGCGCATGAAGTGGCTGCAGAAGTCCATCAGTGCATTACAGTCAGGGGTGGTGCATAAGGGTTTGTGTAACAGAGGTTCCCTCAGATGTGCCGGGAGTGAGGTCTTACAGACACACACAGAGGAGAATGAGGTGTAGGGGTGGGGGTGCTCATGCCGTCCAGTCACCAATGATAATGAGACCAGGTCATTTAAATAAGAAAGTGCTGCTTCATTTAAAACTTTATAAGTCAATAAAAGCATTTAAAACCTTAAAATCAGCATGAACATGACATGGAAGCCAGTGAAGAGCAGATCTCTGGGGTAATATGATCATTTTTCCCAGCTCTAGTCAGAACCCGAGCAGCAGCATTTTACACCATCGGCAAGACTTTTTTTTTTTGGTAATCCTGACAGAAGAGCATTACAATAGACCAATCATGATGTTATAAAGGCGTGGATGAGGACTTCAACATCTTTGTCACTCAAGACTGGCCTGGTCTCAGCAATCCTTCGAAGATAAAGGAGGAAAAAAAAAGATGTTTTAGTCACGTCCTTGATGTGCTTATCAAAAGAAAGTGTCTGGTCAAATATAACACTAAGGTTTTTTCATTTTTCATCTTATTTCTGAACAAAACAGTCATTATTAAATACATTTTGTAACTTCTGGGGTCCAATAATCATCATTTCAGTCTTTGCAGAATTAAGGAAAGTGGATAATTATCGTAATAATAAAAAGGAAAGTAATTGAGGATGAGTGGATCAGAAGATAATAGTCATTTTATATCAGTAGAAGGTGTTGGTCACCAGTGGATGTTTGGGTCTTTACAGGTTAAACTTAAATATTTTGCGCAATATATTCAGATATAGCAGGGGTCTCAAACTAATTTTCTTCAGGGGCCACATTCAGCCTGATTTGATCTCCAGTGGGAGATCAAATCAATAGCATAGTAACCTATAAATAAATAATTAGAATTCAAAATTTTTGTCTTTGTTTTAGTGCAAACCCCCCATAAATTGTGAAAATATTTAGCTTTATAAAGCATCCAAATGCAAAATACGTGAATAACCTGGAAAAAGTGACATTTCATAATGAGTAAATGTAAATATTCTATAGCGTAATGTTAGTTTTTCCACTAAAACAATAAATAATAAATAAACATTTTGAAGTTATCATCCTTTATAGACAGAGAAAAAAACTGAGAATTAAATATAGTCTTTTTTTTTTTTTAGGTTATTATGCTCTTCCTCCCAGGGGCCGCATTGGAACATTTGGTGGGCCACATTTGGCCCCCGGGCCGCATGTTTGAGACCCCTGAGATATAGTGTAACTTAAACCTCTTTGCTCTAGACGACTGAAAAAACACATCGTCTTTAATTGCACTATCACTTGCATAAATGTTTATATTGTGCAGACATCAGTGTGTGGGTCCAGGGACGTTGTTTACACTGCGTACAGTTCTGCAATGAAGGAATACGTCAGCTAATGTGACAGTGTGACTCTTTTATGTGTTTTTAATCGCTTTTAAGACAGCACTGGGTAATTATGTGTAATCTAGTAATGTGCTATAGATGCTAATGGTGCATCTCTAGTTGCTATTAAAAAAGATATATTGTTGAAAGGGCTTTAATTATACTATATTGTATTAACGTATCATCCCAGCTTAACTACAAATAGTCATCAAGTGGCATTAATAATCATTGTGTTTAGATTTAGGGGGCTTTTTTAACTTACATTAAAGAGGTTATTTCAGCAGTTTACATGCAGGACGACTGGGGTAAACCATCCAACATCAGCAAAAAGAGTCACTCTGCAGTCTTTTTCTTTCCCTTTCTTTGTATTTATGTTAAATACACTGACAGTAATAGTATCTTAATAGTACAGTGAACATATGACAAAGCCTGTGACTTATATTAAAAAAAAAAGTCAATGTAACACAAAGGTTCAACACTTACTTTTGTGACATGATTCTATATTTCACGTGACAGAACAGATACCATTGTATGGACATAATACAGCTAATTCCGCACACTTACAGCCACATTATCGCTCCATTTCTGACAAAAACGGTTGGTCATTATCTCTGTCAGACAACCAGTGCATCTCACTGACTATTCAACAAGCACTCACACACATATATTCTACTC
Source organism: Siphamia tubifer (assembly GCA_020466265.1). Taxonomy (NCBI): domain Eukaryota; kingdom Metazoa; phylum Chordata; class Actinopteri; order Kurtiformes; family Apogonidae; genus Siphamia; species Siphamia tubifer. Next base: position 25,907,434 of record CM035790.1, on the reverse strand, counting down.
TATGAATTGTATAACCTCTAACATGCACAATAAAAGAGACATATCTGATTCCTTGCATTAACCTATTTTTCCTTAAGTGCATTAAATAAATATGTAGGGACCTGGTTATTAATATTTTACACTGCCTTATATTTTTATTCCACTACAATTGTCTGAAAACTGTAGTTAATCTTTAGGTGACAAATGTCCATACAAATATACCTCCAGATGTGGCCATTTGTTTGTTGCCGTGCACAGATAATTCTTGTCTATATTAAGTCAAATAAGCTCATCTACTCCCTAATGATTCACTGGAAAATGCATCATCATGCGGCTGAAAACAGGCCAGTTTTTCAGAGCTCATCAAACACTGACTTTTACAGATACACAGTTCCCACAGGACAATGATGCTGCATGCATGATGATTCTATACAGACTATCAGAAGAACATGAAATACTGTAAATGAGCACAATTTTATTCCTTCTGTATCCCTCTGATATATTGCCCTTTGAGGACCCTCAAACCACAAATGTACATGCATGGGAAAACCATTTCAAAATGATCCAATATTACAATTTTTTTCTGCTTTTCCGATAAAGATTTTCAAACACTTTAGCTCGCCTCAAAACGACCAAATACTCAATCATTTTCAGAACTTTAACCTCCTTTAAATGTCAGTTTAAATACATAATATCACTGTTATTATAAAAGTGGTTTTCAATGGGATGACACCTTTAAGGGTCTCCAGAGGCTGTAGAAAGCATCTATCATACAGTATAAGACTAAACGACATTAGCTCCAATAAATCTAACTTTAAAAAAAAAGAAACATTCTTGCCTATATCAATGCTATAATTAATAAATCCATATCATGATGGCCACCAAACCAACAAAAATATATAAGGACAATCTTAGAGGTTTTTAAGGGTTAAACATTTAGGGCAGTAAAATGTAACATATGAAGCACACACTGTTGGGAACAGACAACAAGGCTTTATCTACAAAATCCATCCAATTCTCTGCTATATATAAATCTGTCTAATCGATATGAATGCAGTTTGAGCTACATTCACCTAATAGTGGCTGAATAATGGTCAGAGAACCAATTTCCCCACAAAATTCCACCTAGTGAAAGAAAATGACACCATGTGAACTCTGGATAATAGTCAGAAATGATCAATATGAACCAAATTTTATTTCAACTGGCCCATTGTTGCTTGATTTCTGTCTAAAAATGATTTTCAATGAAAATTACCTCCATTTGGGTGACTTATAATACAGAGGATGAAGACCATTGGGTTTTTCCACTAGGGGGGCCCGAATGGTGATTATTATGGGGCAAGAAATCCAACCAAATCTGTCGTTGTTATCACGTTCACATGATGGATATCTGCATTCAGGGTGAAACCGTTATATCTTAGAAACTCCAGTTTGGAAATAATAATAAATAATCAATATGTGTAGCATTATATACATGCCACATAACCAGAAAACCTCAACCAAACCAACTGTTAGGAAATAGAATACACCACAAACATACTACTTAACCCTTGAACTCCTGAGACTTTAGCAGTTCCACAGTAAAATTTAAAAAAAATAATAAAAGATAAGCAACAAAATGAACAAAAACTGCCAAAGTGATCAATAAAAATGACCAAAAAAATAATAAACCAACAAAAATAATAAGTAACATGAACAATGGAAGACAGAAATGGAACAACATTTAATAAAAATCTGAAAATAAAAAACAAAATGTAGAAAAATAAATAAAATGAGCAACACAATGAACAAAAATTTATTAAATATTCACAAAATAACAAATAGCATCAAACAATTTGGTGAATAATTAAGTAAAAAAAAATAAATAAAAAAGAAAGAACTTGTATTGTCTTTTTTTTAATTAGATTTATTTGAACATTTCAAAAATGGAAAAGAAAAAGAAAACATCCAATTAAAAAAACAACACAAGCATGTTCAAAAGGAGTGGGTGGTAGTTAATACTTATTAAATCCCACCCCTTCTCACTGGATCAATTTTTTTTTTTGGCTTTTTCTTTTTTCGAAATCAGTTGCTTTTCGACATCTGTTTATTTCTATAGCTCAATTCCACTAACAAAAGTCAGATTTAAAAAACAATGAATTTCTCTTAATATTTAAACTAAATAATGTCTTCAGAATGCGTCAGCGCTGACACATTAGTGGTTAAAGGGTTAAATGGGCCAATATCTAAAATATGCTAACAGTCTGAGGCCAGTTTGTTATGAATAATTGTATAAAACAACAAACCAATCCACTGAACTTTGGAGCGCTAAGCTAACACAAAACAGAACAATGGAAATATTATTTTTCCGTGAGCCAAAAAATGGTGCAAAACTAAAAGGTAGAGGTTGTGTTTTGAAGCTGGATGGAATGGAAACAAATGTCCTGCAGGTTAACAATTTAAGAGTTTTGGCATTTTACTCATGTGGTTTGACTCACAAGAGCACTGATGAACACATATTGCCTTGTATCCTACACCAGAATACTGATGGCCATTTTTTCTTTTAGGGGGGCACAGCAACAGGAGGTTAACTCTTCATACCAGGGGTCTCAAATATGCAGCCAATCATAGGTTCCAATCTGGACCATGGGACGAATCAACAGTCAAGTTTGTGGAACTCATTTTTAGTTCACGTTCCAATATCGGATGTGGGAAAATATATATATATATATATATATATATATTTTTTTTTTTTTTTTTTAATTACACTATACCTATAAAAATGACAACTTCAATTTTGTGTAATAACATTTAATATAAGAATAAAATGTGAAGAACCTCAACAAATTTGAAGAACCTGACATGTCTAAAGGAAATGAAGCAACAATTTTAACAAGTGCTTCGTGTTTTTGTAGATCCGATCCATAATATACATGTACAAATGATACATTAAGGCAGAATATTGTTAAAATTGCACCTATTTTTCTTAAGATTTTTTTTCCCTTCAGGTTGTTCACAGCTGTGGATAGTTTGCAAAAGTAAATATTTTCATAATTTCATGTTTGTTTGTTTGTTTTGCTATAAAATAATGACAACAATTTGGAGTTATCGTTATTTATAAGTTATGATGCTATTATTTTACTGGTCCAGCCCATGGGAGATCAAATCAGGTTGAATGTGGCCCCTGAAAGAAAATTCACCGTTAAAAATAAATAAATAACAAAACTTATGCAGTTGAATAAATTACCGTGGATGGAGACATTTGGTTTTACCTTCAACTATTGAAAACCTTGCTGAAAAAGTCATAATTTTTGACATATTAACTGAAAAAAAATTTTATTTGAGACCCCTGCGTCATAGTTTCAGTGCGTTTCCTTCTAGTACCTACTTTTGCTAAAACATTTCTATTTGCAGTGGAATGTTTTCACAGTTTTCACATCTATATGTTTTCTTGAGTGAGGTTTGTTCCAGTTGTTGGCCTATCAGTTGCTGCAGCTGTTGGATTAATGACTGTTGCTTGGTTGGGTGATACTGTGTGTTTGTGTCGACCGTCTGACCTGAATGACTCTCTTGGTTTCAAACACCCTGAGGTGTCCGGCCGATCGGCTGCAGCAAGAAGCCTTGATTGAATGTCCGGGAGCACCCCAATGAGTGTGAGGACATGGAGAAGGAGCAGTATTGATTTCCACAGAGTGCTCTCTCTTTTCCCATAAATGTTATAGCTCTCTTTGCCCTTGCCTTGAGTGTGTGCGTGCATAAAAGTGCTCTGAATGGCACGATAAAGGTACTTTTCATCTACGGAGTCAGCACTACGACTGCTTTTACTACCTGTGTTTGAAGTTAAGACAAATGGGATGGCACATCTCTGAAAATATGTGTTATAATAAAAAAGAAATAAATGAAAACCTTTAAGTCGGGAACTCAAACTCATTTCAAACAAGCATCTTAAACTCTCTAAGCAACGTCTGTTGAGTGTAAACAATTTTGTTTTTGCCTCTGAACATTTTATCAGCACCAGTCAAAAAAAACAAAAAAACAAATATGTTTAAAACTTATTTATTCTATCCACATTTCTGTTTGTTCACAGAGTGCATACATCAACTAACCACCATCTGTCTTCTTTACAGAGGATACGGCCTTCGAGGCAGGTGTTCGGGTCCAGATCCACAGCCAGGCTGAGCCCCCTTTTGTTCACGAACTGGGTTTCGGCGTCGCTCCTGGTTTTCAGACTTTCGTAGCTACGCAGGAACAGAGGGTAAGTGTCCCTGACTTCCATGGATACACAGTTAATAGCTTTTACTTTTTATCATTTTTCTCTTCCCTGTGCTGTTTTTTCACATCTATCCCACATGTTCAGCTTATCGCTCCGAGATAAAAAAATAAAAAGTCTGTGATAAATAATCGCAATAACAGGCATGATGGGATTGTGTGCATGCAAGCGTGATGTGGGGGGGTGAATAAATGCAGTGTGTCACCCTCCTCTGTGGAGCCTCAGACGACCCGTTCTGTGGTCTCCTGGTGATTGTTGACTGACAAATGATAACTTCCCCATCTGCCAGTGACGTTGACCTTGGTGTTATAGAGGTGCGTCACCTTAATACAACCACACTCAATCATTATGAAGTTTTGCTCCAACACACAAGGCCAATATTACATTCTGCAGGACTCACAGATACTCAAGCCAGAGGTATTTTATCTAAAGGGGATCTTTGTGAGCTAACCAAGTCCACTCCACATGGCTGCGTTCCTTCTCTTTTTCTTCTTTTTTTTCACACCGTCATCTGTAGTTGAAGGTTACTCTGCATCACCATGTCGAACATTTTTAAACTTTAAAACTCCATTCAACAGTATCACCTGATTTGGTCAAGGATATTACTTCTGTCACTCATAGTTACTGTTTGTTCATCTGTTGCTTGATATTTTTCTTTGACCGCTGCTTTTATTATGAGGCTTTTGGAAACCACTCTAGTGGTAGTACCGGCCTTGTCTGTTTATGGATTTCTATAAAGAGGACTTCATTACCATCATTCAAATAGTACCTTTATCTGAAATATTGATGAAATTGCTTTTCTATATAGTACTTTATATGTACTGAAAACTACATCTAGTGTTTCAGCCACCTGACACTGGTGGAAAGCAGCTGTAGACTCATGGTAGCAAACAGTTGTTCACCCAGCAGGTACAGAGCAGCATTAGCATTCATTTGAAGACACCTGCTGAATGCAAGTCCACTCTTTGGTGTTAAGCTGTTAAATGTTCCACAGTGTTCCCTGCAGTTGTTATCCATGGCTGTATCTAGTGTAGGATAGGTTATTAGTGTAGTGGTTTAGCTAAAACTGATGAAAAAAGCTTTTTAAAATGCAGACATTTTGACTCTAAATTGCAGAAATCAACAGTAATTTAATTCCAATTGTCAGGTTTAATAGCTTAACATACAGGTAATGAAACTTTTTCACTTCCTTTTTGGCTGAGAATGGATAATTTTACAGAAATTAAAACTAGAAAGGATTATTTTACTATGAACAGTAAAGAAAGTCACAGTTTGCAGTTCCCTGTTTTGGGTGTTAGCTTTACTAAGCTAATTAAAGCCCTCTATTTTACTACTGTTGTGAATGTTTTTAATTATCTTGACCATATGGGCAGCATGGTGGTGGTGGGGGTGTCATTATGTCTTGTTTATGTGAATCTATAAGTCAGCCTTTCAGTGAACTGGCAACAAGTCCAGGACGTACCCCACTTTCATCCGACACCTCTTATATTACTCACAAGATCTAAGCCAGGGTTGTCCATCTGTGGTCCTCAAGAGCCGCTATTATGCATGTTTTAGATATTTCCCTCTTCCAGCACACCTGACGATCATTATAAGGCTTCTGAAGAGGGGTACATCTAAAACATGCAGGGTACCCGCCCTCGAGGACTAGGATTGGGCACCCATGGTCAAAACCAGTTCAAAAAGTGGATGGATGAAGAGACGAGTCATAAATTATAGGTTTTTAACCCATAAAGACCAAATACGACTTTTGTGGCAGTTCTCAAAATACTTTTTTCTCAATCTTAACCTTTCTTAAGTGATTAATCATATTATGCTCTGCATTTTTAAGTGAAAATCAGATATATTCCTCTATTAAACATAGTGATCCTGTACATGTCCATAACAACTCAGACTAAAGTCGATGGTTATTATATCACAAATAGAGAAAACTGAAGAAAAAGTGTTTTTTTTTTGAGTAAAATGTATCATTTACTGAACATAAATCAACCGTGTCCAACTGCTGTCATTTATCAAACTAGATGGGTTTTACTGGTGAATCAATGTTTTAGAAGATAGCACTTTTTCTCATTCACTACAGAGCCTCTGAATGTCCAAATGGATCATATCTGATGACCGTGAAAAGATGACAAAGTACATTTTGCACCATTTTTTTTTATATGTATTTATGAAATTAACAATATTTTAGCATTTTATATCAGTAAATGACTTTGGGGTAATTAAGAGTAATATTTTATTATATTATAAAAATATATTATATTATTAATTAATATTTTATTCAATTCAATTCAGACATTAAGGTATCTATAAACCCCTAAAATTGAATTACCACACCCACCAAAGAGGAGGCAAGGGGTATTGTTTTTGGTTTGGTTTGTTTGTTTCTTGGTCTGTCAGCAGCTTTATATAAAAACTGTTAGAACAGTTTTCATACAATATTCCGGAAAGATATAAGGTGGTTCAGAATAGATTCCATTCAATTTTGGTGAATGTAGGTTAAAGGTCAAGGTCAGAATCACTAAAAATGTGTTTTCACAATAAGAGACAGGTCAAATGTGTGCAAGGGGGCGGGGTTTGTTGTGCCAGGCACCACTTGTGGCAGCAAAACAATTGGTTGAATTATAACCAAACATGTTTTTTTTTCAGTTGTCAGTGACCCAGAATAGATCTGATTACATTTTGAGAACAGTAAATCAAATCTCCTTTTTTTTTGTTTTAAAAAATAATTTTTCAAAATATTTTTTTCTCCCATTCATTTATAATAAGTAAAATGTCAAACGTCTACAAAAACATCCATTTTGTTTCAATTTACTTAGTACTTGGCACATATACAGAGTCAGTTGATATGCTGACATCAGCACATGTATAGACATGATGACATCAGCTGGATTAATGTAATAATAAGCTTCAATACATGCGAGGGGCGGGGTTTGTTTAGTCTGGCACCACTTGTTAAAAGAGCAATCATTTACAAAACACCACCCATGCAATAAGTAGAGAATATTAATGAAGGGAATAAGACCTGTACTGTATGAGTCCTTCAAAAGTGACTTAATACTTTCATAAAGGATTTTAATGTCAGTCAATGGGAGGATTTTTGGGTCCAGCATTGAATGGGCTTCAGCTGTTTTTCACACTTTTAAACCACACTTTTTAAACTGAAAAACTGAACAATGAATAATGGACATGGAGTTTGGTTGACAACTTTACAGACTTTTCTTCTAAGCAGATCTGATTGAACCCTCATAGTTGGGTGCTAGTAAACAGTCAGCCCAGTGTTGGGCTGTGGCAGAATGGAAAGGTGGTGATCTGTGCAGCACTGGTCAGACCTTGTGGGTAATGAGCTTCTAGGGTTCGTGTCTCTGCTCATCTGTCAGCCACATCCAATGACTGGCAGGCTGAAGACAGACCCTGCTTTTCCTGCTGCGTAAACACTATCCCTCACCACAAGCTTTGCACAGTAGGAAACATAGCAAATTTATCTGCAGCTAATTAACGCAGGACTACACTTTGTAGAGAGGAAAAGTCTCCTACTGCGAAATATTTCCACCTGTCTCGTCATGCTTCTTCATCAGCACAAACCCCCACCCCCCACCCCCCAAGGACACTTTGAAATATGTTCAGAAACATTATGATTGTGTAAGTATCTGGGACACAGATTTGGGATGGGACCTTTATGGAGTATATATAAAGGGTGATTAATAGGGTCTTACTTTAGATACCAATCAACCATCTGCCTGTGAAAATGACTTTGACAAAGAATTTAAATGGACTCGTTTTGGCTTATAATATTGGGCTCAGTTCAAAGCAGCTTAATCAAGTTTAGCTAAAAGCCCAAAGTACCCATCCTACAGTGAGGACTGAAAAAAAAACCCTCACACACAGGAAGGCAATTTTAAACTTAAGCTCTCCACACATAGAAATTACCCTTTTGAGAGCTTTGAGTGAAGCTGAAAGGGCACGGTGTTCCCTCAGCTGAAAAATGCAGTCTTCTGGAAGATAAAAAAAAAAAAAAAAACAGTCTTCATTATAACATTACTCCTTTGATGCCTCATGATTCAGACTCAGACTCCTTGTGTTTTGCTTTAGCTCTTTGCTTCTCCTCCTCCCATTAAAAAAAAGAAAGAAAAGAAAACCATTACAGAAGTTGTTTCATTTTGGAAAATTAGATGTTGTGACTTGCCTCTGCACATCAATATAAGTTAACCCTCTAACATCAGCTGTTGCAAATTTGCATCAAATAGTTTCCATTATACAATAGGCCTAAATACCATGTATCCCCCAATGCCAGTTTGTGCTTATTTCATATGTACCTATTCAGGAAAATAATTTTGTTGCATCAATAAAACCATCTCCTGAGCCGTTAAATTGGTTTTATTACTTTTTCATTGCTATAGACCATCATGCCTGTTGTGGTGAATTTGAATCTTTGTTTATGTATTTAGTAGCTTCTTGAATTCAAAACATGAATAATTTGGTTCTTTTTTTTAATATACTTGCACATAAATTGAGACATTAAGGAGTTCACCATCAAAAGGTGATTTATCTGCTCAAATCTGCTGCTGCTTTTTTATCTCTTTTTGACATCCAGAGGCTCCATCATTTATAATAATCATCATCATCACCATCATCACCATCACCATCATCATAATAGATTGGATTTCTGATTTATTGTCCCCAAGGAGAAATTCCTTTTCATTGTTCAGTTCCATAAGAAGAAACAGACTGAGGAGTCGTCACGTCACAAATTGCAGTCAAAAAGGTACTCTTCCAAATGCACCTGTTGGTACTAGTGCATCATTTTCATCGTCAATGTGAACTGTTGTCCGCGCACATGCTGCTTCGTACTGTAAGGTAAACAGGAAAAGGTGGAAGGAGCAGCTGATTGGTCACATTTTGCAGGAAAGTGGCTGTGATTGGTTAAAATTACAACATCGCGCTGAATTCACGGGGATTTGTTGAATTTGCATTGAAGTTGCAAATCACAACATTGCGAAATCCTGGAGGGTCTGACTGATAAATAATAACAACAATAATAATAATAGGCGGCACGGTGGTGCACTGGTTAGCACTCGTGCCTCACAGCAAGAAGGACCCTGGTTCGAATGCCACACCATACCTTTCTGTGTGGAGTTTGCATGTCCTCCCTGTGTCCGCGTGGGTTTTCTCCAGGCACTCCGGTTTCCTCCCACCATCCAAACACATGCACTGATAGGTTAATTGGTTAATCTAAAATTGGCCATTGGTGTGACTGTGAGAGTGATTGTTTGTCTATGTATGTCAGCCCTGCGATGAACTGGCGTCTCATACAGGGTGTACCCCGCCTTTTCCCATTGTAGCTGGATTAGGCCCCCAGTGACCCCCGCGACCCTAGTGAGGATAAAGCGAGTTCGGATAATGAATGAATGAATGAATAATAATAATCTTTATTTGTATAGCACCTTTCATACAAACACTGTAGACCAAAGTGCTTGACATTGATTAAAAATTAAAGTACAATTTTAAGACAGGGTGACAAAATAAACTGATTATAAATAAGAAATAGATCAATAAATAAGAAATAAAATTACAGATAAAATTACAAGAGTACATGTATTATAAAATTTCAAAAATAAACTGATTGTACATACATTACACAATTTTAATAGAGTAAATCAGAAATATATTAAGATTTAAGTCATTTAAATTCCAAAACTAAATTTAAGAACTATTTCATCAAACTTTTCTCTTCACAAACACTTCTCTGATTCATCGTCATCATAGGAAAATTGACAATCTGTATCATCAATAACATTGTCCTCTGTCTCTAAAATCTCTTCCTCTACATTACTGTCCCAGTTCAACATCTGTGTTAAATTAAAACTTTCTGGAGTTAATTTTTGGTGTTTGTCAAAGAGATGACATGAGAAAAGTAACAAGGACAAAGGAGACAAAGTTCCTCCTCTACACACCTGGGTCTGAATGACTCTTCAAAGGAAATCAAAATACAAATAATTGGCCAATCAAAACAAAGCACATCAAAGAGCCATGTTTATTTTACATCTGAGCAGCTATTTACAAACATTACCTTTGTTTACAAACACTGCACAGACACTACACTACACATCAAAGTGTCCAGATTTCACACACAAGTTCATGACCTTACATGTAGATGAAAAAAAGTCACACAATTTAATGAAGAAAAATAAAAGATAACCTGTACTTTGGTCAACTCAAATTAATCCCAAGCAAGTGCATCACAGTCATTTAAAATGTGGGGGTGTTCTATGTTGTGGCACATGAGCAAAATTTTTTAAGTCTATCATTAACGAACAATTATCCATTAATAATTGAATTTTTTATATTAAAAAAGTAATATATGGCCAAACATTTATTCAATTCATAAGTCAAAATTATGAGATAAAGAGTCAAAATTATGTAATAAAAGTCAAAATTCAATAATTAAGAATAAACTGATTGTACATACATTATACAATTTTAATAGAGTAAATCAGAATTGATTACACAAAGAGTATAAAGAATGTAAACAAAAGGGTCACAGAATTGTGACTCCGTTCTTTATCTCCCTTCAAAGGCTGATGAAAATAAAAAAAAATTTAATTTAGTTTTAAATATACTCAGTGAACTGGCTTCCCTGACGTCTTTTGGAATAGTATTACATAACTTTGGTGCATAGTTAACAAAGGCTGCATCCCCAATTTTCTTTGTAATATATCTGTGGATGACCTTAGTGTTCTAGTTTGTACATAACTGGTCAGTGAGTTTGAAATGTAACTGGGTCCTGTTCCATTTATAAGTGAGCAGTAGTATTGCTCACTTATCATGCGGTTAGAAATGAGGCATATTATTCTCTATAACAAATCAGGAGACAGATTTGGTTGTGTGGTATAAAAGTAGTACCAGAGTCAGATTTACCATCATGTTTCCCTATTTTACTCCAGCTCTTTCATCATCTTTTCAGCGTTGTCGTATTGGTACAGCTATAGTTTTCTTTGAGTCTCAGTATACCATATCTCCTCTTGGAATTACCCAAAAATACACATGAACTCTGGTGAACAGCGGCAATTTTGCATGTGTGTCTTCAACCTCCCTCGACTAAAATTCAAGCTTCAAGTGTTTGCAGCTCATCAGACACGTGTTGCTCCTTAAGTCTGTTTATACACAAACGTAATATGTTAATCACATCATCATGTTGTTTGTTTGTTTTAGTGCTATGACGCTTTTGGCACAGGTTGCTGCTGAAGGACACTTTCTACTTTGACACAACCCAAATAATGACAAATGTTAGTTCAGCTGCTGTGAATAAATCCAACTGGAGTGCATTGTTGAGCACACCAGGGATGGACCAATTACATGCTTGGCCCATTATGTGATCCAATATACAGCACTTTTAGAATTATTAGAACTATTTACCTCTAATAAAATGATTTAAAATGCATTTGTGTGTGTCATCGACTGTTGCTGCTTATTAACACTCACATTTACCACCAGGGTGATTCCATAGCATCAGTACGTTTTCAGCTTTGGACATTTAAAATTTAAAGTCATATTTTTTTTTATTATTTTTTTAAATACCAGCTAAAACAACACATCTTAAAATGACAAGAAATTACATGGGTGCATCTCAGGCTATGTGTCATTTTCTACTTCATCAACCCTGTTACAGACAAAATGGTTAATGTTCCAAATACAAGTAATTATGTGGTATAGTTTACACATGAATGGGTAGTAAATCTGTCCCTTTTTCACTGTATTATTTTCAGATCATTAATATATTTTAAACATAAAATTTTACCTATCATATACTGTAACCATGTACATGTAATCAGAACAGGACAAACAACAACTAACCTGACTGTCACCAGATGGTATCATGATACCATCTGGGACCCTTCCACAACCAATCTGTTTTCAAAGGAGGGGCCTTATCTAAAATCTTTGCATGTGATTAGATTAAGCATCTGTCCGTCATCTTGACTGACACGCCACTCACGTTGAACTCAAGCAGTGACTCAGAGCGACAGCAGGAAGAAGACCCATACTGCAGCAGACCATCAAAACAAACGCCACAGTATGGCTGCACCTAAACGCACCGCTGTGTAAATTACCATTGTCATATGTGTGGGGAAAATCTGAGGACAAAAGATAACATCGACAACAGCCAGTGGATATTCCTTGAACTTCCGTATGGAAAACAGTTAGACCAGCGGCTTACAGAACTTGGTCTTAACGTGTCAGATGTTCCAGAAAAATCCTCTGGCATATGTCTGAATGACAAAAAGAGGAACTAAGTGCTGAATAGATGACGGAGACATTAGGCGTGGGACAGACAAACACTCATGGGAAGTCCCACCCAGCGACACTGATTGGTTCCTTCATTTTTCAGAAAGCCTCAACTGCATGATACTCAGATGGTTGCGTGAAGCGAGCGTGTAATTTGGCGAAACGCAGCCAGATGACGTGAATCAGGTTAAACAACAACAGCCCAGACAATACAAACAACAAAACCACACAAGAGCAGAGTAATAAAGTAAAGCACCAGAGTTAATTATTAATATTTGCAGGTTAAAACACTGCTGGAAGCCCCCTATACTTTTAAAAGACAAGAACAGACAATTGTATTTGTATATAATAGAGCTCAAAATAACATCCACATCTAAAAAAAAGGCAAATATATGAGCTTTGCAAAAAAATTTTAAAATGCACATAATCAGACAGGGAAGTAAAAGTGCTCATGAGGAAAAATATAAACAACTGATGCATCTTCCTCTAGTTATTTCAGTTTTGCATTCGAGTTCAGTTCATATTATTCAAAATGTTTATACCAACTTGCAGCCCTGACAAAAATCATATCACTTGACACACCATGAAAATACATCTAAATAGCACATTGATTTAATGAAACCTGCATTAGTAATTATAGTTAGATTCACTGGTGCCTTAATGATAGAGCACAGATAATGGTTACACACTCACAGGGCAGTTTGTTGCCAGTTTTCCTTCTGGCTTTGGCTGCAGCAGCTGTGCTGCTTTTAGCCTTCATTATGCAACCTGAATAAGAAAAATTATGAAAGCAGGCGCATTTAATTAAAATACTGTATGAGAGTTTTACTTTTATGAACTCCACAATTTATATTTTATCTGGTCACCTTTTTTTTTAAATTTGATATACTGATTCATCACATGTAACTTGCAGAAACATGCATGAATGGGTAAAAAATATATAGGTATTTTATACAGTGTCACATGCATTTAGGTTGAAAAAGTAAATAAAATAAAAATAAAATAAAAAAAACCATAAAAGTAAATACTCAAGAAGAGTACTGATACCTAAAAAGTCTACTTAAGTACAATAACAAAGTACTTATACATCATTATTTCCCATCTCTGGATAACCCTCCACATTGAGAAGGCCGATGGTTTTCCACTGTGGGCACATTATGTTTTCTTTTGCCGTGGTCCAAATTAAAATTTTGCTCAGAACATTGCATAGATTAATGTGTTAGAAAGTGAGGGCATAAGCCTTAGGTCCTATTAGACCATAATCATGTCAGCAGGTCTAAAAGCAGAGAAAAGTGTTATTGAGCACCTTACATTATCTGATTATGGGGAAATAATCAGATCCTGGATCAGCCACAGTCGACTGTAATTAAGCTTGAATTGCAGATTAGCTGAGGTGTGAAGGTGGTTTTAAAGGTTAAGGATTGCTGAGGAGCATCTTTGTAAAGTGTCTAATAAAATTAATAGCATCTATGTGTCGTTATTCATCATTCTCGTTTACTGCCTGCATCAAATACGGCATGTTTAACCTTATAAGGACTCAAATTAAAACAGGCCGCCTACATTTATTTAAGTTGTTTTGCATTAAATGTCAGAAAAAAACTGATTTGCCAATGTTTTTATTTCCAATATCTTAACATTAATTTTCATTATTGTATATAACAAATGCTAAAAACATACTACATTTTTTGTTGTTGTTATATTTATTATGAAAAACAACTGGAAATGTGCATAATGAATCTGATCGTGTCCATGTTCATAGAAACTTAGGCTGAAGTTGAGGGTTATTATATTAAAAACAAAGAAAACTGAAGAAAAGGTGACTTTTTCCTTCAAGATATGAATAATTAAACATAAAAAACTAGTGTTTCTGTTGACTGTCCTTTGTTAAACGTCATGGATTTTACTGGTTAATCACTGTTGTGGAAAATAATAATGTTCCCATGGTAACTACACAGCCTCTAAATATCCATACGTGTCATATCTGATGATAATGAAAAGACGACAAACTAATTAACACAAATTATTTACATGCATCGATAGGATTCATGGCTTGGAAGTTATTAAATATTTTCGATCAGCAGAGGGTTAATAATTACCACAGAGGCTGTAGGTTGTTCTATTTTTACGGCCTCCAAATGCTAAGCTACATCATTTCCTGATAGGAGGGGCAGCGTTTCAACTACTGTCAGAACTAACAAGTAAACTGCAGCCAAATTTCACCTGGCAGGACGTAGTGTTTCAGCTCATAGAAAGAAAAAATAGTTCCTTTGGCAGAGGAAGCCATCTCAGGTGGGATGCGTCGTGATGACAATGAAGGGACCTAGGGAACTGATGGTGCCGGGTGATGGATACGGCGATCACGGCCAGAGAGCGCTGCTGGTATGGTGGAGCAGATGGGGCTTCACACTGCTAGGCCCCGGCGTCCCTCGGTCCTCATCTGCCGTCCCCGTCTTCGAAGCCGCAGGAGCAGGAGGACAACATTTGGAGCTTTTGTGCTCCCAACGCTGGGTGTTATGGGATTTTTCAAACAGAGCCTGGCTATCTGTTGGATTGTTTTCCGCTTGCCTGGGTTTTTGTAAGGCTCTTTTTGCTTGGCACCACTGGCAGGATTTCAAGCACTAAGGAACGGTTTTTGGAAGAGACGCTGTCAGGTTGTCGACACATTTAGCACACGGACGCAGGGTTTCAAGATGTAGGAAATGTAGCCGTTTGAGACAGTATTTCAGTTTTTTTTTTTTTTGTTTTGTTTTATTTTCAAGAACTGACTGTATAATTTAGTTTATACTTAATTTTTATGTGGCTGAAAAAAGATTCGATTAAAGATATTAGTAAGTTTTTTAATTACCTCCATGCGGTAATAAATAAATAAATAAACAAATCATTGTACTTTCTAAAAAAGGAAAAAATTATCTTGCAATGGCAGAAGAAGAATATTGTTTTCTTTATTTTTATATGAACAGTGGGGCCATTTGCACAGTTTTTCAGTTCAACTAAATTAATTAGTTTTCATTGCTTGTCATTTCAGCTACTTTTTTCTTCAGAAAGTTAGCCCATTAAACCCCCAAACTGCCACTGATGGTAAATGGTCTGCACTTGTATATATTTCTTTTCCACCTTCATGGTGCTCAAAGCGCTTTACAGTATCCTCACATTCACCCATTCACACACCAGTAGGTTTCTCAGGTTCCATCAGTCCTACTGGGAGCCTGAGTCAGGGTTCAGTGTCTTGCCCAAGGACACTTCAACATGTGAACAGCCAGAGCCAGGATGTGAACCACCAACCTTTCGGTCATTGGACGACCTGCTCTACCAACCACAGCCGCCCCACGATGACTAAAACCATCCACTGATGTAAACTATTTAATATCTACTGATCTATTAATCCTATCAATACATGTAAATATTTGGTGTAAAATAGTTATTCATCTTTTCATGGTCATCAGATTTAACTCATTTGGACATTCAGAGGCTCAGTAGTTACCATGGAAACACGTCATCTTCTACAACACTATTAAAACTCATGGTGTAGGATCAGTGTCAGTGGAGAGAAACACTGATTTTTCTGTTCAGTTAGTAGTGGGGGGTTTTTTTACTGAAAAAGTCACATTTTCTTATATTTTTTTGCCACAATAATTAAACATTAATTTGAGCTTTCAATTACAATCAGTAAATTAAATATAGGAATTTACCATATTAGAATAAGTGGTGATAAATTACTTAAGAAAAGCTAAACATAGAAAAAAAATATAATTTAATTAAGAACTGCCACAAAATTAACATGGGGTCTTTAGAGGTTAAAATGTACATTAATACAATTTATAAGAATAGTCATGCCTCTGTTTTAGTCTCGTCTCGTCATCTGAACCGATTTATCCTCGCTAGGGTCACTGGGGGCCTAATCCAGCTACAATGGGTGAAGGCGGGGTACACCCTGTATGAGTCTCCAGTTCATCTCAGGGCTGAACATATATAGACAAACAATCACTCTCACATTCACACCTATGGACAATTTAGATTAACCAATTAACCTATCAGTGCATGTGTTTGGATGGTGGGAGGAAACTTGAGTACCTGGAGAAAACCCACGCAGATATGAGAAGAACATGCAAACTCCACACAGAAAGGTCTGGTGTGGGAATTGAACCAGGGTCCTTCTTGCTGTGAGGCACGAGTACTAACCACTGCACCTCTGTCTAAGTCATAGTCTTTAATTTTGTCTTCTCAGTATTTTTCATTTCCTGTTGTTTTTGATTTGGTTTATCCGTTTGTTTGTTTTTTGTTTGTAAGCAGGTTCACAGAAAAAAAACTACTCAACCAATGTCTATGACATTTTCAGGAAATGAATAGAATAAATCCCATTAAATCTTGGTGAATGTAGGTCAAAGGTCAGAGTCTGAGTCACTAAAAAGTGGTGCTCAGCACAACAAACCCTGCCCACTTGCACACATTTGACCTGATTTGCCCTATCTCTTATCATTGTGAAAACACATTTTTGGTGACTGTGTCTATGACCTTTGACCTACATTCACCAAAATTGAATGGGATCTATTCTGGACCACCTTATACCTTTCCTGAAAATATAATGGAAATTGTTCCAGTAGTTCTTGCATAATGCTGCTTACAAACAAAACAAACAAATCCACTCAAAAACAATACCCCTTGCCTACTCTTTGGAGGGTGGGGCAATTCAATTTTAGGGGTTAATAGATACTTAAATGTCTGCCTGATGAAAACTGAGGCTTAATTCACTATAGACTTTCAGACCTTTTGTTCATTGAATAAATATTACTCTTAATTACCCCATAAAACTCAAACATCCACTGGTGACTAACATTATTTACTGATATAAAATGCTACATTTCTGTTAATTCTATAAATAAATGTAAACAATTGGTGCAAAATGTAGTTTGTCATCTTTTCATGGTCATCAGATATGATACTGAGGAGAAAAGATCATCGATGTCTCGCTGCCTCCACTAACGGACTTGGCGGGAAAATACTGCCTGGCCAGAGCACTGCAGATTATAAAAGACCCCTCCCACCCTGCCTGTGGACTGTTTTCCCTCCTGCCCTCAGGCAGACGGTATCGCAGTCTTAAGTGTAGAACTGCCAGATTCAGGAACAGCTTTTTTCCTTCCGCCATGATATCGTAAATTAAATTTTAAAATAAATTATTTATCTATTTTCAATTATTCTTCACTGATTTTTAACTTATTTTTATCTCAGGTATGTGTTTTTTTAATGGTACCCGTGCATCGTTTTTTCGTTCTGCAGTGCATCTTTGATGTAAGTTTATGCTGAATGACAAATAAACTGATTCCGATTCTGATCCATGTGGACCTTCAGAGGGTCTGTAGTGAATGACAAAAACTGCTATCTTCCAAAACATTGATTCACCAGTAAAACCCATCTAGTTTGATAAATGACAGTGTTTGGATACACTTGATTTATTTTCTGTAAAGATATATTTTACTGAAAAAGTCACTTTTTCTTCAGTTTTTTCTGGACCACCTTGGACCTTTGCTGAAAATTTCATGGAAACTGGTCCAGTAGTTTTTTGTGTAAAACAAACAAACCAACAGACAGACACACAAACCAACTCAAAAACAATACCCCTGTCTCCTTTGGGGGGTGGGTTAAAAATGTGTTTTCACAGTGATAAGAGATAGGGCAAGTCAGGTAAAATGTGGGGCAGAGTTTGTTGTACCATACACCACTTTTGTTTTTTTGGATATTTAATTTTCAGTTCTGTTTTGTTTTTAAATACACAATGTATACAGAGGTTACCAACAATACAAGACACAAAAAAACTGGGATGGAAAGGGAAAAAAAAGGCACCAAGTCAGTACAGATACATAAAGTACTTACTCTGAGAGATGCACCAATATGATCCAAGTATGGATGACACATTTTCCAAAAAAGTGTTTTTATTTTGTTTGATATTATCTTTTCAATATTTTTAGGTTCACTTCCTGCTTTATTTTGTACTACTAACCCTGTTCCTTGTGTTGTTTTACACTTCCTCCCTCTGGGTTTCCTGCCTCAGTAATTGTCCTTGATGTGAAACACCTGTGGTCCAATCATCCTTTGTGTGGTTTGTTTGACTCCCTGTCTATGGGTCAGTTGTTCTTGATGCTTCCTGCCAGCGATGCAGCCGTGCTTCCTAGTGATTACTGTTTAGTCAAAGTACGTTTTTGACTTTGATATTCTGCCTTTTTTTGTTTTTCTTCTGGATTAAAAGACTTTTTCAATATTAGATAGTGTTTGGAGTTGTGCATTTCAGCCCACTGCACATTTTCTAACAAGATTATCAAAATTTATTCTTATAGGGTTGTTTTTGGAGCACACTTTAGTGGCATTCTCTTTTGTTTTCAATTCATGTCTTGTAGTTTTTATGTAATGTTGCTCATTGTTTATATAGGGGATATACTATCAATTATTGGGACGTACTGAAACATTATATGAATCAACGCTGCATTCCTACCAACTTTATAACTCACAGAATAAAGTCTGAAACTCATTATTTCCACACACAGGTCTTATTAAGTTTTCTCCTTCAAACTGAGTCAATTCAAATATATTTTTTTTAATACTTTTTTTTCCCTGGCTCTATTATTTATTATTTGCTTCTGTCTGGGCAGACTGAGCAGTGGCCATTCCATTAGATAATAAATTCAGTACTACACAAATATCCTACCATCCTGTTTTAATTTAGAACCCCTGAGACATTTCTGCCTCTCATCATGTAGCATTGACTGAAAATAAACAGGGCCCATGTTTTGTTCAAGATTATTACGACTTGAAACTGATTAACGGCATTTGTGCACATTTACTCGTGTAGCTTTTGTAATAAATTAAGACTTGTTGATTTGTAGAAGTAAAAATAAAAAATAATGTCCTTTGTAGTTTCTGAGTTAGTTCAAATAAATAACACCATGGCTTATGACCTTCACATTAGCTGATAGTTTATATTATACTGTAGCTCCTTTAGCTTAGCTCTGTTTTAGACTGAAAACAGTCATGGTAAAACCACTAATAATCTCTGTTTTCTACATGATTTGTGTGGTCAATACTTGCATTAAAGATATGTTTGGAATCGAACCTGCCATAGTTTACTCTGAACGAAGGATCAACAAATGGTAACTTTGCAAATATAACATTATGTAATAACTTCATACCTTCATAAGCCTCATAATGAAACAAACTCACATGGAAGAAACTAGGGGTGGGAGAAAAATCAATTCACATATGTATCGGGATTTTTAAATTGATTTTTTTGTTAAAAAATAAAAAGATTTTCCCCATGTTTTAATTTTATTTTAAGCCGGGTGGGGGGAAAAATACTGCATGTAAAGACGGTAGTCGACTGGATGAGTCACTCAGATGTATAATTTGTGTCATGGAGTACACAGAAATCACCTCACAGAAGGCACAAAGATGACAGCTAGCTTATTATCGTCTTAGCTTCAACAACACGCCAGCGTTAAACAGCATTAACTTATGCGCAGATAAACAATACACTATGCTAATATCTATTCCAACTGTATTGTGTTATTAATCTTACCTTGTGGCATTTGCACACAGTAATAAACCAGGAGTGTATGAATTAGAGTTGGGAAAAAGAGGGTGCTTAGCAACAACACAGGGGCTAATAATTCTAAACACGGATTTTGATGAGTTTAGGACCATCGTAACATCTCTGGTGCATTCAACATCGCGGGATATCTGAAAACTTAGAGAAAATTAGTTGTTCCTGAATGAATATAATTAAACAATCAACAACAATTAAAGTGTGTGGGCTTTCTAACAGAAGGGAAGAGCTGGACATGTACACTTTAAAGTCTGCTTCATGATGAAGTATGTTAATTTAAAGGCTCCTATTTGTGTTGTGTGCAGATATATGTAGTAGGTTACTTCTCAATGTCTGGTTCAAATATATTACTGCTGAATAAATCTGAACTGACTCACCTATGATGTGCATTTTTTGGGAAATATGGTTCCTAATATGATTTGTTGGCATCATCATTCAGCTTTTTCACCTGGTCTGGTGTTAAAAAGTCAAACGAAGAATCTGGAATATCAAAGAATCACAATTTAAATCCAATCGGCACCCAAAAGAAATCATAAAGGAATCGAATCAGCATAAAAAAACGTATCGTCCCAGCCCTAGAAGAAACACTGCGATTTCAGTATCAAACTTTTTTTTCTGGATTAGGCCCCCAACGACCCCCATGGCCCTCGTGAGGAAAAGCGGGTTCAGACAACAAGACAAGATTTAAAGTGGTTTCTCATCCAGAACTTGACACTAGTGTTTGTTTTCTTCACTATATAACTCCCTACTCCCTCTAGTGGTCACATATAGTCACAGTGATATGTCTTATACATACACTCAGTTCAATGCTGACATGATAGAATATAGTTAACATAATACAATACAATGCAAGTAAAAAAGAAAGTTATAACTTTTATAATTATATACACTTTTAAAAAGCAGGAAAAAATGTTGTTATATAATGATTTTATAGTAGTTTCTGTGTACAGTTTTGCCACATAGGTAACCAGGGTACAGTATATTTGAGGAGGGCATAAGAGATAATAGTAGTCATTGTGCTGTGAAATAGTTTCTGTGAGTGTTTTCCATTCTATCTGATATTTTCATCATCTTATAACTACTCTATTGATGTGTGTCACATTTTACTTCAGTCAATGTTTCAGGTTGCCCTCATTTAAAATGTTTTATAGACTGTTGACTTGTTAAATTTATAGCTTTGCATTTATAAAATCAAAAATGTCCAATAAGATTTATGCAAAAGAAGAAAAAAAATACAATAAAATGTTTTATGACTGAAGCCTTTTAGCCTGGACAGACTTTTCTAAGTCAGTCATGTCTTAACACTTTGTTGTGGATTTTCGTCATGGATCAAGGATGTCACCACCAGAAGTTGAGCAGGAGAAGGCTCTGTTTATTTTCACATGTATGTGTCTTGTATAGTCAGTTTTCTCCTCTAGCACTTTGTAATCGAATGTGATATTTGTCTCGATTGTTTGTCCAGGACAACAGCTGGAAATTAGCTTCTTTTCTAAATCTGATGCATCTTGTTGTTTTTAACTAATTCTAATAGAATTAGTAACTAAATAAATAAATGAACAAAATAAAATGCAAAACAGTACAATACAGAAAAATATCTTTATTGTCATTTTCACAACAAAGTACACCAACATTAAAAGTAGAAAGCTAAACAATACTGTACGGGATCAAATAAGTTTCCCTGTTCCTGGGGGGGATGTTCTGTAGATTGTTTATATCGGACATCAGTCGCCAAAATTATACAGAGTGGGCTGGGTCTGTGGGAATCACCTGTCATGATGAATCCATATTTCAAGTCCAACTCCTGGTAATCTTTCCTTTTCTTGGAGGTTGGAGGCTCTTCTTCTGTCTCTTCAGTCACGTTTTCCTCTTTGAAAAGAAACTTTTCAAAGACATCTGTTTTTTACTTACTTTGCTAACATGTGGGTTACATGTTTGCAGTTCAAGTGACAGAGATGTAACCGAGGGAATCGGGTCCTTTTTCAAAATAAAAGATTCTTCGGACTCGGATAATAAATCCAAGAGACATAATTAATTAATTATTAGGCGGCCCGGTACCAATTGATCCACGGACCGGGGTTGGGGACCACTGATATACAGTATATTTTTTTCATTTTCTTGTTTTTTTCACTTGCTAAGTGTTTTGTTATATATTCAAAATAAATTTAACTAAACTAAAAGTGTCAATTTGTACATCATATATCCTTCACATAACATCAGAACTCTAATGATTTTTTTTTATGTCGTATCTAAACATTGTAAAGTGGACATAATACACATCTAACTTTTTCACCATTAGTTCAATTTGACTTTTGTTTGAACAGTAGAATCTCTAATATTTCCAATAACACTACTGTTTCTGTCTTTCCCATAGCTGACTTACCTCCCTCCCCCGTGGGGAGAGTGCGAGTCGAAGGCTCTGGAGTCTGGTTTCTTCCAGGTCTACAGCGTAACCGCCTGCAGGATCGACTGTGAAACCCGCTACATAGTGGAGAACTGCAACTGCAGGATGGTGCACATGCCCGGTAAGCACTAAACACTGGTCAGCACATAAAATATTTGAAAAGTGGGTGGGTATATTGAGTGTCCATTCATCAACATGAGTTTTCAGCAAGGTTGCCATATTTTATGTGAGATTAAATGCTGTTGAGAAGCCTCATATTGATATGACAAATCAATAGTGGATTTGAAGCTGGCATTTGAAAAAGCTCAGGGATTATGTCTGGCAGAAACAAAAAGTTGCTGTGTCTCACATATTGCCTGTAGATTTATCTGACACTTTGTTTGCAGAGTTTTTAGGTGCAATTAAAAACTGTTGAAGCATTAGAACGGTGTTGTAATGCATCTCATTGAACTGTTTGTAGGTGATGCTTCGTACTGCACGCCTGAACAGTATAAGGACTGTGCTGAACCTGCCCTCGGTAAGTCTCCTTAAACACACTTTCATCAATATGAGCCACAAACACACACACACACACGCACACACACACACACACTACAGATCTACATGACGTTATTTGCTCCCACAGAGATTAGGATTATTTTCCTGTTGGTACAGAGCTTTAATGTTAAATCCACTTTAAAGATGTGTAACACAGACGAGAATTTAAATCTTGAGACGGCTTAACTTAAGAGCAGCTCCAGTGTATCATGAATGCCAAAGCACTGAATTACAAAGAAGAAAAAGCAGGGAACAGTGATAGCTACAGTTGTACCGAACATCCCCTCTGCCTGGCACTGAACCTAGGTTAAAAAGAATTTGCACACTCAGTGAATCAGGATAAAAAGGCACAAGCAATAGGATGGTGCTGGATCAAAAACAGTGAATAGAGTAGAAAATAGACAGAAACACACACACACACACACACACACACACACAATAGAGCGTGTTAAAGGGTTTTACTTACTGCCCTGAATGATACAGACACAAGACTAAATGTTTCCTTCTTAAGTACAGTACTATTCAGACAGGATTAGTTGTACAGGGTGATGTAGAGTAGAGTCATGTCAGTTTAAAATAAAGTGTAAAATAAATGTCCAATCACATGGGGCAAGAAATTTGTATAACATTTATCTGACATGGGAGGAATAACTTAGTCGCTGTGCATATTACTTCCGTTTTGTACTGTTTTTCACATTCAACATGATGTAGATTATGATTATTCTGATTCTGATTATGATAATGATGATTATTATTATTATTTTCATTAGCCTATATATGAAATATACGCCAGCTATTGCCTGTAATCAGCACCAAGACAGTAGTAATAGAGTATACATTCTTTAAAACAAGCAGAAGTTTCATACTTCTTCTCACTGTTTTCTACCTTTTTTCTTGGTCATTGGTCTTTGTTCAATCAGAAGATTATTTTTGCTAGCTTTGACACACAACAGAGGGTACCCCAATGTTCAAATATTGCAGTATACAGGATGTGATGAAATATTACATACATGTTTACTGAGAGTTGCATTCACACAGTATTAATATTACCTAGGATCATTTCTTCAGACTGTTTTACAGAAGGTAAAATATCCTGTAACTTTCACAAACATACTCTGTTATGTTTACTGACATGACGTATTCAGACGGGACTACATTTCCTGGTAATTATTAGTTGACCCCATGTCATTCCATAAATCTAATTCCATCTAAGTAGTACTTTATATACAATCCACACTACCAGCGACAGACTTAGAGGACAGAGCACAGGACATGCAGCTCTGGAAAAAAAAACAACAGACCACTGATGACTTTCTCTGATTTGACCATTTATGTTTGTAAAATGAACATTTTTGTTTTATTCTTTAAACTATAACAACACTTCCCCCAAATTCGAAATAAACCTAGAAAAGTACTCAGACGGTATAGACTGTGCCAAGGAAGAACAGCCCCCACTCCCCCTAAATGATATAAATGAGCCATAGGTTTCAATTTCACTTCTGCACACACTAAAATGTAATCATTTTTTCCTTGTGTCAGTGTTAACATTACCTTCAATGTCTTGTATGAAGACATTGTAGTATTGGGGGGGCAGGTGTGTTGATCTAATTTCTCATAAAAAGATTATGCTGATTAAATGATCACTTGAATAATCTGATAACTCCAGAAATTTAATAATGATCAGAGTATTAGTGCAAATGTAAATGGACTCAAATGACAAAAGTGCTTTCTTGTAAACTAACATTTTCTATAGTGGTTATTTAAAGCAAACATTTGGAATAAAATACACAACAACATCAATATATATATATATATATATATATATATATATATATATATATATATATACACACACACACACACACAGGTGTTCCGATCGTTGCTGCCTTGGGTTTGAGTCATTCTACATCGTGCCTACATTACTTTTATTCTACATTTATTTATAGTCACATCATGAAAAAGTAGTGGCCTTAATGCAAACAGCCATCAGATGAATCAGTTTATTTACTTGTTATTATTGGGTTCAGCAGTTATTCTATGCAAATGAGGCACTGTAGATTGAATATTTGTATAGTTAGATAGTTATTACTTTTATTATTTTGACATTTTTCTGTATTTCCATTAGGGAGTATTGTACCTGTTAACAGTTCTCCCAGGCCCCCCAGTGGGCTGCAGACCCTATATTGAGAACCACTTGTGAAGGCAACAACTAAAGTTCATTGTCGATGGAAGAGTACGGATGAATTTGCTGCTTAATGACCGAAGTAAAGCTTTAGTGTACAGTTATATGGTCTGAGAGGACACAGATACCTGTACCATGTCTGTTTTTAGAGGCTGTAAAATGTTTTTCAGATGATGGGAGTTAAAATATGTGATGGAGAACTTTAATTATTCAACTAAAACCAAAAGTAAAATCAAATAAAATGCTAATTTGACGCAGTGGCATCAAACAGAGTCAAATTATATGTTAGTATTTATTTTATTTTATTTAAAAGGCTTGGTTAAAAGGTGTGTTTTCACTTTCCTCTTGGTTTTTCCTCATCCTGCTTTATTGATAATTTCGTTGTTCTTAGACAAACAACAGCTTTTCTTTAGTGGAGGAAGAAGTGATGTCGTTTTTAGACAACAACACTCCTGTATTTTTAACTAAATAAATCTGGTGAAGCATTTGTCAGACAGTGGAAGAACACCTTGTACTGGCCTCTAGGTGTTTGTTCCCATAAGGATGTGATGACGTTTGTAACAAACAATGGCTGTTTGGTCTATTTTCTGCACTGGAGAAGTAACTTGGTGTGTTATAATGAAGCCACCATATTCTGTGTAGTTTGTGTAAAGTCCAAAGTATTGTATAACGGCTTAACTTTTTGATTTATTAAGAGAAGTGGAGCTATCTTAATATTTTCCCTTGTGAATGCAGTGCTCATCAAGTATGTAACCAGCATCAGAAGCGACAGTGACTGCAGTGTTAAGAGTTCAATTTAATGGATGGATGGTCAGATTGATAATGGCCTATATCCCCTGCATTGAAGTAAATTATACAGCCACGTAAAAGGTTTTTGGCAGCTTTGACGCATTTTATTCAGATGGTACTTCTTCTTTTTTTTTTTATTATCTTTGTGAGTTGTATTAAATGTGAGTTTAATCGATCAGGTTTTAGATATTGATCTGATTTTCTTTGTTTTTTATGAAGTACTTCGGTGTAATGTGGTACCTTTACCATAACACACTCATGAGAGACTCCATGAAAGTGAGATGAGAGCGTTTCATTGTGAATTGATCAACATTAAAGACCCCTAAAAGTGTTAAAATGTCGTTTAAAGGATTTGTTGCCTTTCAAAGCATGAGGGTCATAAAGAGCTCTTTTCATCTGTATCTGATTATTTTGTTCAAACTAGACTGTTTCCCAGCATGCAGTGAGGGATACATTAGCGGAAGAATGTTCTGAACTTTTATATTCATAATAATAACAATAATAACAACAACAACAACAATAATAATAATAATAATAATAATAATAATAATAATATTAAATGTTATGGTCATTGCACATGGTACAATGAAATTAAGTGCAAAACCAACAGGGCAGTTAAATAAATAAATAGAGCTCTGACACACACGCACACACACACTGCACACACACACACACACACACACACACACACACACACATACATATGCATACTCGTTTATATGTGTCATGAGGACCAAGTTTGTAATGAAGTAGACATTGGGGAGTGAGTGTAAACACATCTGTTTTATGAAATAAATAAAAAATGTGAAAATTAATAAATAAAAATAATTGTAAAAATCTTAACAAATGAATAATGATAACAAACATATAAATAAATATGAAATAAATTATAAAATAAAATTGTAATGATAAGAAATTTGAAAATAAATAACTAAAAATGAATAAATAAATAATAATTTACAAAATTACATAAATAATAAAATACATAATAATATTTAAATAAATTATAAATAAATGAATAATGAAAAAACACATGAAAAACATATTCAAACCTTTGAAAAATACATGTTTTATTTTGCACCTGTTTCCCTTGTGCTTTATGGGGACTTACAGAAAAAAACTAATTAATGTATTTATGGGGCCACATCATTTGTATTTTACTAGTGGGGACCTTTATTCATATTTAATCCCTGTGGGGACCTGAATTTTGGTCCCCATAGTGTCAGAAGTCCCCATGGTGTGATTGTAAACATATCAATGTCCCCATAAAGAT
The DNA here is from genome assembly GCA_020466265.1 of Siphamia tubifer. NCBI lineage: Eukaryota > Metazoa > Chordata > Actinopteri > Kurtiformes > Apogonidae > Siphamia > Siphamia tubifer. The sequence continues at coordinate 25,880,150 of CM035790.1, read as the reverse complement.
AGGAATATACACACACACACACACACACACACTCTCTCTCTATTGGATAAAAACTCTTCTGCATTTCCCAAACAAACAACAAAACAAAATGTCTTGGCATTTAAATGCCTCGACTGAGAGAAGAATGTTAAAATAACAGCATATTTGCTGAATAAAAATAAAAATAAGTAAATAGGTTTTTTTTTAATTATTAAAATGGGTGGCTTGTCCAATGAGGAAAGGGTTGGCAGTTCAAATCTCTGACTTTTTTTACATTCAATCTTAAATGTACAAATTTTAAATGTTAATTGTTCTATCAAACACATCTGCCAGTTGCTATATTTTTAATCGTACAAACGGCATGATTTTTATTTAATTATTTATTTAGTTTAGAGGAGTGTGCATTTGGTTTATATCTTTGAAAAATACTCTGTGGCCTTTAAATGTCCTGCTGTTGGCCTGTGGGACTTTACAGTAACATCAATGGAACTTTCTCTCCTCCTACACCAGCCTGTCCACTCCATCACCACCAGGAAAGTCATCTCTAGAAATCCACAAAGGTACTGGAAAAAAGTGTAGCCAAGGGCAGATAAGAACATTTCATGCAGCCGGTATCAAGGCAGTAAACTCCTACACTGTAAGAGTCTTGGTTAACACTCACACTGTAAACCCTAATAAGTTAGCACAACTCAAAACATTTAAGGCAATCGATTGCCTCAATTATGTTATTATTATTATTAGTAGTAGTAGTAGTAGTAGTAGTAGTAGTATTATTAGTATTATTATTGATGAAACTTAAAAAATACAAGTTTCTAGAACTGGAAATTTAGATGCTTATTAAAGTATACTAAAATTAAAGCGTTACTCACTAACTCAATATTCTAAGGTTCTGTCAGTCCAACTGGGAGACAAAGTCAGGGTTCAGTGTCTTTGGCCAAGGACACTTGGACATGTGGACAGACCGAGCTGGGATGTGAACATCAGTCGTGACCCTTCATTCATTGGACGACCCCTCTACCAACTGAACCACAGCTTTAGAACCCTTAACCCTAATGACCCGCTTTACCAACTGAACCACAGCTTTAGAACCCTTAACCCTAATGACCCACTCTACCAACTGAACCACAGCTTTAGAACCCTTAACCCTAATGACCCGCTCTACCAACTGAACCACAGCTTTAGAACCCTTAACCCTAATGACCCGCTCTACCAACTGAACCACAGCTTTAGAACCCTTAACCCTAATGACCCGCTCTACCAACTGAACCACAGCTTTAGAACCCTTAACCCTAATGACCCGCTCTACCAACTGAACCACAGCTTTAGAACCCTTAACCCTAATGACCCGCTTTACCAACTGAACCAGAGCTTTAGAACCCTTAACCTTAATGACCCGCTTTACCAACTGAACCACAGCTTTAGAACCCTTAACCCTAATGACCCGCTCTACCAACTGAACCACAGCTTTAGAACCCTTAACCCTAATGACCCGCTTTACCAACTGAACCACAGCTTTAGAACCGTTAACCCTAATGACCCGCTCTACCAACTGAACCACAGCTTTAGAACCCTTAACCCTAATGACCCGCTTTACCAACTGAACCACAGCTTTAGAACCCTTAACCCTAATGACCCGCTTTACCAACTGAACCACAGCCGCCATTGAATAAAATGGCTGTTTTGTGATTGCAATTTTTTTGGTGTGATAGATATTGGTGGTTATTTGGGGTGCTTTGAAATTGTATTTCACCATCTACTACATCAGTTAAGTTTATTTTATTTTCAATCATTCTTATTTGAAACAATAGAAATAACAGTAAAATATCATTATCAGCATTTAATTACTTAATTCCACTACGTTGTACCTCATCTATATTTTTAAGTTATGTTCACTTAGTTCCACTTTATAATAAAATATTAGTTGAAAGTACTTAAAAAGAAGAACATGTTACAGCAACTTACACAAGTTAGTAGTACTATTTCTGGACCTCTGAATATATTTAATTATTCTGAACATGCAGGTTTACAGTGCACTTAAAAATACATAGTTCTGCAGTTTGTTGCAGAGGAGAATAAAAGGCTTCCACGTTCATTCCAGACACGACTTCCCCCTTTTTTTTTTTTTGTTCCTTTTCTTTTCTTTTTCTTGGTGTAATTGGCTTCATTGGCTTCCGGAACAGTGAAACTTTAACAATCCAACACACATTCTCAGCTTGGATCATTGAATGCAAATGACTTCTAGGTGAGTTCAGTGCCAATTTGCTTTACCCACCAGAGAAGATTTCACACAGTAAAGTTTGATTGCTTTTTTTTTTTTTTTTTTTTCCATCCATAACTGTGTTGCTCAAATTTTTGGAGCAGACACTGGAAATATTCCTAAAAGGAGACATCTGCATCTGTTGTCTGTGAGGCGCTATCTTATCTAGCTTTTAAGGAAACAAAGCTGGCCTATAATTACAAACCCAAGACAGAAAACACGGTCATGTCCAATTTCTGTAAAATCTGTGAGCACATACACCCTGTATGTGCTTCCATCAGTGTTCTTTCTGTCAACAGTGTAATTATTCAGACTATTTATTATGACAGCCGCATATGTTTCAACATGTAAAGGAGCAGGTGACAGAAGTCGACATATTCTCATTCAAACTCAAATACAGAGATGTTAAAAAAAAAACACAACCCCCCCCCCCACGCCAAAAAAACATTTCAATTAAATTTAGTCAACCTAAATAAGTATTTTCAGAAATGTATGCAAAGTAAAAAGCTGTGCCTGTTTCCATGACAATTAAACCATTCCAATACATTTTAAGAAATTCCCAAAAGTAATTTGGTAAGGATGTGAGAAAATAAGTTGTCAGTGTTGTCATGTTTGATTATAATACTACTGCTGCTACTATTATCATGATGATAACAATTATATTCTTATTATTCTAAATAATAATAATACTCATATTAAATAATAATAATTAATAATAATAATAATAACAAAATTTTTATCATCATCCATTTTATTTACAGTACCCTGCAAAAGCAGTTTTATACTTCATTCTTTTATTTCCAGGTTGTAATGGTCACATGCCTTTGATAATAATAATAATAATAATAATAACAATAATAATAATAATAATATGTGTCCCTCCAGCACAAAACTAGTCAGAAGTCTCACATCAGTATTTATAGCTTTAGCCTCAAATACATTATATGGGTCAAAATGATCAAATTTGAAGTTTATGCATGAAATCCAAGTAAAATGTTTCCTGAACACTTATAACTATGAGTTTTTGTGAAATTCATACCATAAGTGTTTTAAATCATGACTTTTAGGAAGGACAATAACTGACTCTGATAGTAATTAAGTCTAAAACAAAGGAAAAATCTGAAAACACAGCTTTCTTCGCGCTCACATGTTTGGTACCATTGGAAAGATGGGGATTCCCTCTAGACAACCCTTAAATAGAAATCTACATAATTATATGTTTGAACCAATGGGAGGCCTCAGAACAAAGCCTTCTTGAGTAAACAAAATCCCTTGTTGCTAGGGTGATGTTGAAAAACGGCCTCTGATTGGTTGAATTAGTGTCACGCAAGCATTTTTAATAAACTTTCAGATAAATATAAAATCTGTGTTTATGAAATTTGACCCACGTGACTGGTTTTATGTTGGAGGGTCACATATGATGATGATGACTTTGTATGTTTGACTTATTTTGCTTTACCTGATGGTAAATAAATAAATGAAATAAATTAAAATAATGATGAATAAGAATAAACTATCATGATCACTCACTTTTACAAATAATGTTACAAAATGCAAATTACATTAATAAAATAATTGTTTACTTAAAATATAATTCAACTAAATAAATACTTATTTACCAAAAGAATCATAAAAGACCTCAAATCAACTAGTTGGAGATTTTTTTTAAAGTGTTGTGATGGATATGCCTTTATTTAATATGAAATATGCGGTAAATATGTTCATAGTATTATTATCAGAACCAACAGCTTCTATATTGACTGTGACCTTTCTGAGAATTAAATGCATTTTCCAGAATAATCTTATATATATGTGTGTGTGTATGTATGTATTACCTACCTTCAGAATGTCTGAATTTGTCATGGTCTTTTCTTCTTTTTTTCTGTCCAGATGATCTACTGTAGCTTCTATAACATTCCTCTTTTTTTTCTTGAAATGCAGCATGCATTTCTTAACTATTGTAGCAATAGCAAATATATAAACAGTATTCAAGGGGGAAAAAAAAACTTGCAAAAGCGACAAAAATAAAGGCTGCCGAACAGCTTTGCACACATTGAATGCCTTTCAGAATACTCAAGGAGACTTTACATCGCATATCATTCATACAAAACGAGAAGAATGGGATCTGAAGCACGGAAGTTATTCCTGTATATTGAGGTTCATCCTGTCCTACTGGAAAACTATTTAAATCAAACGCTTAAGAGAAATGGCGTCGCGGTATGAAACGGGTTTTTATAAGATTGTTTTGTGCGAGTAACTTACAATCGACTGGGTGAAAAAAACTCTAATGTCCGTCATTTTTGTTTATCTGCCCGAGTCCGAGCTAGTGAACAGTAGACACTGTCAGACACTATTACTTTCTTTTTTTTTTCCCGCTGAGCCTAGCAACAGTCATGATGAGACGTACAGGAAGTTGAGCCAATCACAGACTGCGAGGCTGTTCCCGCCAACCATAGTATGTCTATGATTGGTGGTTTACTATGTTTATGCCACCAATGACATGAGAGGCGGAACTGAGGAGCGGAAAAAAAAACATTTTAAACGAACGTTATTTAATATACCATTCAAAATTTTAGTAACATCCAAATATCCATCTATACGCAATTTTACGCCCATGCAACTCTGTTGAACTGAAGTGTCTTGTAAAGGTAAGAGAATAGAAAATGGTTTCAGTTGAATGGAGCTGGCTCATTCCTCTCTCTCTTTCTTTTATTAAACACTGCAGTTGATCTGATTTCCTCTGGTGTGACTTTACGATTCACTCACTTCTTTGTAATGTAGTACTTTTGACATTTGCTGCAGCAGCAAACTGATTACAGATTCATGGCAGCATGACGAGATGGTTTCATTGTGAATTTATCACAATCATTTTCTTCTTTTTTGCTTAGAAGTGTGTCACAGAGGGCAGAATGTCACTGTTACTATGTTTATTGTGTTATATCATTATGACTATTACTATTATCATGTTATTACAACTTTTATCCTGCAATTACACACACACACACACACACACACACACACATATATATATATAAGAGATAGATAAAAACACATTGAGCTAATTCTTATTATTCCAATGAAAAAACTGTATTTATTTGTAAAGCATTTTAAAACAACCAGAGTGGAATAAAGTACTGTACAGAAGAATAATTAAAACCAAAATAAAATAATAAAATACATGTGTTTTGTTTGTTTGTTTGTTTTTATTTATACTTGTATTTTATTATTTTACTTGGGTTGTTATTCTTCTGTACAGCACTGATTTCTTTTTTTGTACATTTTTATGTGTTTTAATCTGTATCTTATTAATATTATTATTACTTTATTCTCAGCATCGTGGAACATGTTTTTACTAGTATTTTACAATGTGCCTTTGCCTGTTTTTGGTTGGGTTTTTCCAGAATAGTTTTCTATTTTATAATTATTATTTTGCTCATTTCTTGTGAGTATGTCTGGTGTTGTGCTGCTATTAGAACCTCAATTTTGTGAGCATAAAAAGTTTTTTTTTTTTTTTAAGTATAATACTTAATTTATGCCTGTCAGTGCTTATGTTTTTTCTAGAATATGCAAAGATTTGAGAAATGTCAACCCAGATGTTGATCAAAAACTACAATAATCTATCACAGACAAAAGTCTTAGAAACTGAGTCAGTGAGTAATAGGATCCAAATAACGTTTATGTTGTTGTTATATGCAGGAGACCTATTTTTCTTTTACTTTATCAAGAGTTTTTCTGAACTGGGTAATAAGGGCGCAGAACCCACCTGTAAATTTGCCGATTAAACCTCAAGTTACATCATCAAGAATGAGAATGCTGTGACAGAGGCGGTTAGGTCGGGACGATCGTGGAGAAGACGATGGTAAATACACAGTCAGATGGTGCAAAAATGGCCCAAATTGGCGTTTTCTCTGTCATGTCGTCTCAGAATGCCCCAATGTACCTTCACCTTCAGTTTTTCAAAGACTTTGCACCGCAGAAGGGGGTGTGGGTTGAGATGTCCCCTCACCCCGCTCAGTTGCTTCATTCCATCGCCATGTGCTGCGCCCTCATACTAATTTTTCTGGAAAAACCACTGATTATCATTGAGAAAAACAGTAACACTTGAACTTATAGGGTACATTTTTTTATTATTTGATCCCTGTTTAGAACCACAAGTTGGCCCCTAATAAAACACTAAGTAGGCTACCTGAGCTAATTAGCATGGTAGCGGGCTAGCCATATGTTTCAATCATGCTAAATGCTAATGCAGATAATTAGCCCAGTTATTGTGATAAACGACAGAATTCTCTGAGGACCTTGTTTGTTTACGTCCTTTAATACAGTGGTAATAGACCTGCCTGTCAGGGAGAAAAACATGTTTTATCCAGTACACAATAGCTCTGAATATCTGGCTAATGCTAGCTGTCAGTCAAACCCTGCTCAGATACAAACCTGCCTGTGTTTCACAGAAAATACTACATAACACATAACATTTATTATTATTTATTGACATTATCATATTATCCTGTGTTTTATATTTTCCACGAGAAGCAATGTATTTTCTTCTACATAGCTTGACAGTGACGTCACTCCCCTTAGTAAAAGGAGAAAACGCACTGAACTGAACTGCAAATACCCTAAATATGTGAAAATGCCTGATGTTTATTGAATAAACACAAAATTCCCGAGGATTAAATACTACTACTACTACTACTACTACTAATAATAATAATAATAATAATAAAAAAATTTAAATAACTTAGGAAAGGTTAAAAAAATGCTGCAAAAGTCACACTGTGTCTTTATGGGTTAAACGACTTCTGTATTCTTGGTCTAAATCCCCTAGTGGACATTAATGTTACTACACTTTTTTCTATTTTCCATTCTATGCACTGGTGAAATAACTGATGAAAAATATCTGCTGTGTGTTTTGATGGTGTGAATAATGACAGGATGGTTGTGTGAGATGCTGTTTATGGTTAAATAGTTTAGTTTTTGGGAGTGTACAGATCATTAGGAATTAATTTGATATAGTCGTCATTTCGGCTTCAAACATCCATGAGGAAAAATATGAGGACAAAGGTGAAAGCCTCAAAGACAGAAATCAATCATTTAAATGCACGAGCCCTTGCTCCTGTAGATCTAATAACATCTGATTTGAATAAAAATAAGAAACCACTGAGAGGCCATATTGAATTTCCTCTCACAATTACGTGACAGTGTGGCCCTGCCGGCTATTAGTGCACCGAGGGGGATAGAAGCCCTGCAGTCTGGGATGTGTTGGTCTGCTACAGGGTTTTCTTAGTAAGCAGTAAAGCTGCCTTCTTTTCTTCTTCTTTTCTTCTTTTTATCCATTTAGAGGTAAAGGTATGGACACTTTGGACAGATTTTTAAGTCTGGAAAAGGGTGAAGCTGGTACCAAAAGGGGGCTCAATATTCTCTGGTGCAATTAATGCCTTACAATTTCAGGGTGATTTAGTTTAAAATGCCTGAAAAATACCTCTTCAAATGAAAATTATAGCTGTTCTTCAACTGTTTAGAGTACAGATAAAATAAGAATGGGCTCCTTGTAAAGGTAACACCCAGTAGTTTGTAGTAAAATAGTCACCTTTGCTGTTTGACAGATACAAAGGTGTACACTTAGAGACACAGATACATTATGACTTTACTCCTGTTGCCTTAATTTTAGGACGAAAACGGAGGTATATAAGGCTGCATTTGCTCGGTATGAACTGAAACACACCATTCTCCAACAGACCAATGTGTTGGTACTTTGCAGTTCAAAGCTGAGAACCTCATTTGTAAAAATTTCAGTTTTACAGTATTTTTTTCCCCCGATGGTTATGTTTGTGTGTTTTACAGAGGTGAATTTTTTTTTCCTCAAAGTTGTTACATTTAGACTTTTTTTTTTTAATGCTTCAAATACACATATTTTAGCAAAATATATCTGAAAATAAATAGAATAGAAAATAGAAAATTATTATTATTATTATTGTCAGTGGTAAAATTAAGACCAAACTATTATTCTAGTCCAAAAATCCCATTGTCATATATCATGTTCAGCAGCCCATTGTTTATCCATCTGTCACATAAATGTGATTTAATTTGTTGGAACATCAATAGTTGATTGATTAGATGACAGCCTTTCAAAACCCAAATTTCTCATATTTGTCTTTACTGGAAAAGAACATTTTGTGTATGTGGCCTTGCTGTTGTATGTGTTATATATTCAGAAAGATGAGTTTGTTTCATTTTCATTTAATGTGCGACATTAATCTCCAGTCCTCCAGTTGTTGCCTAACATCGTCACTACATACTGGGATGTAGATGACATTTTATATATATATATATATATATATATATATATATATATATATATATATATATATATATATATATATATATATATATATATATATATATATATATATATATATATATATATATATATATATATATGTGTTTATATAAACATATATAAAGTTCAGGTAATTTATCTTAAGTTGAAGATGGCAGGTAAGAGGTTAAATAAGATCTTTTCTTTTCAACTTAGTAACTTCAAAACTCTAACTTGAGCTTGAGAAAGTGATTTGTAAGGAAGGCGAGTTGCCTCTGTGCCGCAGTCGCCTTTTATTGAGCTCCATTTGAGAGTCGGAGTCATTTAATATTAGCATCACGGTGAGAGCTGGTGTAACGTAGGAGGTTGTAGGTTTAGTCTGAAGTTGCTGAAGTCAGTACATTAATTTTCTTCTTCTCGTGGTGTAACGCTGGATCATGTTGCTCATGCTCCCAGGCGTGGTTTGACAGCTGCTGCTTCAGGGGATATTTACATACACTAAATACACTTTACACTACATTCATCCTGACACTGCCTAACATAGTTGCTTTTTATGGAGCAAACACTACTGTGAATTGAGACATAGCAGGAACTTGCATGCATTCACATCAATATATATTCAGGTCAACAGAAAAGAGGTCATATATATAGGATATATGAGTGTTTTTTCAGCTTCAGCTCCAGTGCAGTAAGCATGAATGCTTATCAGCTGCTTTACATTGACAGTAGAGTTATGGATAATTAAAGTAAGTACATGGTGGAGATCACAAACTATTATCTCAAGTTAACATAACATCAATTTATGTTTAGACAGAAGTCATAATTGCCTTGCTACCATAGAATAATAGTAATTAACTGTAATGTGACAATTTTTCATTCCCTTATAAGTTAATCAAATACGGCAAACTGTAGCTGATAATTACTGTAGAAAAAACATGACAGTAAAAGTCAATGTTCTGTTTACAATGTGTTAAATGTGGCTTGTGTGATATGAGCAAACTTTCATATGAATTGTTTCTTGTCTAGTATCATATATGACGCTTTATATGTAATGTTCATAATTATACTGAGCTGTATTCTTTCATTGTGAGTGGCACACAGCATTTAGTACCAACAGCTGCTGTTTCTTGAATCACTGTCATTCTATGTGCATTAGAAATGAGTAAATGTGACTTAAAATCATGCCGATTATAAATTAGTCAATCAACAGGTGTCACTATGTCTCTGTGTGTTATAATGTTATAAGGCCAAGCTAAAGGCAGGTCTCTAAAAATGTCGAGAAAGTTGAGATTTTTATTTGTATGTTAAAATGTATATTATATATGTCTAAATGAATGTAGCAAGCGAACATGGAAAAAGTTTTACATTCTTACCTTAAATGATTTGAAATCATAAATGGACTGCACTTATATAGTTCTTTTTCCACCTTCATGGTGCTCAAAGCGCTTTACATTAGCCTCACATTCACCCATTCACACACACTCATACACCTGTCAGTCCTACTGGGAGCCTAAATCAGGGTTCAGTGTCTTGCCCTTGTCCACTTTGACATGTAGACAGCCAGAGCCAAGACGCGAACCGTCGACCATGATTTTTGGTCATTGAACGACCCGCTTTACCAATTGAGCCACAGTCGCCCCAAAAGCACCTTTTTTTTTTTTTACCCTGCCCAACATTAAAGTGGAAAACCATTTGAACTAAAACTAATTAAATAAATCTGTCTAGTTCAGGGGTCTCAAACTCATTTTCTTCAGGGGCCACATTCAGCCTGATTTTATTTAAAGTGGGCCAGACTAGTAAAATGATAGAATAATAACCTATAAAGACTAACAACTCAAACGGTTTGCTTTAATTTTACTGCAAAATCAAACAAACAAAACAATTAAATTATGAAAACAGTTACTTTTATAAACCATTCACCAGCCCAAAAAAAAAAAAATTTGAGTAATCTAAAAGAAAAAACTGAAATTTCTTTTTAAAAAATAACAGCGATTTTAACAATAATCTGCCTCAACTCATCATTTTTAAATGTGCATTATGGATCAGATGTACAAAGACAGTAAAAACTACAAAATGGCTTCAATTATTCTACATTTTCTTTAGACATCTCAGGTTATTCATATTGGTTTTGGTTTGTTATATTTTATAAATACAGGTATACAGGTGTATGCAAATGTGAGTACTTTCACAATTATGTTAATTTTTTGCACTAAAACAAAGACAAAAATTTGAAGTTTTCATTATTTATTGGCATAATGTAATAATATTATTTTCACATCAAACAAGAATAACATATGAAGTCATTATTGTGTTTGTATTATTTACAGTATATATAGGTTATCCTGTTATTATTTGACTCTAGATAATATTGGTCTGTATGTGGAACCCTGAAATAAAATAAAATCCGTTACACAGCCATGACTGTAGAATTATTGCAGTTTACAAATTCATCCTAGGGGCTACATTGCAACCTTCGGTGGCCTGCATTTGGCCCCCGGGCCGCATGTTTGAGACCCCTGGTCTAGTGTAATATGCTGGTGCTTGTAACCCTTTATGATGATCATGATCACATCCATGCAACAGTAGTTTATATGTTCAAGCTCCTAGTTTTCTCACCCATCATCCCAGTTCTGTTTCATTCTGCTATGTTATGTTTTCTGTTTCTTTGTGTTGCTATGTGTGTGTGGTAGCACATACAACACTGTCCAAACATCACTATGTGGTGTGTGATGATGCAGAGATGAGATTTTTTTTTTCATAATACTATTACAGTAATGCAAGTTTGTTTTCTACTTAAGTTTGATGTGACGTGATCAGAAAAAAAACAGACTATTATTTATAGTGTTTGTGCTTAATATAATGTAACCCATAAAAAACCTAATACTACTTTTGCAGCAGTTCTCATATGACATTTTCTCTATTTAAACTTAACCTCAAACCCAAATCCACCCAAATCCATAAATCTTTTTGTTATGTTGCACACAGACAAACCTTGATGATCACTTAAGTAAGTGTGGTGCAAATTAGGACATTATGGATGCAGTCATTAAACAGCTTTTACTCACTTAATTTATTTCAAGTGTGTCAGAGACTTAAATGGGGCAGCCATGGTTCAGATGTTAGAGTAGGATGTTTAGTAACCAAAGGGTTGGACATTCAAACACCGCTCTGTCCTCGTCATGTCTGTTATGGACATGACGCTTCACCTTCTTTGCCTCTAGTGCCAGTTACACTGCTGTATGAATGTGTATGAATGTGTATGAATGTTCGGTGGCGGTTGAAAGGATCATTTGGTGCAAACTGGCAGCCATGCTTCCTTCAGCCTGCCTCAGTGCAGCTGTGGATACAGATATAGTTTACCACCTCTAGAGTGAGAATGTGAATTAATAATGGATAAGGGTGAAGTACTTTATTTGTCATTATACGTTGTACAATGAAATTTGTCCTTAACCCATCCTTTATGCCATTGGGGCAACCTGTAAGGAACAGTGGCAGCCATGGGCGGCGCCTGGGGACCCATCTCCATCTTTTCAGTAATGTAAAGTACTTTGAGTACCTTGAAAAGCACTAAAGTAATTTAATCAATTTTTATTGTTTTTGGTTCATTTTTTGTTTGTTCATTTGTCTGCTTTTCAGCAACTTTATGCAAAAAGTACTGGACCAATTTCCATAAAATTTTCAGAAAATTTTGCGCGGTGGTTCAGAATAGATCCCATGAAGTGTTTAAGTAGATGTAGGTCAAAGGTCAAGGTTAAAACAAAAAAAAATTGTTTTTACAATGATGAGCAATAAGATAAATGAGGAATTTCCTTTTCATTCCCGTATACTCAGTTTTACATATACCTTCTTTTTGCTCTCACTGTTGACTTGCATTGACAACAGAACCCTGAAGGACAAATTTGAAGAGTCTAGGTCAAAGGTCACAATAGAGGTCAAAATCTAATTTTGGATATAACTTTTGAACTATTCATGTTAGAGATGTCCAATGAGCACCACAATTTTTGTCTTTCAATTCAGCATCTAGGGAAATACCTAAAAACTAAAAAGACTAAAAACTAATGTGGCCTATAATGGAAACCAAATGAAGCCACCTTTCCAGTAGTTTTACCGTAGCTCTATCCAATTCTATTCACTTTGGGGTGTTTCCATTATGAAAAAGGACCCTGTCCCATGGTATCCTGTCCTAGATTTTTAGTATCTACTCCACTGAAGTTCCAAGTGGTCCCAAATGATACTATAACGTGACATGTCAGCAGCATAGACACTGGTTGATGGATTTGTCATTGCGTTATCAATATGCGACCCACCTTTAAAAAAATAAATAAATAAATAGACTCGGAGTTACTGTAAACAGAGCGGTAAGTTAAATTCAGGCTGCAAAGCAATGATGTCAGTCCTCAGAACTACACCCTGGTTGGTCATGGAGGTTGAGACATTTCAGTCTTTGGTGACTGATGAAAAACATCAGTACAAGGTTGATGGCACATTGTGATGACGTCCAGGTATGATAGTATCTGTATGGAAATGCACCCAAGGAATAGTACATGGTCCCTGAGTAGAATATAATCAAATCAAGTAGAGCCGTTACCATGTAGTGTAAATGCAGCTTCAGTTATTATTATTGACAAATAGGAAACCTGGCATGGGCTTAAATTAAAAATGACATCATAACCTTTGACCACAAGTGACCTTGAAAGATCAAAATCAAGTTCACAGGATATTAAAACTCTCCAAAAACAATGTTGATCAATACTCAGTTACTATTGTCACATAGGAAACTACACATTGGCTCCAAAATTGCATTCAGGACATTTGACCTTGAGCAACGTTGAAAGGTCAAACCCATTGTCTCACATTTTGAGAAGGTGATGTCCATTAAGAGCTGAAATGTTTTGCGAGGGGACGGGGTTTGTTGTGTCTAGTTGTAATTATTAATAAAAGGAATTTTTTTTCTCTCCTTGTCATCATCATCATCACCCCTTCCTCATATGTCACTGTCCTTATTTCCCCTCTCATTTTATACCCCACTCGTATCCATCACCTCCTCTGTGTGAAGCCAAACTCTCGGCCGTGGAGAGCAGTAACTGCATGTGCCGGACGCCGTGCAACATGACCCGTTACAACAAAGAACTGTCCATGGTTAAGATTCCCAGCAAGACGTCAGCCCGATACCTGCAGAAGAAGTTCAACAAGTCAGAAAAATACATCACGTGAGTACAACCATGTGTCTTCTGCTCAGTCTGAGGTATAAGATGAGGGTTAGTTTTAAAATAAACTAAATACTGATAGCGCTTGTGAGAAGTGGTTGCCATGGTAATTTATGATCACACTACATACATGTATTTATCTGAGGTACTGACATGAGTGCAACCAACAGCAAAAGTCACACGTGCACTTTTATTTTCCTTCTCTCATTTTTCTTGTTTAACAGTTTGATTTATTTAACTCAAAAGCGAGTTTCATTTTTTCTATTAATTTATTTTTCAAATGGAAGCTTTTTCCACTTACTTTCATCTAAAATAATAAATATCTAATATATACCTGGTTGTAGAAAAAATACTAAGTCAATGATGCATCTGTTGGAAGAGCACAGATCTAAAGTGTGGTCATTACTTATCTTTTGGACTGGTTTGCTGACTAGGAAAACAAGGATAAATATACTTTAATAAACACTGTTACCCATAAAATTGGAATAAAGTATGTTTATTTCTTCTCATGAAATGATTGTGACAAAGTGATTTATTCTTGAGCCATAAAGTGTAACTGGAACTCAATGTCTTATCATTGGACCTGGTTAAAAGCGATTCCTCACATGTAGAAACAGGAATAAAAAGAGAAATGTGTCTAAAAACAACATTATTCCAACTTTAAAGGCAACAGTGTATGTTAGATTATTATTAGTGTCTGTGCTATCCAAGTAAAATATCCACATTTTCAGAATTTAACGCTAAAATAATAACTTTGTCATGACTGGAATATCAGCATTATTATACAGGTAGAAACCAAAGTTATTTAGCATTAAAGGTACTGCAACTGAAGTAAACTCCTTTACTGAAGTAAAAAATGACAACTTCTCAACTGTAATGAAGTAAAAAGCAAAACTGCATTTCTTTGCCATGGATGAAATAATAGTTATTTAATTAGGAAAAAAACAGAACAGTTTCAAAAGTATCCAAAAAATAAAACCTTTAAAAGTGAGTTACTGTGTCGAAAATGCTTTTTGATCAGGTCACAGTTTTGTGGGTATAGGCAGAAAATTTGGGGAAAATGGGGAAAAAAGTCAGAATTTAGATGAAACATTATCATTGTGACATAAAAAATGTAAAATTAAAAAAATGCATAATTATGAAATAAAGTCATACTTGTGATATAAAAGTAAAAAATTATGAGATACAGTCATACATATGAGATAAGAAATGCATACATATGAGAAAAAGAGTTGAAATTATGAGCTAAAAAGTCACAATCATGATATAGAAAGACACAATTTTTCCCTCTGAAGTCACTTATTTTTCATGCTGTCACATCTGTTTAGTTTGAAAAAGTAACGACCTAAATTAGAGGGTGGGATGGGCCTCCCTGATTTCTTTTCATATTATCAGGCTTGTGCTTTCTGCATTATGATAATGTGGTTGGATCACACTTTTATAGATCCAACCTGGATTGTGATCAACCTGCTCCGTATGATATCGGCACACTGGTATTAGCGCCATCAAAAATTCAGAAGGCTTGCTATAGTCATAACTATATAATCTATAATGTCATCTGCATATGGCAGCAAATCAAGTCAAGGTTCAATGCTAAATCTCTGTCATTTTGCTCTACCTACAGTATATCCTGCATGGACCAAAATCTTTTCATCGATAAAAATGTTGCCACTTTCAGTCAACTTCAAAGTCGATATGGTCTACATAAAGATATTTATATATATATATTTCGATATTTACAATTGAGAGACTATGTGAGGAAACATGTACCTAAATTAGACTGTGTGGAACCCACTACTTTTGATGTGTTGTTTACACTTCGAGGCGGAGCTAGACATCTCATTTCCACACTTTATTCTGCATTATTAAGCAGGTCTGTACCATCTACTCAGGGGATTAAAACTCTCTGGGAACCAGAATTTGGGAAGGGAATAAGTGATGAACTCTGTGATGAGGCTTTGGAAAACATACATAAATGCTGCGCTAACTCTCGACAATGTCTGATTCAGTTCAACATAATCCATAGACTCAAAAATAAAACTACACAGTCACTGTGTGACAAATGTAGGCCAGATGAAGCCTTGTTGCTTCACAGCTACTTCCTTTGCCCTAAACTGTTGCCCTTCTGGGTCCAGATATTTCATTTAATATCGGACATGCTGAAGATTTCACTGGAGCCAGATCCACTTTTAGTAATGCTAGCAGTGTCATATAAGATTAGTTCACTCCCAGAATGTTAACAAAAGTTGATTATATATATAAATTATATTATATTAAATATGTTAATTATAGCTAAGAAACTAATCCTACATTATGATTTTAAACAGTCAAATAGTAAAATAGCATTTTGTAGCTTATTCTCTGTGTATTATTTCACTGTGGGTTAGCATGTGCTCACATAACAGGTTTTTCTAGTGTATCTGATGCTAAAAAAGGCTAAAGATTGAGAGGGAACAGGCATGAATAGATAACAAAACACACGCAGACACATAGCATTGAGCCTCCCTCCTCTCTGCTTGAACATAAACTTAATACCAAGGCTTTTAAAGAATTGCTTGTTAAAAGCTGGGTTTCTGTTACAAACCTGTTCTCCTCCCACACAGCGGTACTTTCTGTGGCTCATCTCCAGAGATGGTCGATGTGCTGCTTCTGATTGTGATGCTTGCCAAGAGAACATTGGACATGGGATTCATTAGGACACATTTCATTTTCTCTCTTTCAGAGACAACATCCTGGTGTTGGATGTGTTTTTCGAGGCTCTAAACTATGAGACCATCGAGCAGAAGAAAGCCTACGAGGTAGCAGGTTTACTGGGTATGTTTGCTACATTTTTATTTCAAAGAAAGTTTATACCGGGAACTTAAAATGAGAGAGGCATTGTCTTTTCCTACATACAAATGGATTAGATTTGGTGCTCGGTTGAAACATGTTAAAAAAAAATAACAAACCGGGACCAGGCTTAAATGGCAAACTTTTGGTGTAATGGTATGAAACAAGTTAGGAAAAGTTAGGGAAAAAAACTAGGGTGCTCTAAAAACCACCAGCCTTCACCTAATTAGGCCTGCATTGTCCATGAGGGACTATTAACCCTTGTGCGGTCCTTCGGGTCAAAGAGACCCGGTGGTTCACAAATGTACCTTTTTATACGTACTGTAGGATGCCATTGCTTACTACTGAAAACAGTAATATATCCTTGGGAGGTGGGGTGATGAGTCTATGGAACTGAACTTTGGAATCTGGGTTTTTAAGACCCGATTGTAGGACACAGCCAGTGTGCCTTTTACGAAGGACCGCACAAGGGTTAAAATCACATATGTCCACATTTTGTCTGGACCGACGGCTCTAAAACCGGATTGTCCAGATGTCTGTCACACGTCCTCACTTTTTATTTAAAGTGCAAAAAGTTTCACACTTGTCCACATCATGTTTGGAAAAACATGATGTGATGTTTGTCTTAACGTGCGTTGTCTGAGCTGTTGTTCATATCATTGAGGTTAGCTAGCGGATGCCTCTTCAGATGGCCGTGCGGTTTTTATTTTTGGGTTTTTTTTATCCAAGCTGAAGTATTTCCACCCATGTGATGTGTGTCTGTCACTCTCTCTTGTTTTGTCAGACCCATCACCCCCTGTTTTACCTGCAGCAGCCATGTCTGCTCAGGTTTAGGTCTGACTGGTCTGTGTTTACACACCGAGAGAAAGAAAGAATAACATGCGACTTGTCGACTCCTCCAAATTTAAGTCAACTTGTGCTACGGGAGTCGCCAAGTCAACGTTTCTGTTAATGCACTAGTGTCTTCTATCTTCATCTTGTATTTTGCTGCCTTAAACTCACCTCAGGAGTGAGTTTAGGATACAGATTTTGTTCCGATTTCACATTAAAAAAAAAACAAAAAACATTAAAAGCTTTATTTCCCATTCCAGCTTCATCTAGTCTCCGCTCACACATATGTGTCCTGTGTTGACGGCCAGTGGGAAGATTGAAAGAGGCAGCGTGTGGCCATGGTATCGAACTAGCCTGAAGAGCTAACAGTCACTAATGGATGAAATAAATCACAGCTATAGCCTCAGATCGCAGAGTCAGCGTGTAAAGGGCTTGTGATCCCATGTCTATCCAAAGCTCTGCAAAAATAACACCAGTCAGGGATGAAGAATGTGACACAAAGACGAGTGGAATATATGTAATAAATAAATCCTAGTTCATGTGATTATCTGCGTCAAAAACAAACCAAGTGGAAAATAGACTTATCAGCTGATGCACTGATTACAAGTTTGAATACTTCTCACATGGTGTGTGTCTTCATGTGATGTTTCATTTGCACATTTTCCTGATTTGTTGTTGTTGTTGTTGTTGTTGTTCTTCGCTGGTGTCGGTGGCGTGCTGCAGGTGATATTGGCGGTCAGATGGGTCTGTTTATCGGAGCCAGTATCCTCACCATCCTGGAGCTGTTTGACTATGCTTATGAGGTCAGTTTGGAGTGGCTGCATTCACACTTTGGTTTGCTGCTGAAAATCTAATTACACCCACACAACACTTCCCCCGCAGGTCTTTGCAGGTTTTGTGAGAGCGCTGAACTTTGAAAAGCTTATTTTTATTGTTGTGTGCTGAGGAGCTTAGACATTGAGCACAATGTGACAAACACTGTATGATTTCAGGACAGTTTTTAGTCCTGTTTAATTCAGAATAAAGGACAATTCCGCATTAAGATGACCATGCAAAGATGTAATTCCAGTTGAAAATGACTATTCTCAATTAACCCTGAGATGCATAAGTGGGTCATGAATTATGCTAATCCTTGCTGTTTTTTGGGGTTTTTTGCAATATCTTTGTAATTCAACATTTTATTTTATTTTTTCATCATTTTATATTCCATGTTTTCCTCAAATAGCTTGTCTTTGACATGATGCCATTTGGATTTTTATGCACTGGAGACAAAAAAAATCAAAATATTCCCAAATGGTGTTTTTTTTTATATCTAGTATATAGTCTAGTAGATATAAAAACTTTTTAGACAGTAGAGCTGGAAAATTTTATGTGAAGAAATCTTACCCAGATAATTTTCACTTGCTCCATTGGCAGATTTAAACCCCAACATACCCAAACAAATCTAAATATTGTATGTGCTATAATGAAATTAATTATCTCTTAATTTAGCATTTCCTTTTTTACATACTTGTATTTAAATTCAGGCATTAAGGGGTTAATTCAGGCAAAAATATGTTGTATTAGTTGTTTTTACTTGCTTTGAGGCAGGGACATTTTACAGTGAAATAAAATAACACAGTTAACGGCATAAAACACTATCATTCTATCTGTGGTAATGTTTGAGCCAACTCATGTCAAAGTGTATGTCCTGGTAGGTCATGCATCTAAGGGTTAAAAATTATTTTACAATAAAGTCACTGGTGTCTTTCAGTTTTAATTCTGAATTAAATTATTCCTTGGACATGGAAAGAGTTTATTCCTCTTTAATGTTATTCCCCTCATTCTGCACACACTCCTTGTTTTGTCCGGTTACAATGATGCACATATTACATGCTAAAGTCATCTTTGGTTCCCTAACATCCTTCAAAATTAATTACTGTGTTGATTAGTGTGAGCTGCTGCTTCAAAATAAAATGGATAGATGCAAAAGTCACACATAGTATGTTGATCATTGAAACAAATAGAAACAGGAAGTGGGTGCAGATGTTTTCTTCCAGTAGACATCAAAATGTCACATCCATGCTCTGCCCAATCAGAACCCTCTCTACCCCCAACTTTTAAAACGGAATTAGCCAAAGCATAATAAATCTTAATTTGGCATTAATATTTTAATCAACACACGAAGGAAATTACTTTACTTCCAAATGATTTTATTCAGAATAAATTATTCTGAATGAAAAAACATCATGAAAACGTAACCAGTGACAAACAAGTAGATTTGACAGTTGATATAATGGGACTTCTCCCTTACTTTTGCTCTACTAGGTGACACTTCTCAGAGTTTTCTGTGCTGCCTTTCAGCTGTAGAAGTCTCTGACAAGCACATAATAGTCTTCAGATCCCCTGGCGTTTTGGAAGTATACAAGAATAGAAGTTTTTCCCTTTGATTTTGATAAGTATAAAAATAAAGAAATGGGCACAAGAAAGCCTCACGGAGCTGACTTAAGCACTTCTGAAGTAAGCGTTAACCACTTCATCTTGAAATTACTGAAGTGTAGTTTATTTCCACATTTGCTGCCTGCTTGATTTTTTTTTTTTTTAAAACACACTCCAGAGTAATTACAGGAAAAGTTGAAGAAATGGTCTATAGCACATTGAATAAAGTGTGTCAGCCTTTGATTTCTTGATCTGCAGGTGGTAAAAGACAGACTATTGGATTTGCTGAGCAGAGAGGAGGAGGAGAGCCATGGAGAGGATGTGGTAAGAGCTGTATTTAACCCTTCGTTTGTCAGGCTGATGTTAAGTGTTGGTGGAAGTGGAGCGTGTGGATTAACTCACTGTTCATGCAAATCCAACCACTTCCCCTTCGTATCACTCCACACAGGCCCGTACAAAGGGAATCCCAACAGCCTTACACTGTAGCACTTAAAAACCACAACCCCCATGAGCAACACACTGAAGTGAAGCGGTTTAGTTCTGGACTATCTTAAGTAGGCTTAGACGGGGTGGAAACCATGGATGATGTGTCACCGTTGCCTCCAGGAGAGGATTTTTAATCACAACATGTGTTAGTGTGTGTATCCAGATTCAAATGGTACAAGTTAAACAAGTTATTTATAAAAGAATGTTTGATAAACCTCAGCCAGTCAAGACAGTTTATTTTAGAAGAATAATTATCATGATACTATTGGAACTATATTGTAAATAGATAAATATGTATTTATGAAATACATATTTAATATATGAAATCTAGTATTTACAATATAAATAGTAGATTTCTTTTTCTTCTCATCTTGTATTTTGTTGCCTTAAACGCTGAAACATCCTCATTCTTAGTTAAAACATTTAGGGTCTGATTTACTTAGATTGAAAATAATAGCCATAAATGTGTTTCCTCACACGAAATAATGTACATGTTGTTGATTTGTGTGTCATGAGTGATTAACTAAAATTGACTGTGTAAATAACAAGTATTCAGAGAATGCCTAATTTCACCCCTATTTTGTGGCAATCTCAAGTTTCCATGACAACCTGTTCTTGAATTAGAGCCAATAATGTGATTTTGACCTTTCTGCTAAATGTGACCTTGACCTTTGACCTTTTGCAAAATTGCTAATTTGTTATATTCCACATCGTTTGGTATCAATTTGAAAGCTCTGTGACCCTCCGTTGTTGAGTTATAATCGATAATGTGATTTTGATCTTTTAGTTAATTGTGAACTTGACCTTTGACCTTTACTCAAATGGATCATTGCATCTAATGTGCATTAGCTATAAGTATATGCCCATGTAATTTCATGGTGATATCTCAAGTATTGATTGAGTTATAGCATGATATGTCTCTGCACACACACACACACACACACAAAGTGATTACATTAATCTCTCTCAAGCAATGTTGGGTGAGATTAATAATAATGATGGATTGGAATTATATAGCCCTTTACATTAGTGACCCATTATTCATTCACTCTCACATTCTACCTCTGGGGGTGGTAAACTACATTTGTAGCCACAGTTGCTCTGAGACAGACTGACAGAAACATGGCGGCCATTTTGCGCCAAACATTCATACACCAGTGTGAGTGACACTGGAGGCAAGGAGGGTGAAGTGTCTTGCCCAAGGACACAACAGACTGATTAGCACAGAGCGGGATTCAAACCACCAACCAATGGAGGTGCCAAGTATTGGAAGCTGCACTACTTTCAAACTGACTGAAAACAGTTTCTTTTCAATAGCCATCACCTTCCTGAACTGTCACATGTAAAGACCTTAAATACAATGTGCATTAAATCTATCACATCCACTGCTGTTACCTCACCCATAACTACCTCCACATTCATTCATTCTGTGCAATACAATTTTTCCACATATAATATCATATACATCTGTGAATATTAATCACCCTGTGCACCATAATTGCCTCATATATATATATATATATATATATATATATATATATATATTCAACCACCCAGTAC
Organism: Siphamia tubifer; assembly: GCA_020466265.1. NCBI lineage: Eukaryota > Metazoa > Chordata > Actinopteri > Kurtiformes > Apogonidae > Siphamia > Siphamia tubifer. Next base: position 25,858,267 of record CM035790.1, on the reverse strand, counting down.
AATTAATTTTTAATATTTATATTCTCAATTTTATACTTTTATCGTCATCTTGTTATTTTATATTATATTATATTTAGAATTTTTTTTTTTTTTTTACTCTGCTTTGGTTGACATACACAATGCTCTTTTATTCCATTACCTTCATTTTCACATGGATCTGACACCATATTATATTATTTCTTCCCTCTCTACCATAACACATTTGAACTTTAGTATGTTTGCTGTAACTATTTATCTCTTTTATTGTGTTGTGTTGTTTTCCTCTATTTTTCCTCTGCTGTTATTCTCTTCTGCTTTATCTGTCAAAACACTTTGTAAACCCAGTTTTTAATGGTGCTATATAAACAAAGTCATTATATTTGTATATAAAGCTAACTGTAGACATTTGTCATGTACATATGTTGCACCTGTTTATGTGTTTGCCCTTGTTACATTGAATAACTTTAAAGCTATCATGAAACAATTGCAGTCAACCTTGTTCGTATGCATGTGTTATGTGAGCAAGTTTTATTGCTGTAAATTTTATGTTTTATGTGTTTAATTAAAAAATGTTTTAATGTTATTTTATTTTAATGTAACTTTGCTGCTGTCCTCTTGGCAAGAGACTATAAAGGATAATAACACTAACTGTAAATGCAGCTCTCCAGTCTCATTGTGCATTCAATATAATGCATTCTGTTCTATTTAAATTACTATTTTGCATGTGTTACTGGCTGTTGTCATGGAGACACCTCGTCATTTAAATAACCTTTGACATTTGTAGTCAAAATATCTCATCGTACTTGTAATAAGACACCTAAAGAGTAACTTATCATACAGGTAATTTTAAAAAAAAATGTATTTTTATACAATGTATCTTGCAAATCTTATTTTAATAATAATCTTTCCAAGATTATTTTCACTTGTTCCATTAGCAGATTGTTTTTTTTCTTCAATTGAGCAAAAAAAAAAAAAAAAAAAAAAATATATATATATATATATATATATATATATATATATATATATATATATATATATATATATATATATATATTTTAAAAATCCGCCAATGGAACAAATGAAAATAATCTTGGTAAGATTTCATGAAATAAGATTTTCACCATCTATTGCAGTGGTTCCCATGTTTTAGATGTATCCCTCTACCAACACACCTGATTCAAATGATCAGTCTGTCATCAAGCTCTGCAGGAGCTTGATAATGACCGACAGGTGTGTTGGAAGAAGGATACATCTAAAACATGCAGAATAGTTGTACTTGAGGACCAGGGTTGAGAACCACTGGTCTATTGTTTAGAAATAAGTACTTTAAATCTCACTTAAAAGTTACTCTTTAGGTAATTATATTTCATTTTAAGTGTGATTAGATATTTTCTGACTACAAATGTGACCCGCCACCACGAAACCAGGCATAAGTCGCGCTGACCCATTCAGAGCTACAGACAAATTTAGGCTGGAAGGCGATTTCTTATTTGTTTTTGCATCTTATCAAAAAGCGGTACCTTAACACCTCTATTTTCAGTTCCTGTGGTCATTACATTGAAGTCCAATCAATAAAGGTGTTTATTGAGTCAATTATTTAAGCGGCGACAAAAGTTTAAGGATTGCTGAGCAAAGACAAAGACGACTTCCACCTCTTTTCGCCGAACAAACTGATCTCTGTTCCGTGGGTAAACATCCAAGTGTTCGGTACGAGGTAAAAGCCTATTTTGAATGTTCTGTCCAATGGTGTAAGCCAAATGATTGTAATACGTCACACTTCTTTCCTATTATTATAATATATAAAACTTCTGTGACATGTCCATCAGAGTGTCCTTTAACATCTGTGAATATTTTTTGTCAATCGGATACGAATTATTATGCGTTGCTAAAGACTTCCTACCCCAAAACAGTCCAAAACTTTAACGGACAATATCTAAAAATATGCAAATTGCAAAATGTGTCCAAATGTGGATATTAAAATGACCATAACTTTGGTTCTACTTATGATAGAAACATAATTTTTTCACCATCTTAAACCTTAGTTTCCACTCTACCAATCTACACACATAACTCAGTTTTGATTTCCAGACACTTATGCCTGGTTTCGTGGTGGTGGGTCACAAATGAGAAAAATACACTTGGTAAGATTTAGACTTTTCACATCTTATAGCAGTTAATAATAAATATTTGATGTGGCATAGGCAGACCACCTGTTTTCGATGGCAAGAAAGGGTGACGTTAGGTTTTATGTGGGTTTAGTAAGAGACTACAATGTGTTGTGTATGTGATGTCACACTCCGCTCAGCTGTGATGTGCAGTCTGTGGTGACGTCACATGCACACCAGGCGTGTAGTCCACATTATTAACAGGTTTTACTCGCAAATGAATCAGCCGTTGGTTAACAGAAGCAGTTGAAACACACATCAATAATTTATTATAAGGTACAATATGTGTGATTCAGGGCACATGACAAACCAGATACCATTTTAGCATTTTATTTCCCATTGGATACCATTCATTAATTTTCCCATCTCAGGCCCCAGGAGCCTCCCGAAAGGGGCGGAGACTTAAGCTTCCCAGTGGGGTGGCCGTGGCTCAGTTGGTAGAGCGGGTCATTCAGTCACTGAAGGGTTGGTGGGTTGTCCTTGGGAAATACACTTCACCCTCCTTGCGTCCAGTGCCACTCACACTGGTGTATGAGTGTTTGGTGGTGGGTGCAAAATGGCTGCTACACTTCTGTCAGTCTGCCTCAGGGCAACTGTGGCTACTAATGTAGTTTACCACCACCAGAGGGAGTGAATAACGGGTCACTAATGTAAAACGCTATATAAATCCAACCCATCATTATTATTATGTCTCCAGCTCCACCTTCAGATGACCTGTGAATGAACCTCTTTGTTAAACTTTCAACACTCAGACATGTTCAATCTTTTTCTTTCCCCCCAGAGTTCCTGTGACCCGGTGGCAAACCACTCGGAGTCGATCAGCCACACTGTGACCGTCCCACTGCAGACCACACTGGGCACCCTTGAGGAGATCGCCTGCTGAGGCAACCCCCCTACCGTTCCCACCCCCACAGAGCTACACACACACATCGAGAAGCTGCTGCCAGCGGGTGGCGTGACAACCCTCTGTTAGGACCAGAACAGGGGAGGTGTGGGGGAGAGGGGGGGGTGAGCAGACAAGGACGAGAGCAGGGGGTTGGTATAAGGACAGCGCTGCGCTCTGTCACACCGCTCTGTCTGAGCCACTAATGGGGATTAAAGAGCTGTCGGCTGGACTTATCAGCCCTCTCCGTCACCCCACTGTGGACCGTAGTGGGAGGGCAGACCTGTGCCTCCACACATGCACACACAAAGTCAAAGACTGGATGGACGACCTCCCCAGGAGAGGGTTCATCCCTGTGCAGCGTATTTATGTAACAAACACATTCATATGTCGCTCACTGCCAAATGAACTGTAAAAACCTTGGAACTGTTGAAACTGCATGCGTCAATCTCTCTTTTCTCTCTTTGCTGATGCATACGCTGGACTCTGCACTGTTGCTTTTACTGTACATGTGTGCCATTTGTCTCTATCTGCAGGACAAGGTGAGAACTCCAACGTGGAATGTACAGAGTTGAACATATGGTTGTTTCAAATCATAGTTCAGATGTGACTAATTTGTCTCTGAAAATCTATTCCAATGGGTGATTTGTCATTTCTTAATTATCTGTGAAGGAAACCGGGAAGGGGACCCAAGTGAAGTGTGAGCTGTAACACCTCGACATTTTGTTTTGTTAACTGAGCTTTTTGCACATTTTTCCTCTCCTGCTTAATCATTCACTAAAAGACATGTTTTCGACGTGAACCCCAGGGTGCTACAACTCCCAGGGATGTCGAACTCTTTATGTTAATTTATGTGAATAAATGGCTGCTTCCTAGCTGATGCACCTCATATAGCATCCTGTTAAGTTAAGTACAGGATCATTTTTATCTTCTTCTTTTTTGAAAAAACAGAAAAAGCTCCAATAGATAAATGTATCCAGAGTCTTGTTACTTCGTTTATAGGAAAATGTCAGGGTGTTATTTTGGATGATTATTACCACTGAATCAATAGTTTTGTCCTTCACCACAAAAAACTGAAATAAATAAAATTGTCCCAGTAAGATAATTATGAAACTAATTAAAGACGTACCGTAGGGAGGGTTCACATTTTAGGATATGGGCTTTGCTGTGTAATGGTGTAAATATCTGTGAGTTTTTTGGGTTTTTTTCTTGTTTCTTTTGTTTTTTTTCTCATAAAAAAAAAAAAAAAAAACGGGTACAATACAGACATGCCTGAAGTCGAAATAAGACCAATTAATTAATGTGGTCTCCATATCTGTCAGTCTGCAGCTCGCAATAGGTGCGAATGTTACATAAACAGCATTAGCTTTTTTTGAGAGGGGTTACCTGAATGTCATAAGAAAAAGGACACGTAACTGCGGACGACAAAACAAATGAGCGACGCAGGTTTATCAGAACATACCCTGTATATGGCTTTACACCAAAAGCTTGTGTGAGACCATTTGGAAGATATAGTGTAACTTTTCTATTCTAGTTCATGATCATCTAAGCATGGTCTCTGTCATGGTAACGTACATCACAGGTAGGAATGAATTCAAGTGCTTTGTGAGACCGTATGGATTATGATTTCCCATCTGTGGCTCAACCTGCTGTCTCTGTGTACTATCTCATGTTGTGGCTTCAGAAAAAAAAAAAAAAAAAAAAGAAACACAATCATCAGCCGACCTGCAGGAGGCGTCAGACCAAGACGCCTCATGTCAACACCGGCTGGGCTTTTTCTCTCTATTTTTGGCTTCAATTGTTATCGCAGGACAGCATTTTCCATTTTGTGATGCAGCATACAGTGTGTGTTTTTAATGTGGAAAATAAAATTAAAAGTTGTTTTGCAGCCGCGGCTTCCTGTTGTTGTGGAACCTTTTCAATTTTGTATTAAAAATTACACAAATACATGAAAATTAAGTTGAAGCAAAGTAGTGGAGAGTATATATTTTTTTAAAGGTCATAACAAAACAACAAAAATAAAAGATATTGCTTATATTCCTGTGCTCATCCCCGTCCAAATGAGCTACCTACAAATTCACATTATTCTATCAAAATATGTTACTTTGGATTTGGAAACATTACTATTGATATTGTATAATGCTCCCATTTTGGGTACACTTTTAAAAATGATTTTATTCTAATATTGTATCCAATCTATCATACGCATGTTGCTTATATGTTTACTGGTCAAAGGCACGATAAAATAAATACACTTTCAAAATAATACGTACATCCAGCGTCCAAGTCTATTACACATCTGGCTGAGGATGACTGAACGGATGGGATCTTTCTCTGTGAAAACACTTGGTGGTTATGAGCATGCTCAGAAGCTCTTGGGAGCCCAATGTGACGGGATGCACATTTTGACAGAACATCAGGCCTCACAGTTTTGATGTCTTGCTATCAAAAAAGGGAAGCATTCAACAGATGAAAAAAAATTAATCCCACTGTGTGATTGTGGGTTTTTGTTAAATGCTAAAAACAGTGTGAATGGTATAGGAAGCCCCTAAAGCTCTTCTGACTGAACAAAAGTAGGTAACTGGGTAATGACATATTAGTGTGGTTAAAGGTGGCGAAAACTAATATTGGATTAATGTTCTTTCTTTGATCTGGATTGAACCTGAACTTAGTGAATCAATCAGAAATGCAATCTGTCGAGAACTGAGGGAAGTGTGGTGATTTTAGTGACAGACTAGAAAAATAAACAAAGTTGTAAACAAATTTTTTACAAAATCAAATTTCGACAAAGTGATACGTTTTGTGCCCAGTGCTTAGATCTATCTAATGAATCAATGAAGAATTGAAATCCTTTAATGAGAGAGGAGAAGCGATTTTAGTGAATTGTGGATGACAATGATGGCAGTAGCTTATCCCTGGATGAACTAAAAAAAAAAAAGGGGAAAATGACCCATAAATATGAAAAATGTTGGATCTAAAACAAATGATGGAGATGCTTTTATCAGACTGTGAATTGTAAGGAGAAAAAAATAAAATAAAATCTTCTCTGGTAGGATTTACAAAATAGTGATGTGACTGAAAGCCTTATGAACTGCGACAAATGCACTGAAATACCACAATGAGACAAATGACATGAAATATGTGGATAAAAACAAAAACAGCGAAGACAAAAACATTATAAAATAAGCTGTCAAAAGAGCCGAGATAAAACGCAGCTTTCAGACACAGTTCTGACTGGAAAGACAGCAGATAAAAACAGTTAGTTCATATAAATGCATCAAACTCTGAACATTTGGGCGCATTGGCTTTGGCACCTTAACATTAGAATGAAAAAAACCTGTCATGGAGGTAACATTTAAGATGAGGATTACTTTTATATCTCATGTATTAAAAACCTGCTACTACAAACTACCTGTTTTTCCTCCTCGTCCACAAACACTTGAAGACTAGATGAAATGTAAGTAGGCTAATGGCACCGCTAGCATATCATCAGCACTAACAGCCATCGGCACGCTAACCACAAAATAGAACGCATAATCTTGAAATATCATATAGAATGTAGTGTTATGTAATTACACATTCAAAATATCTTATATCATCGTGACATTAGCTTGATTAGATGACTGTTAGCGCCATGTGTCATTGATGCAAGTCTGGTAAACTAAGCTTAATGTGTTAGCTAAATGGACATAATTATCCTTATATGAACCAGGATCCATCTTTATGTTTTTGATCCATTCATGCCAAAGTGCCTTATCTTTCGGGAAATGATGAAAGGTTTGTCCATGGTGCAATTTTTTCTTATGAGGATGTACATTTCGGGACGCAGCAGTGAGTCACAATTGCCAATCGGGAAAGTAAACCGTTCAGTATCTTTTGAACGTTCCATGTGAATAAGGCCCATGGGATTACTCTCTCCTGTTGCCTATTTGAAAAGATCTCAACCATAATCTAATGGTATGTACATTGATTTTATGTTTTTCTCTTCTGTTTTGTTTGTGTGTTTTATTTCTCTTTAGCGGTTCTGTTTCTCTTGTTCTTGTTGTGCCTATTTTGTTGTCTTACTTGTTTTGTTTAGCCTTTTGTTTGTTCTGTTTAATCTTGGTTAATATAATTCTTCTAAGTTGAATTTTATTACTTTTAATTCTTTCCTCCACGAAGGTCATGTTTTAGCCATTTGACAGGATTTTAATATTTTTTTTAATTTCTTTGTTACATGCTGCAGGTCTGTTGTGGCGGCCTGATGGTGGAGGGATTGGTGGTCCGGGTTTCACTGAGCTTCCTTGTTGTGGTTGGTTTAATCTTGCATGCTTTTCACTGTTTTATTTATTTATTTATTTTATATGTTTTTTTTCCCTCGTATAGTCTATTTTGTTGTGCACACGGGTGGGGCACGAAGTGGGGCGAACACCCTGTCCTCATTGGTCTTCTTCCCTCTGGTGGCCTAGCTGACCTGTAGTAACCCATTTCCTTATTTTGTATTTATTAGCCAGTGTGTTTTTAAAGAACTAAATTCTGTTTTATTCATATTTAATTGGTAATTCTGGAGCAAATCTCTTTAAATAAATTGTGATCTTGCAGGGAATATTCTGTCTCTACGCATCCTTATTGTTGCTGTGTCCATTTTTCTTTGGAACTTGTTTCACCTCAGGTCACGTCCAGACCTTTAATCTGCTTCATGTGTCACAGAATAATGGACATGGAACTGACAGTCAATCAGACGTCCTACTACTTTAGTGCCTCTGAATGTGTGAATTGATCCTAACAGACTTAAAATTGAGCACATTTTCCTCCATTACATACCAGTCCGTTGTCCATTTTTCTGAAAATAGGAAGCTTAAACTAAAAGGAATCTGATGTAACATGTATAAACATCCACTGTCCAGTTAAATGATCTTAAGATAACTACATCCATTAATAGTCACCAAAGCATCTTTAGGACAAACGGACATTAAAAATGTTGGAACACTTCATCTCTGGGTTTTCACTAGTGTTCTAAGAATTAGGACAGAACCTCAGCCAAATGAATGTAGAATGTGTAGAAAACCAAAACTAATTAAATGACTTTCTCTCCAAGCTAATGACTGTAATTAGTCCCCAATGGACTTCTTTAGCAACTTTTGTTTTTCAAAATTTCAGTGTTTTTCATCCACTATCTTTTCCAAGGGTTTGTTGCACACAGATGTAATTATTATAATCCAAAAGTAATGCACAACTCTACAGTCTTCATAGTTGGGAACCTTGAACGATGTCAAATTATAAAATGAAATAATTAATTGCTATAAAAACAATGAATGCTGACATTTCCTTTACAAATAAAAGTGATAAAGCGCATTGTATGCAGTATGAAATGAACAGAAAATCACTTTAAATCCCAGAAAAGACAAGAAAAATCTTTGAAATCACTATCCAAATAGTTGTTGAGTTATTGCTCATGGCATCTTCTGTTATTTTGGGAACTAATGCGGAGTATTTTTATGTGTTTGAGCACTCTTCCCCCTTCTATAATGCTTATTTTATGAAAAATGTATGTGCTTTGCTCAAACAGATAAATGAAAACACTGTTCGTAACCTGAAAACAATTGACATTCTAATCATTTTTAACCTTTTAAACTTCCACTCAATTTCACCTGAAATTCTTAATAAAGTCAATTGAATGTTGTTCTTGAACCATTTTAATCACATGCAGTTGGTGTTTGATTATGTTATGAATGAAAATATTCAGATGAACTGCGATTTTGGAGGCAGACCCAGTTAAATGATGCAATAGATTGAACATTTGTGGATATTTGTTGATGTTTTGCTGTGTTTTGAACTACATTTGGACATGGTTACCTTGGTCAGCTCTAAATATAGACAACATAGGCGGTGGACAAGAGAGAGGCTAAAAAAGGGTTCTAAAGGCTTCAGAAGTAACGAGGTGAGCTCTACATATAGGCCACATAGGCGGTGGCCTAGAGAGTGGCTGATAAAGGGTTCTAAAGTCTTTTGAAGGCTTTTAAAGACTTTTAAACGTTACGGGGGTAACTAGGTGAGTTCTACATATAGGCGGGGGCCTCGAGAGAGGATAAAACAGGGTTCTAAAGGCATCTGAATGCTTCTAGAGACTAAATTGGACCTGAGGTGAGCTCTCTATATAGGCCACATAGTCGGTGGCCTAGTAAGAGATTAATAAAGGGTTCTAAAGGCTTCTAAATGATTTTGAAAGCTTATAAAGTCTTCTAAAGGCTACATGGATAGATAGGCCAGCTCTACATATAGGCCCCATAGGCGGTGGCCAGGAGAGAGGCTAAAAAAGGGTTCTAAAAGCTTCTGAAGGCTTTAAAATGCTTAAAAAAGTCTTACAAAGGCTATATGGGTAGATAGGTCAGCTCTACACATAGGCCGCACATTCGGTGGCCTGGAGAGAGGCTCATAAAGGGTTCTCAAGGCTTCTAAATGATTCTGAAAGCTTTTAAAGTCTCCTAAAGGCTACATGGATACATAGGCCAAATAGATGGTGGCCAAGAGAGAGGCAAAAAAAGGGTTCTAAAAGCTTGTAAAGGCTTCTGAAGACTTTTAAATTTTTCTACAGGCTTCTAAAGTCTCCATGGGTACCTAGGTCAGTTCTGCCTAAAGGCCACATAGGCGGTGGCCTAGAGAAAAGCTAAAAAAGGGTTCTAAAAGCTTCTGAAGTCTTTAAAAAAGTTATAAAGTCTTCTGAAGTCTACATGGGTGCATAGGTCAGCTCTACATATAGGCCGCATAGGCGGTGGCCTAGAGAGAAGCTCATAAAGGGTTCTAAATGCTTGTAAAGACTTCTGAAAACGTTTAAATTGTTTTACAGTATTTTAAAGTCTCCATGGGTACCTACGTCAGCTCTGCCTATAGGCCGCATAGGCGGTGGCCTAGAGAAAGGCTAAAAAAGGGTTCTAAAAGCTTCTAAAGTCTTAAAATGCTCATAAAGTCTTCCAAGGTCTCAATGGGTACATAAGCCAGCTCTACATATAGGCCGCATAGGCGGTGGCCTAGAGAGAGGGTAAAAAAGGGTTCTAAACGCTTCTGAAGTCTTTAAAATGGTTATAAAGTCTTCTACAGTCTACATGGGTACATAGGCCAGCTCTACATATAGGCCGCATAGGCGGTGGCCTAGAGAAAGGCTAAAAAAGGGTTCTAAAAGCTTCTAAAGTCTTAAAATGCTTATAAAGTCTTCTAGAGGCTACATGGGTACATAGGCCAGCTCTACATATAGGCCGCATAGGCGGTGGCCTAGAGAGAGGCTCATTAAGGATTCTAAATTCTTGTAAAGACTTCTGAAGACTTTTAAATAGTTTTACAGGCTTTTAAAGTCTCCATGGGTACCTACGTCAGCTCTGCCTATAGGCCGCATAGGCGGTGGCCTATAGAAAGGCTAAAAAAGGGTTCTAAAAGCTTCTAAAGTCTTAAAATGCTTATAAAGTCTTCTAAAGGCTACATGGGTACATAGGCCAGCTCTACATATAGGCCGCATAGGCGGTGGCCTAGAGAGAGGCTCATAAAGTGTTGTAAAAGCTTCTGAAGTCTTAAAATGGTTATAAAGTCTTCTAAAGGCGAAATGGGTACACAGGCCGGCTCTACATATAGGCCGCATAGGCGGTGGCCTAGAGAGAGGGTAAAAAAGGGTTCTAAACGCTTCTGAAGTCTTTAAAATGGTTATAAAGTCTTCTAAAGTCTACATGGGTACACAGGCCGGCTCTACATATAGGCCGCATAGGCGGTGGCCTAGAGAGAAGCTCATAAAGGGTTCTAAATGCTTGTAAAGACTTCTGAAGACTTTTAAATAGTTTTACAGGCTTTTAAAGTCTCCATGGGTACCTACGTCAGCTCTGCCTATAGGCCGCATAGGCGGTGGCCTAAAGAAAGGCTAAAAAAGGGTTCTAAAAGCTTCTAAAGTCTTAAAATGCTTATAAAGTCTTCTAAAGGCTACATGGGTACATAGGCCAGCTCTACATATAGGCCGCATAGGCGGTGGCCTAGAGAGAGGGTAAAAAAGGGTTCTAAACGCTTCTGAAGTCTCTAAAATGGTTATAAAGTCTTCTAAAGGCGAAATGGGTACACAGGCCGGCTCTACATATAGGCCGCATAGGCGGTGTCCTAGAGAGAGGGTAAAAAAGGGTTCTAAACGCTTCTGAAGTCTCTAAAATGGTTATAAAGTCTTCTAAAGTCTACATGGGTACACAGGCCGGCTCTACATATAGGCCGCATAGGCGGTGGCCTAGAGAGAAGCTCATAAAGGGTTCTAAATGCTTGTAAAGACTTCTGAAGACTTCTAAATAGTTTTACAGGCTTTTAAAGTTTCCATGGGTACCTACGTCAGCTCTGCCTTTAGGCCGCATAGGCGGTGGCCTAAAGAAAGGCTAAAAAAGGGTTCTAAAAGCTTCTAAAGTCTTAAAAGGCTTATAAAGTCTTCTAAAGGCTACATGGGTACATAGGCCAGCTCTACATATAGGCCGCATAGGCGGTGGCCTAGAGAGAGGCTCATAAAGTGTTCTAAAAGCTTCTGAAGTCTTAAAATGGTTATAAAGTCTTCTAAAGGCGAAATGGGTACACAGGCCGGCTCTACATATAGGCCGCATAGGCGGTGGCCTAGAGAGAGCCTCAAAAAGTGTTCTAAAAGCTTCTGAAGTCTTAAAATGGTTATAAAGTCTTCTAAAGGCGAAATGGGTACACAGGCCGGCTCTACATATAGGCCGCATAGGCGGTGGCCTAGAGAGAAGCTCATAAAGGGTTTTAAATGCTTGTAAAGACTTCTGAAGACTTTTAAATAGTTTTACAGGCTTTTAAAGTCTCCATGGGTACCTACGTCAGCTTTGCCTATAGGCCGCATAGGCGGTGGCCTAGAGAAAGGCTAAAAAAGGGTTCTAAAAGCTTCTAAAGTCTTAAAATGCTTATAAAGTCTTCTAAAGGCTACATGGGTACATAGGCCAGCTCTACATATAGGCCGCATAGGCGGTGGCCTAGAGAGAGGGTCATAAAG